>SJYX01021337.1:34747-147362 GCA_006410675.1 Oreotragus oreotragus | reverse complement strand
GTGGTCCACCTACTGGCGGCTGACTGGGGTGCGTCTCAGCCTCACAGACCCCGAGCCCCTGCCGGGCCCCCCTCCGCGCTCTCCCGCTCCACCGGCAAGACCACAGGCTGAGTGCCCCTTCCTCCAGCCTGCCCGCTGCTCAGAGCAGCCAGGCCCTGACTCCAAGTACCCGCCTCAACCCCAGGAGCTCCAGGCTGCCTGGGACTGCCTTGGAAGCTTCCAGATGCTGCGGTGGGCAGCCACACCTCCCGGCCCACCACCCCAGGTGGTCATCACTGCCCGGGTGGGGCCCTGGCGGGGCAGAGGTGTGGTTCCTGGAGCCAGGCGGGTGTGGGCAGGGCACAGGGCCCTGGGCGGGCGCCTCAGCCTGTCGCGACATGGGGCTCCCCATGTTCACCCCCAGGACGGGCGCCAGGCTCAGGGCCACAGGCGGGACTCCAGGCCCCAGTCGGGCCAGGTGTAGGCAGGGCACAGTGTGTCTGGGGTGGTCTCAGTGAGTCTGAGTCAAGGACCCACTGATGTCTGGGGTGCGGGGAAGGCGCCCCGGCCCGGCCCCCGGTAGACAGGCTGGAGGAGGGGCCTGCAGCCCGGCTCCCCTGACTGCCTCTCCAGTCCTGTGGGGAGGTGGCAGGAGGGGCCCCCACGGCGGGTCAGCCTCACGCCTCCCAGGGGTGCTGCCCGGCCACACACGTCCCACTCGGGCAGTGTGACAAGGTAGGGGTGGAAAGCAGAGACGTTTGCGAGGTGAGCAGCCTGTCCGGGCTCCCAGGGCCCACGTGGAGCAGCCGGGACTGGGAGCTCCTCCCAGACAGACAGTCCTTTGGTCCCGTCTGGGCCTGTCCCATGCTTGCCAGTCGGCCCCCAGGACCAGGAAGCCATGCGGTGGGGCTGGTCTGCCCTGGGGTCTGGAAGCTTCCAAGGCAGTCCCAGGCAGCCTGGAGCTCCTGGGGTTGAGGCGGGTACTTGGAGTCAGGGCCTGGCTGCTCTGAGCAGCGGGCAGGCTGGAGGAAGGGGCACTCAGCCTGTGGTCTTGCCGGTGGAGCGGGAGAGCGCGGAGGGGGGCCCGGCAGGGGCTCGGGGTCTGTGAGGCTGAGACGCACCCCAGTCAGCCGCCAGTAGGTGGACCACGGTGGGGCTGGTCTGCCCTGGGATCTGGGGCGGGGGGGAGGGGCAGGGCTGTGCCCCTCGGTTGCTGGCCCCCATTTGGGGCACCTGTCTGGAGCATTAAGAGGCCTGTGAGCCCACACACACCGTGGGGCACGGCCCGCTCCTGTCCAGCCCTGCTCAGACCCTCCAGGAGGACAGAGGCTGGCGAGCGGGGTGGCCCCAGCTGCGGGCCCTCTGGCACCCGGGCAGCTCGTGGGCTCGGGACAGGCGCGTCTCAGGAGGGTGGCTGCAGTCCAGGCTCCTCCTGCCGCCCGGACTTGTTCCTCCGAGGCAGCGGCAGGCCCAGGCCTGGGACTCAGTGTCCGGGGCCCAGCCCGAGCGGTGGGCGGGCAGGTGTCACGGCCTCTGTGCCAGGGCCTGCCCGTGGCGACTGCTCTCCTGGTCTTGCCGTGGCCCTCCCGGCAGGGGCAGAGCACAGAGGACCCCCCACCCCCCGGAGCTTGAGGGCCACTGCTTCCAGGGAGCCAGGCCGCCCTGTACACGACGCTCGCTCCTGGCACCTGCTGGCCCCAGGTCTCTGTCCCACGCCCTCCAGACCCTGCATGTGGGGCTGGAGCCGGAACCTCGGTGCCCACCCCTGAAGCAGCCCCCCCGGCCAACCGGATTCTGTGATTCTGACTGGCACAGCCAGCCCCTCCCTGGGGGCACCCTGCTGGAGCCCTCACGGCAGCTGGGACCCAAAAGCCCCCCCCAGGACCCTCCGGGCAGCCCCCGGCCAGTGGCCGGTCTGCTCTGGCCCTTGAGACTCCACATCAGCAGACGGACCCTCCTTTGGGGGGCCGGCAGGGCTCCCGACGGCCCTGGTGCAGCCTGACCCCTCGGCCACCCCCAGGGTCACGGTCTGGCCTCAGCCTCTGGACCTGCTGGGCCCTCGCAAGGCCCCCGCCAGCCCTGGGAACCCCATCCCACTCGGCTCCCTTCTGTGGAGGCTGCCTGGGCCCCCAAGGGCAAGTCAGGGGACAGCCCAACTGAAGCCCTGGTTCACCTGCAGTTCCCTCCACCCCAGCCCCCAGCCTGTGTCTGCGATGGGGGGTGGGTGCCGGCTCAAAGCCCCTCACTCTGCAGATCTCTGCTGAGCACCTGCTGGGTTCCAGGACTCCAGCCTGTGGCAGCACAGGCAGGGTTGGGGGGGGCCACACAGCACCCAAGCGGGCAGACCTGGGGTGGGGGTGTGGGCAGGGCTGCCCCGGCGGAGGTGGCGGGGGTCGGCCCGTGGCTTCCACTGGGAGACACCCAGAGGTCAGGTGGCATGGACCACCTGCGGGGCACTCGAGGGAGACACGCAGAAGGGGACGCAAGGGGGACGGACACGCAGCAGAGACCCAGGGCTGGCAGCCAGGAGGCCGGAGTTGTCCTCACCCATGCTGGGGCCTGGGGACAGGTGTTGGGCCAGCTCGGTCAGCCCTGGGGAGGCCGGGGAGCCAGCCGGGTGGAGGCGGGAGCCCGGGACATCTTGCAGGTGGTCTGCTCAGGTCCACCCTGCCCAGGGAAAGGCCGGGGTGCTGTGCTGGAAAGGGGGTTCTGGAGAGAGCCCTGGCTGAGGGCTGCCCTCCCGGGACCCCCAAGCACCCACATGTCCCTGAGAAAGTCCAGCAGCTGCCCCGTCTGCCCAGGAAGGTAGGTGTATGGTGGGGGGGTGTGCCCCACAGCAGCCCAGACGGAGGGGCCAAGCTACTGCTGGAGGGGGGACAGCTGAATGGACAAAGTGCAAAGGAGGTGGCCGGGGCGGGGAGGCACCCGGAGCAGGCACACTGGGCTGGGGGGACCTGCACAGCTGTCCCAGGCAGCGGCCCGCTGCGGAGCCAGGCGGGCTCCCCCGTTGGTCCCTGGCCCAGGGCTCCCGCCGCACCTGGGCTTTAGCAGGTGAGACACGCCAAGGCTGTGCCTGGGGGGGCGGGCGGACATGGGCAGAGGGCCTCCTGGCACTCGGGGCCACCCCGAGGGCGGTCTGGCCCCTGCACTGCCCAGTGGAGGACGTGGCCCTGGTGTGGGCCTGTCGGCCTGGGTGACTCGCCTCCGGTTTCCATGGAAGCCGAGTTACTCTGCCACAGCGACCCCTGGCGGGTGGGCCGCGTGGCAGCACTCCTGGATCCGCGGAGAAGTGACTGCAGGCCCTCCCACCCTGGGGCCTGGACTCGGTGCAGGGCGGTAGGAGTCCCCAGGGCGGGGGGCTTCCGTCCCGTCCAGCGCTCCGTGGGCTGAGCCCCCAGCGGGGCCAGGATGGCGGCGAGAGCTCCTCGGGGAGGGTAAGGGAGAGGCTCGACCAGGACCGTGACGCAGGCCCCCACCGCCCAGCGCGGCCGGGCAACAGGAGGGGGAAGCCTGCCCAGCGCCTAGCTGGGGGGCGGAGGGACACACGTCTCTCAGCCCAGCGCCCGGCTGCAGGTGCCACAGGGTCAAGCCTGCACCCAGGTTATGGCACCCCGCTGAGCGCTCGGCCAGGGGCAAGGCCAGGACCCACCCCGCCTGACACCTGGGGGCGACGGGGTGCTGGGCCAGGCCCCACCACCACCAGTCAGCGCTGCAACGGCTCCTCTCCTTGGCCTTGAACACCCTGCTCTCTCCCTGGCAACACAGGGCCCTTCGAGGTGACTCCCACGCCCTTGCCACACCCACCCACGTGGATGGGCATCTCAGCCCCCTGGCTGAGAGCCCTGAGCCCTTTGCAGAGCCCTGGATGCCGCCCTTGGGCCTGACATGCGCTCCGTCGGGGCTGAGGACTCACTCCCACACCAGTGCTCCCCTGGGCAGGACGTGCCCACCAACGCCCAGGGTTTTGCTGGATACCAAACAGGTTAACAGGACCAAATCCACGGCAGGCCATGCGGGAAGGCTGTGCCCTGCATGGGCACGCATCCATCCAAAGGCCTCCAGCCCTTGGGCGCTGACAGGCCTCTGAACATGGGCACTGGGGACCAAGGCCCACCCTGACAGAACCCTCTCCTTGAGGTGGCACAGAGCTGGCAGCCCTGGGCTCCACATCTCACAACCTGGCAGCATGGGCATGCTCTCTCTCTCACCCTGGACAGAAGGGTCTCGGTGGCCACCCTCTAGGAAACAGCTCACAGCACCTAGAACTGGGAACACACTGCAAACCTGCCGGTGGACCCCAAGAATAAGCACACTGGCCTAAGGGTGCCCGCAGTGCCCCACTGGCTGGGGAACCCCTGGTGCTGTTCTGAGTCACCAAGGTGAGTCCGAGGCTCATGGAAGGAGCACCCCCCTAGGACACCCGAGGAGGCAAGCATCCAGGGCTCCCACCTCGCTGGGGGTTGGGGGGTGGTGGGGGTGGCCACGGTGGTCAAAAGCAGCTGCCAGCACTGGCATGACCTGGGTTCCTACCCACTAGTGCAATGGGGTGGGTGTGGGGGGGTGGGGCTCAGATGGCCCCAGCAATGTGCAGGGACCCACCCGTAACCCTGCCCAAGCTCCGGAGCAAGGAGCAGAAGACAGAGGTCCCACTGGGTAAACTGCATAGGTTCGATGCCCAAGCAGAGTGTGGAGCCGGGGAAGACATGGCTGGACCACAGGCAGCCAGCATGCCGGCGCTCTGGGTTCACGGTGGCGGGGGCGCCGAGACAGAAGGATCCGGCCACCTCACACAGCAGTGCCGGCACCCCCCACCTTCAGCCATCCGACCCCTAACCCCCGGGCTCAGGGAGGGGAGAGCCATGCCCCCCATGTGCTGTGTCTGGCCATCCAGCACCACCCCCACCCCGCCCTTATGCACCTCTGTCTGCAGACACACCCGAGGTGCCCAAGTGTATCTAGAGTGGTCTATTTTCAAAAGCCAGTATATTAAACAATGAATTACACGTAAATGTGCAGTGTTTGCTATGGATTAAAATACATCTATCGTTTTCTAAAGAGAAAATGGGTTTTCAAATGAAGGAGGAAAGTTTTCAAGCAGTCCGATGGTCAGTCGTAGAGTTTATTTCTCCTGGAGGAGCACAGATGCAACTGCACAGGTGTGCAGGGGATGGCAGGGGAGACGGGGTTGCAGAACAGGCCACATGCGAGGAGGAGGCCCGGCTTGGTCTCTGCGGGGAGCCCACCCACACAGCCCGTCCTCCAGAGCCACCCCACGCACCGAGTCAGACCACCGCGGCCCGGGGTCCCCAGAGATGCGGCTGTGGGTCCCGGAGAACCCGTCCCAGGCAGGACTCAGGCAAAGGGGGCCTTCCGGGCCGCGGAGCAGCCCACAGGGAAGGTCCATGCACCCCAAGAGGCAAGGAGCCGCCCCGCGGGCGTGGCTCTCTGCAGGCGGAGCGATGTGCCCCCTGAGCCCCTTCTCCAGGAGGCCAGGGGCCTCGCTTTCCCAGCCAACATTCATGTGTCCTGGGACCAGCTCACGTAACACGTTCACGCTTCCATTTGGAGGAACCGTGCTGACCTCCCGGATGAGGGAACCCCAGGCCCACGGGCCCCCACGTGCTCTGACCGATGTGCAGAGGGGGAGCAGCCCCCCACGGCCGGGCCTGGGGGTCACCGTGGGCCTTGGGCTCTAAGCCACACAGGGCTTGAGCACTTGCTCAAGACAAACTTTTTTTTCAATCTTGAGATTAAAATACTGAAAGTGCTAGCGATCTAGATTGTAAAAATAACACACATTTTTCAGAAATCCCCAGGGCCTTGCTTGGTGGCATTACTGCCCCGGACTGGGGAGAGGCGCAGGGGAGCGCCAGGGCCCGGAGGGGGCGCCGCTCATGAGCGCCCCGACAGGAGGCCTCCTAGGTGCCCGCTGCCCCCTCCCACCGCCCTGGCCACTCTCCGACCTCAGCGGCGCTGGGTCCTCTCAGAGAGGGCGGGGCAGCCAGGACAAGCACGGTCACCGAGGAGGAAGCACGCTGAACCCTCCCTCGAGAGACTCCGGGCGGAGGATTCACTTCCCACCGCTCTCTCGTTTTAATTGGAAACTGTGAGGCGGACGGCGCGGGGCCAGCGGGAGGAGGGCAGTCAAAGGGGAGCAGGGGCGGCGCGCCCGGAGGTACCTGGTCTCGGAGGTGCGGCCGCGTCCCGCAGGGCGGGGGGCGGCGGCAGGAACGTGCTGTTGGGGCTGCTGATGTCCCCCTCCCCCGTGAGCGTCAGGTCGGCCACGTGCTCGCCCTCCTCGGTCTGGACGCTGCCGGCCTCCACTTCCTGGGCTGGCGGGCTGGGGGTCCCGGGGGCACCGAGAGGTAGGCTGTCGCCGGAGCTGGGGCTGCTGGCCGGGCTTTCTCGGGGCCGGGGTGCCCGCTCCTCGCAGTGACCTGTCACGGTTCTCAGGCCGAAGGCCTTGGCAGCGGCTGAAGGAGAGGGGGCGAGCCCTGCGGAGCTGGGGGGCAGACGCAGGAACTCGGGCAGCACGAGGTCCTCCTTCCTCAACAGCCCGCGCTGGTCGTCTGCTCTGCTGCTCTGAGCTTTGGAAATGAGCTCAAAAAACTCTGGGAAGAAATCCCACATTGACCAGGTTTTAGAGCGGGTCCCCTCTGGCCCAATGCGAGTGTCTAGCAAGTTCTGTCCCGCTGCCCCGGGGCCTCCCCACCCTCTAGCCTCCACCCAGAGCCCAGGAGGCTGCAGGCTGAGGGCACGGCTCTGGTCCTCCCTGGATTGGCTCTGGGCACCGGGGCAGCAGCCACCTGGTTCCCTTCTGAGCAGGAGGGAAGCCGCTGACCAGACACCACGGCCTGACAGGGCCAGGAGCCCAGGTGTCTGGCACCAGTGAACTTGTGTGCGGGCGTCCTTGGGCACCACCTGGGCCTGTGAGCGATGCCTGGCCCTCGACCCCCTCCTGCAGCCCCGGCACCCCCTGCCAGGTACTCTACCTTCCTGGATGCCCCCAGAACTTTTCCTGTTCTTGAAAGTGGAAGTGTGAGTTGCTCAGTCGTGTCCGACTCTCGGTGACCCCATGGACTGTAGCCCCCCAGGCTCCTGTCCATGGGATTCTCCAGGCAAGAATACTGGAGTCGGGGGCCATGCGTCCCTCCAGACTGACTGTCCCCACCCAGGGATCGAGCCGCGTCTCTTGTGTCTCCTGCACTGCCGGTGGGTTCTTTTTACAGCTGGCTGCACCTGGGAAGCCTGTTCTTACCCGGGCGGGTATTCAGCTGTAACTGGAGTCCACCATCCCAGGTAGATGGTGTCTACACTGAGCCTTCTTGGGGTTAGCTTAGCTAACTAAGGTTACAGTCTTAGCTTCTGACCAACAAGGAGCCTCAGCCTCACACCTGAGGGCGCTCAGGTGCGCAAGCGCTGCCGGGTTAGCCGTTACCGGGCAGCTCAGAGTGGGGCTGCTCCGAGCGCTTCTCTGTGTTACAGGCTTCTGGAGAGAAAGCTTCCCGCCTCCCTGTCTCTCACGCGCTGCCCTCCTTCATCCTGCGGTCCGGGGGCAGCGTGGGCGGCCAGCCGCACGGCCTGACACACAGTGTCTCCTCCCGGCCTCTGACTAGGGCGGTCAGTGCAGCCAGGGCTCCGCCTCACCTGGGACCCGCCCCCGCGAGGGCCCGCCCCCTGGCAAAGGCCCGCCCCCTGACAGGATCCTCCCCTCGCGAGGGCCCGCCCCCTGGCAAAGTCCCCCTGGCAAGGGCCCGCCCCCTGGCAAAGGCCCGCCCCCGACAGGATCCTCCCCTCGCGAGGGCCCGCCCCCTGCGAGGGCCCGCCCCAGGGACTCTGAGCCGGACCGCGCTGTGAGGCTGTGAGGGGAACACAGAGACCACCACCCGCTGCAGCCGCAAGCGGGGGATCTCTAACTCCCGAAGGGCCCGGCCCTCGGCCTGAAAACCGGGGCTTTAGTAAGGATACACCAACAGCTGCCGACCCACGCGGGTGACGCCTCAGTGTGAAGGGGTCACAGTCACCCCAGTGGCATAACCCAGAGCAGGTTCTAGGGATCCTATGCATTCATGAAAAACGTGCAAGTTTTAAAAAGTACACGTACCCTCTGCTTCGTCCAAATTAATTTTCTGATATTTTTTTTTCCCAATCTTTGCAATAGATTCTTCTCTCTTTGAAAGCCGGGGCTCCCTAGCATTCTTCCCATTTTCTCCTTTAATTTTAATAGAATTAGACTTGCCTAGCGTTCTCTCCTCTCCCTGTGTCAGAAGGAAAGTCAAAGTTCCACTCACGTTGCAGACACGACAGCACGTTCATCAGTTACGTAACAGGGGACTTGGAAGGACTTTACATGAGTTGCAGAAGTCAGTTGCAATAAAGACTGCATGTGAGGCATACACACCCACCCAGCAATTCCCAGGCCAGTGGGAGCGGGCAGCACAAAGGGGCCCTAGAAGAATCCCCCACCCTGGGGCGCAGGCCCGACTGGAGCAGAGAGCCACGGGGGCCACCGCCCCCGAGCATCGCAGGTGCGGGGCGAGGGGCAATTACCGTAGCCGAGTGATTCCTGGAGCTGGCATTTACAGCTGTGCTCTGTCTGACCTGCACGCCTCTCTGTTTATCTGTGGACGCCGAACACAGTCGAGATAGACTTTATACTGCAGTAGACTGCAAGCCCATCTCCACATCAATACAATGACGCTCATACATCCTTGAGAGCAGAGCTGCATGGAAGCCAAAAAGGGCCTCTGAAAGGCCCTCCTGGGGACTGTTTGGCAGGAGCGCCTTTAGAAAGCAGGAGGCTCTCACATTCATTATGTGTTTTCAACCAGGGCCACTGCCCCAAGTCAGGGCCACAGGCTGGCCCCCAGCCCTCTCGGTGCACAGCCGCTGCTCTGGCCCAGGACGGGCCGCCGCAGACCTGCCGTCCCATCTGTGGGCAGCATTCCGCACCCGGCACACACCTGCCTGCGGCTGCACCTTCAGGCTTACCTGTGCACACGGGCCAGGGGGTCCGACCACATCACACTCTGGAGGGGGCGCTGAGCACCTGCACCCTGCTCAGGCCGCTCGCCCCCCAGACCGGCTGCCGGGCAAGGGGAGAGCGCACGGCACTCTCAGAACCCAGATGGGCCCAGAGGGGTACGAGGGGCTGCGCTGGAGCCCCGAGGGCAGAGAGGCCACCCGGGGGGACACAGACGAGTGGCCAGCGCCCCACTTCAGAGCTGAGTCAGCCCGGGAAAGGGATGGGGCAGCTCCTGGCACGGCCCTCTGCTCACCCTGTTCAGTGGACTCCAGGGGCTCCCTGCAGGAGACACGCCCCGCCACCCTCCGCCTGGGCGGGGCTGAGTGCTCCGGGGAGTGCCGGTCCCCGAGACCCAAGGGGAGGCCAGGTGACCTGAGAGCGCCCCAGCGGTCGCACTGCCGCAGGGACCGCTCTCCCCAAGAAGCCGCGCGGCCAAGGGCAAGGCAGCGAGCACGGGGAGAGCTCCGCAAACCACTGCCACCTGGTGCACAGGCCCTCGTCACCGCCCCACCAGGCCCCACCTCAGCCACTGCTGGGCCCAGAGCGGCAGCAACGCCCTGGGGTCCCGGGCCCTTGTGCGGAGGATGGGGGCCCCCCAGGAGCAGAGCACGTTCCAGGGCGTGCTGGGGCACCCGGGGTCTTGCTAGGGCTTGTTGCCCTTCTCCCAGCAGAGACTCGCTCGGCGAGGCCCCAGCGCTCCTGCCCACAGTCAGACGCCTGTCAGGCTTGAGCACGGCCATGACGGGGAGCTGCCGGGCTCCAGGAGACCCTAAAGCCATGAGCAGCCCTCTGCGGAGCCACGCTGAGACCCGGAGAGCAGAGCCCGGGACCCGGCATCTCTCCGCTCACCTTTCCCTCGGGAGGGGTCCTTCTCCTCCAAGATGACCCGCTGTCCATCCAGACTCGAGATGGGGGCCCCAAGGTCCAGGGGCTCCTTCTCTCCACTCTAGAGGCAGAGACGGAGTAATGAGCAGCCCACATAGGCTGGAGCTCTCTGGAACAACCACGTGCGGTCCTTCTGCCAGCAAGACCACCCCAGGATTGATGGAGTCACATAGGCCAGCTGACCCCAGGTCCTGCCACCTTGGCAGGGCTGGCCGCAGACTCCTGACGTGGAATGACACGGATCCCAAGCGCTGGCAGGCCTGCCCAAGTGCAGGCACCCTGAGGAACCCACATGAACGGAGATACCACCCAGAGCCAGCTGCGGGCTACTCCGAGTTGGGTTGAAGACTCGGGGGTGGAGGTCACGTGGTGGCACCACTAACAGCTGCGTCCCCAAGTCACGCTGGCCAAAGCCTCAGGACCACTCTCAGCCTGGAGGGGGCAACCCTGAGCCTGCCTCGCTGGTCCTCAGCGTGCCAGGAAGCGCGTGTGGGGCTTCGCACCCCTCCCTGAGAGCAGGAAGCAGGCGGGTCTGAGGCCCAGGGTCCTGCCCTTCTCCCCAGGAGACTGTTTTGTTGTTCAAGTCCCGCAGTTTCTGTCAAAAAACAATCTGAACGTGCAGTCTGGCTTTTGAACTACCTAGTGACCCGACACCTAGCCAAAGCTCCAGCCAAGTGAGGAGCGGACAAGCAGTCCAGGCGGCCCACAGCTCGCCCAGGAGGGTCCGCGAGAGGGTCCCAGGGCAGCCGTCACCTCGCATTCTGCCCTCCCCAGCTCCCCCGGCCCCTCCCCTGGAGCGGCTGGACTGCCCTTCTGGCTCAGGCCCCAGCAGGGAAGGAGCCCTGCCCGCCAGCCAGCCCTCCGGGACAGAAGCCCCATAGCGACCCCACGAGCAAGCTGCCCTGACTCCCCCACTTTACAGATAGGGCTACAGGCACAAAGCGTTAGCTACGGCTTAGGATCACAGCCAAGGCAGGGCAGGGGGGCCACGTGGCACCCGGGCTGTGCCCCTCTCCGTCGGACATAGGCTCCAGATTCTGGGGCAGCACTCCCCCCATCCCCTCCCCCACCGCCCCAAGCTGGTCGGGGAGCCCTGGTCTCCCCTCGGGACTGGTCCTCTGGCTCACTTCAAAATTTCTGAACAATTGTGGAGCTCATCTCAGAGAAAATAAAAATCCTAAAAATACTTGCAATTGTAGTTCTGATACAGTATGTTTTGTAAAGAAAGGAGAACACAGGCCAATGCATCATAGGTGCCTGCTCAGTCGCTTCAACGTGTCCGACTCTTCGTGACCCTATGGACTGTAGCCCACCAGGTTCCTCTGTGCATGGGACTCTCCAGGCAAGAAGTGGTTTGCCATTCCTCCTGGAGTGGGTTGCCATTTCCTCCTCCAGGGGATCTTCCCCACCCAGGGACCCGTGTCTCCTGTGACTCCTATGTTGCAGGTGCATTCTTTACCGCTGAGCCATGGGAAAGCCCCCAGTGGGTCCCAAGTCACATCTCAAAGCAAACACGTGGTGCGTGTGGGGACAGGTCCAAGCCTGCTGGCCCGAGTCTCCCTAGACACCCTCCAGCGACAGGGTGGGACTCTGCTCTGTCCCTCCCTAACTCGTTCACCAACTAACCCGATGGCCAGCTGGGAAATGCCAGAGCGCCAGCAGACCCTCGCAGTGTGGGCAGCCGGGCAGTTAGTGGGCACATGAGGGGCTGGTGTGGATGGATCGGGCAGCTCCCGCCCTTGAACTGATGTCTGGTCAGGTGTGCAAATGATGGGAGGCTGCAGGGTGAGAAGCAGGTGGGCGGGGGTGACGACCTCCCCAGGCTCGGGTGCTGCCAGCCATTCCTCGCCCACCCCTTGCGATGCCACAGCTCTGTGGATGACTGGGGGCAAACTGCATCCCGGCGGGCAGGAGCTCGTGGGCAGCCTGGTGCACGGAGGGCCCTGGGTCCCTGGCCAGCCTGGTCACTCACCAGTCGGGCCACCAGCTCATTCAGACGCAGGCCGTACTTGGCCGCCACGGGACGCAGCACCTCTGTGACGGCCTTGCTGGGCTTGGCCTTGAGTCCCACCGATCGGTTAATCGGCACCAGATCCAGCCTGGGCAGAGGGGGAGAAATGAGCACGCCTTTGCCACACGCATATGCAACCCTCACGCAGACGCTCTCCCTCGAGAGCACAGCGGCACCCAGAGTCGCCATCACCAGGGCGGCACAGGGAGAGCCTGCTGGGGCTTCTCCAGGGCCTGGGGGCTGCCGGGGCAGTCACAGCCGGCAAGGAGCGGCCCTGCACTGGTGCAGCCCCACGGTGGTCGCCGGCAGGGAGCGTGACCTTCTGGCCCCGGGCGCTCCTGCCCTCCAAGCTCACAGTTGGGGTGTCGGCCCTCCCGTCCCAGCAGAGTGGAGGCCAGCAGAGCAAGTCGTCAGAAATGGCCCTGTGGCTCTGGAAACCTTATGGAACCAGCAGCTGCATTTTTCTTACCGGAATAAAGTGCGTTTTTCTAGGCGCAGGTCCCTGGACTCCAAGATGCTACTGTCCTGATGCAGCACCAGAGGCTTCGCACACACAGAAGGGACAGAGAGGGCCATCAGCGGGGGCCGGGCGCACGGCCGCGGGGAGCACAGCGCCGCTGCGGAGCCCGGAGAAGGCTCCCTGCAGAGGGAGCTCACAGCCGGGCCGGGCTCCCGGCCGGGCCTCCGGCAGAGGTGAGGAGGACAGACAGAGGTGGGCCGGCCTCCCACGGGACAGGCACCCCCCGGAGAAAGGCCCGAGGTCCCTGCAGCCACACCTTGTCCCCGCCCGCCAGGAAGAGGTCCACGGCAGCCCCGTTGATGCCGTGCCGCTCGCAGAGCCCGGCCAGCACGTCCTTGATGGAGAGCCCGGCCTTGACCAGCACCACGCAGGCCGTCCCGTCAGGCAGCTGGATGCTGCAGTGCTTGGCCGGCTTGTCCCGCTCAGGCGCGAGGGTCCTGCAGGCCTCTGGCTGGGGGCAGGGAGACACGGGGGTGGGCACAGGGCGGGGTGCTCGGGCAGGGCGGGCACTGCTTGCACATGCAGGCGGGGCAGCAGAGCACCCCCTGTGCACACCCAGCTCCAGCACACGAGCACACGACCCGTTCTGACAAGTGCACGCTGCGTCTCAGGGCCTCCAGCCGACACGGGAGGGAGCCAGCACCTCTCAACCTCGGGCGCCGGCCAGACAGGCCCACCCTCCATCCTCTGGGTCTAACTCTCACAAGGGTTAGGCTGACAGCTAACCACACGGCTTTCCTGCTCAGAACAGGACAGGTCTTTCCACTGTGGTTTCTGGGGGTCCGGTGGTGGCCTCCCTGACCCAGAAGCGCATGGAGCCACCTCCGGAGCCCCGTGGGGACCACGGCTGCGCCACCTGCCCGCCACTCGGTCCAGGGGCCGCGGGCCCCAGGCGGGTTGGACCAGCGCTGAGAGCCGGCGGCCCAACCCCTGCTGCTTCTGGTCCCTCTTCCGGCTCTTTCTGCCCGACCTCCCAGGACGGGAGGCCTTTCTGGGAGGAGCCGGCTGACAGACAGCAGGGCGAGGGGCAGCCCGGCCGAGGCTCGGGGGAGCAGCACCCGTCCGAGGTCAGAGGAGCAGGTGGGGGGAGGCGGTGTCGGGTAACAAGGGCCCCGGGCCCTTCCTCCTGGGGGAAGGCTGGGGGCTGCAGGCTGCGGGGCCCGCGGCCCAGGCCCCGTGGCGGGGAGCCCTGTCTGCCAGCGGAAGGGGCCAGGGCAGAGCAGGGCTGCAGCATCTGCATGGTGCGGAGGAGGTGAGCCCGGGTGCACTCAGAGCCGGGTCCCAGGGCAGGGCAGGAGCCACCCAGTGGCCCAGCTCCCCGGGCAGACCCCAGGTCCCTCCGCGATGCTCCTCCGGGTCCCTGGGCCACAGGAGCTCCGCCTGCCGGAAGGGGCTCCCCACACACACCCTCCTAAGGTCTGACCTACCCTGCTTCTCAGGTTCGTAACACACTTTCCTCCTGGGGTCGGAAAATTCCTTTCACCCAAATGTGACTTCAGAAAACTAGTCTGTAGGTGGCAGACGGACAGAAAATGGCCCCAGGGTGCCCTTCGCAGATGCACGTGTGATACACACGCCCTTTGAAGCCGCTAGGCTACGGCTGCATGTCCTGCCTGACAACTCTGCCTGGTACTGCCCCAGCCGGGGAAGAACGCATCCTGCGTTAACCACTGCCTGGCCACTTCAAGAGACCAGGCTGCTGACAACAAGGTTTTCCAAAGCTGGCGTCAGACAGCAGCTAAGAAGCCGGCCGGTCCGCCGACGCCTCCTCCATGTCACTGGAAGTGGGGGCCCGGCGGGCGGCTCAGCAGGGTGAGGGGCGCAGGGCCGGGCAGGTTGGGCACCACCCCCCACGCACGGGCGCGGGCGCAAGGCGTCTGAGCTCACGGCCCTGCGGGCGTGCAGATGCCGAGAGAAAGACAAGCACCTGCTGCTCCCGTGGGCGTCCAGAGACACGTGCCCATGAGCACAAAGGCTGGGAAATACAGCTCGAGATATTCTCGCTGCTCCAGGGCGCCCTCCCACCCATCCCTGCTCCTCCCAGAAGCCCCGTGGACAAGGGCAGCGGCCCTGCAGGCACTCACCAGGTCCAGGCTCCCGGCCGAGGACACAGAGCCCTGCGACTCCCGGCGGCCCAGGCCCCCGTTGGCATGCAGGGCGTCTGCGGGGACACGGGCACTCAGGACACGTGGCCACACCAGCCTCACACCTCCTCACTTAAAGCAGCCTGAGCGTGGCCGGGCCCCCACACCCCCAGCGGCTCAGGCTGGACAGACGTACTCGGGGGACAGGAGCCTGGCACCCAGCAGAGCCGGGAGCCCGACCCAGGCCTGTGCTCTGCTCTGTCTGCAGCCATGCATCCCCCAACCCCCTGCCCCTGCCCCTGCCTCACAGTCAACACACAAGCGAGTGCAGGGCCTCGTGGCCCCTCACTCATCCCCAACTGTTATCTCTGTACGGGGCTTAACACGCAGCGGGTCGCTGCAGCTTCACGTCAGCTCCTGGGAAGTCCTGAACCAGTGATGATCACATTGTCTGATGTCACTAACGGAACTAATTATGGTCTGAAAGTTGCGACTACTCTACTGCAGACAGGCCCTTGCAGAGCACAGCGCCGACTCCTGGTTCAGGCCTCTGTGCAGGGCCCTGGGGCTGAGCACGGGCCCGGTTAGACGGAGGCCCCCAGGGTCCACTGACCACCTTCCTAAAGCAAAGACGGCCAGGCAACCGAGTCAGAACTCCTGGGGAGGGCCCTGGACTCAGGGTTTAGTGCCCTTCCAGGTGGCTCTCTGAAGATCAGGGTGCGGGGGCCCTGGCCTCCTGGGGTCCTGCCTGGGGGCACAGCCCTAGAGAGGCAGGCACGCCCCCATCTCGGGTCCTCCACGGCGCCCCCATCCCCCAGTCGTCTGCCCTTCCTTGTGGTAGGACTGCTGTCCCAGCGGCCCCGGCCGGCCCGGACCTGAGGGCCCCGCCAGGCGCACAGCCTCCCCCAGCCCTCTGTAAAAGGGGGACAAGGCCCGCTTTGCAGGCTGCTCCGAGGGGGAGACAAGCACACTCTACACACCGCCCAGCACAGCGCAGGCCCCCGGCCGCGGGGAGGCCGCCTCCACCCCATCCTCAGCTGCTCCCTGTCTGAGCCCCCGACGGGCTCCGGGTCTAAGCCTGGGGACCAGGCCTGAAGCCTCCAGGTTACCTGCTGGAGAATAACCCTGCTCATGGCAGTCTGTGGAAGCGGCCCCGTCCTCCGCTGCCCCACCACCTCCTCCCAGCAACACCCGCGCCCCCCTCACCCTCTCTTCTCAGCCACACATGAGAAGAAGCATGGGGGAAAAACTCTAGAATGCTGACCTTTAAGAACTGCAATAACAAAATGACAGTTTTGAAAGTCCTTAATAACCGAGCTATGGTGTCACATTTTCTTTAAAAAATGACAAAGGCTCATGGACCCCGGCCCACCGCAGAAAAGCAAGAGCTGTCTGGGTGGACGGAAGGCAGACACCTGTTTCCCTCTTTTCTCCTGGCTGTGTCCTCCAAATTTTCTACAAAGAGCATCTAAGACTGCTCGGGCAAGACGGGGGTTGAGTGGCAGGCACCAGGCCCCCCGCAGGGAGCCCAGGCTGGGGAGGCAAGGGCAGGATGTACCCCGCGCCTCTCAGAGGACCCGGAGCCGCCCCGCGGCCCCCGCCAGCCGCCCCACGGGCCAGCTCACAGCACAGCCGCACGGGCTCCTCCATGCCCCCGCCCCCCACCCCCCAGGACAGACCACGAACCGTTCGGGCGGTCACCGTGGTCCTTCTTCTTCTGGGAGTGGCCGGTGCTCCTGGTCCGTGACCACGAGAAGAACGCGCCTTTCCGCTTCCTCTCGCTATCCTCGTCCCCCAGCTCTTCGTTTAGGGACCGTCCTGATTTCGATTTTCCGCTCAGCTGCCGTCAGAGGGAAAGCGCTGTCACAACAGTGTGATCTGCACTGTCGCAGGAGAAGCACGGGACGGGGAGCGGGGCAGAGCGCCCAGGCGGGCGCCGAGGGAGGGAGGTGCAGCCCCGCCTGCCCCTCCAGACCGGCAGCTGGCCCCTGCCTGCCCCGCCCGGAGCCCCGGGAGTGCAGCGGGAGTGCGCGCCTTTCAGGTTCTGCGTGTGAGAGAAGAGGCCAGCGGGGGCGTCTGCTGTCTGCAGAGCGCGCTCCCAGGGAAGGCCGGCAAGCAGGACGGGCACCTTCTTGGGCGTGGACGTGCTGGAGTGGTCCGAGCTGGCGCTGTGCTTGGAGGCGGGGCTGCTGGGGACCTGCTGTGCATCGGGCAACGGGCGGCCCTCCACCTCCGCCAGGATGCACTCTTGGTACAGCGGGGATTTCAGGAACCGCGTGTAGCTGTCGAACTTCATCAGGTTGAAGATCTGCTGGGAAGACGCAGCACCGTTCCGTCACACACAGAACCGGACCCTCGGGCCCAAGGGGCAGGCCTCTTCCCAGAGCCCCTCGTCTTCCCCGGAGGGGTCGCCCAGGCTCCTCAACACGTGATCACGCTTCTCATAACACGCCAGCCCCTGGGGTCAGGCTTCCAAGCAGCCCGTTCCAACACCTACATGAAGCCAGTGCCTGAGGGGACTGAGGACAGCCAAGGACACTCCTGAAGAACCTTGACTTGGTTAAATAAACAAGAACGGAACCAAAGGCAACCAGAACCTAGAGGAAGTGAGACCTGCCTTGAAAATACTTTCCTCCAGAACGTCCATGGTGGCCCAGTGGCTAAGACTCGGGGGTTCCAATGCAGGAGGCTCGGGTTCAACCCCCCATCAAGGAACTAGATCCCACACGCTGCAGCCAAGACCCGGCACAGCCAAAATATAAATACACACAAAAAAAGAAAATACCTTCCTCCCTTTGTTTTCACCTTTGTGACTAGGCAACAGAAGCAACCTCTGCTGAGGCCAGTGGCCAAGTGCCCTGGCACCGGGTCCACGTGGATGCGGGCTCTGACACCGGGTCCGCGTGGACGTGGGCTCTGACACTACGTCCCACACAAACTTCTCATCATCGTGATGTCCTAAAGCTGAAAAGACCCAAACACCTAGGAGCTCTGTGTGTCAACGCCCACGGACCTGCGGTCGCGTGCAGATGCGCAGAGAGGAGCCAACAGACAGGGATGAGGTGCTGGGTCTTCCTGCTCCAGGCCCTGCTGAACCCTGGCCCTGAGATGGGAGCCCAGGGGGGGGAGGGTACCACACCCTCCCTGCAGGGGGCTGGCGCCTGCGGGGGCAGCCCTGCAGGACCCCACCCTCCACCCCCGCCGGGGCCATCACCTGAAGCTGCTGCTCCTTGAACATGTCGGGGTGGGGGGCGCTGAGGATGTCGTCCGCCAGCTGGGCCTGGCTGTCGATGTTGACCGGCGTGGTGGCCTTGCTGCTCAGGAACTTACTGAAGATCTCGCGGGCCCTGTAGGAGAGCTGACGGGGCAGCGTGTGAGCCGGACACACAGACCACACACGTCTGTTGTGCCTGCCCACTGCTGCAGCCCCAATGCCTGACATGACAGCAAGCCCTGGAGACACATCTTCTTGGGACCTAATAACCATCTCTCGGTTGAAATCTGACTGAAAGTGGCAGCTGGCATGAAACTTTTCAATACCTCGGCTCCTCTCCAAGTTCTGTCAAAGGGCGATCCGAACATTCGGAAGACCTGGGCTGGGGCTCCTGTCATGTGGGCCCTGCGGCACCGAGCCTGGGGGGCAGGCCGCCTCAGGGCAGGTCGCACCGGGACCCCGTCCACCCATGTGGCCTGCACATGGCTGCCCAGACGGAAGCTCCTGGAAGGTGCCCCCACCCCCAGATTCTCTCCCAGCTCCCCTTCCACACTGGGCAGCAGGCAGCACATGTGCTGAGGAAGCGTCAGGGCTCTGGGCATTTATGCAAAAGCTAAGTTTAGGCAAAATTAAATATCACATATATTAAGAAACATTCTGAAAGAGGCATTTTTTTAATCGTGTGAAAGCATTTGTGCGTGGACTTTTCAGACCACACTAGGTGTGAACCTCTGCTGAAAACACCCACCCCCCAAACCCCCCACGTCCCCGCCTGAGGAACCTACCTCCTTTTTGTCGTGTGCGGGAACATGGTTAAAGTATTCGCAGGCCTGCCAGAACAAAATGTTTTCTTCACTGAACTCCTTCCTTAGAAAATCCTAAAGAAAACACCATTGATTAACCATCACACGATCGTCAGAAGACGGCCAGTCAGCGGCGAGGGGACCTCCCCCTCCTATGCTATCTCTTCCCCACTTTACTCTGATTTTCCCCCTTTCATAGAAACCAGAGGTGCCAAGCGCCTCTCCAGAGTTTCCCTGAAGATAAACCCAAAGGCTGGGGACACCCGAGGAACTGAGCATCCCTCCCGAAGGCCAGCCCGGCTCGCAGGCAGCTGCTGAGGATTCATGGAGGCCCTGACGCAGCAGAGAGAGGCTCCCTCTGACCGTGGAACTGAGTGTCCAGGGCTGAAGCAGGAGGAGGTGACGCCTGCCCTGCCTGCCCAGTCCCGCTGGAGGGGGTGCCTGCTGCCCATCAGACTCACGGAGAAGTAGCAAACGCCGAGCGGGTCCTGCAGAAGGCGCTCAAAGGACACGGCCCAGCTGGCCACCCTCCGCTCGCGCAGACGCCGGCAGCTCTGCACGCTGGGCAGGCTGGCATTGCTGCTCAGGCTGTGGTTGCTCACGCAGTCCTTCAGGTCGGCGCCGGTCAGCTCTGCGGGCCACACACACCCCGCTCACTGCGGCCCCCGCCCTCCTGCCCGCCGCCTCCCTGAGCCGTCCTCTCTGGGCGGCGGGAGGCCCACACTGCCGCCACACTGTCCAGGCGCCCGGGGACAAGACAGAACGTGCCTCCTGCGGCAGAGGCGCACCCCGACAAGGGCGCCCCCAGGTCGCGGCCGACCTGGCTGCGGGCGCCACAGGGAAGGAGCACTGAGTCCGCCAGGGTCCTGAGGCACCCGGAGCCAGGGCTGGGTGATGGTGGGCAGAGCAGAGGGCAGGGGGCATGGGCAGGTTCCCAGGACCCGGAGAGGCACGCACGTCACTCAGTGTGCCACGGTGCCCTCAGGGAGCAGGGCCCACGCACACAACTGCCCAGACCTGCTCTGCTGGAGCCCGACACACAGAACCCCGAGAGGAGAGCTCTGCTTCTGCGTGCACTGACCGGAAACACACTCGCCATGTGCACTGGCACACTCACAGGCCGGCTCACACACACACTCTGACACACTCACAGGCCGGCTCACACAAACACTCTGACACACTCACAGGCCGGCTCACACACACACTCTGACACACTCACAGGCCGGCTCACACACACACTCTGACACACTCACAGGCCGGCTCACACACACACTCTGACACACTCACAGGCCGGCTCACACACACACACACACTGACACACTCACAGGCCGGCTCACACACTGACACACTCAGGCCGGCTCACACACACACATGGACACACTCACAGGACGGCTCACACACACACACACACACTGACACACTCAGGCCGGCCCCCCCACACACACGGACACACTCACAGGCCGGCTTACACACACACTAACACACAGGCTAGCTCACACTCACACACACACTGACACACTCACAGGCAGGCTCACACACACACACTGGCACACTCACACGCCGGCTCACACACACACTGACACACAGGCTAACTCACACGCACACACACTGATACACTTACAGGCCGGCTCACACACACAATGACACACAGGCCGGCCCACACACACACAGACACACTCACAGGCCAGCTCACACACACACACTGACACAGGCTAGCTCACACTCACACACACACTCTGACACACTCACAGGCAGGCTCACACACACACACTGGCACACTCACAGGCAGGCTCACACACACACACTGACACACAGGATAACTCACATGCACACACACTGATACACTCACAGGCTGGCTCACACACAAACACACTGACACACTCACAGGCCGGATCACACACACACACTGACACACAAGCCAGCTCACACACACTCTGACACACTCACAGGCTGGCTCACACACACACTGACACACAGGCTAGCTCACACACACACACACACTCTGATACACTCACAGGCCGGCTCTCACACACACTCTGACACACTCACAGGCTGGCTCATGCACACACTGACACACAGGCTAGCTCACACACACACACACTCTGACACACTCACAGGCCGGCTCACACACACTCTGACACACTCACAGGCCAGCTCACACACACACACTGACACACAGGCTGGCTCACACACACACTGACACACAGGCTAGCTCACATTCACACACACTGACACACTCACAGGCCGGCTCACGCACACACTGACACAGGCTAGCTCACACAAACACATACTCTGACACACTCACAGGCCGGTTCACACACACACTCTGACACACTCACAGGCCGGCTCACACACACACTCTGACACACTCACAGGCCGGCTGACACACACACACTGACTCACAGGCAGGCTCACACACACACACTCCCCTCCCTCCTCCCTGGGGCTGGGGTCCTGGAAGACCCCACGGTTCCACGGTTGACTGAACCCCAGAGACGCTCATCCCCTGAGTCAACCTCTCCTCCTGACACACTTCCCCACGTGTGCTTTATCAGATCTGGACAAAATCAAGTATGGAGGTCTGTGGGGACAACTATACAAGACAGAGGCAGCCCACCCTATCCGACGCCAGACACGCTGCACACCATGTCCTGAGTGGGCTGCAAGCGGCTGCTGCTGCAGGAGCGTCCACTCTCCCCACAGGACACCCCGGTCACCAGAGAGCGCCGCGGGCCAGCGGTGGCACAGGACACAGTGGTCACCAGGGGGCGCCGCGGGCCAGCGGTGGCACAGGACACACCGGCCGTCACCAGGGGGCGCCGCGGGCCAGCGGTGGCACAGGACACACCGGCCGTCACCAGGGGGCGCCGCGGGCCAGCAGTGACCGCCTGGACAGTAACGGGGTGGGGCTCTCCCAGTGCGCTCCAGAACAAACCCCACGCGGCCCAAAGATTCAGGTGTGAACGGTGAACGCAGAGAAACACTGGCAGGGAGCACAGCAGAGCCCCCGAAATGCCGAGTGGGGACACTCGGAGCAGGGGACAGACTCGGAGTCTCCGTGTGTGAGCACAGGCTGTGTGGTGCCAGGGCTGGCAGCGTGGGTGGGGGGCCCGAGGGCACGAACGCCAGTCCCGAGGTGAGCCGTCCCTGAGGCGGGACGCACAGTGAGTGCAGTCACCTCCGTGGGCTATGAGGGCAGACCGTGACAAGCTCTCCGTGCGCGGGCACTCAGTGCGTCCAAGCCTGTGGCCCCGCGGACTATAGCCTGCCAGGCTCTCCTGCCCATGGGATTCTCCAGGCAGGGATACTGGCGGGGGCTGCCAGGCCCTCCTCCAGGGCATCTTCCTGGCCCAGGGATCGAACCCGTGTCTCTTACGTCTCCTGCACAGCAAGCGGGTTCTTCACCACTAGCGCCCTGGTAAGCCCCACAACTTCTCATCTCAAAAGTTCTGCAGCACGTGTGGCGACTCTCTTGCCATATGCACACATTTTGATGGGCTTCCATCTATGGGGTCGCACAGAGTCGGGCACGACTGAAGCAACTTAGCAGCAGCAGCAGCAGCACACATTTTGAACCATCACTATACACCTGAAACGAAGCTGTCTGTCAACTACACCTCAACAAAATAAAGTAGATTTCAGTATGTGAAAAACACTGCAAGCGAAGTCAAAACACAAGCAGGAAGCTGGAAAATGCCTGTAACACATCACACACTCGAAGGACTAGTTTTCTGTATCTTTAAGAGCAACTAAGCATCGTAAGAAAAAAGATCAAGAAGCCAAAGAAAAGCGGGAGAAGGGCACGGTCAGTCACTAGGCAGGGGCTCGGGAGGACCCCACCCCGTGAGGCCACTGCGAGGGGAACCGAGAGCCAGCGTCGGGGCGCGGGGGCTGAGCCAGGAGGCTTTCCTGCCGCACTCCACGCTGAGAAACGGCTGTCCTCACGAGACAAGCAGTCTTCCTGAAATCACCACGGGCTGTGAGCACCGAGACGCTCTCCAGCTTTCCTCCCTTGAGGGCACATGGCTGAACTGAGAGCTGAGGGGTGCACAGAAGGTAACCGACCTGAGAAAAGCCTTCCGTGAGGACGAGCCCGTGAAGACACAGGGCTCACAGCTGGGGTGGCTGGGCGCCCGAGGGGCAGGACAGCCCCCAAGGCAGGGCCAGCGGGGCCAGGTGGCGGACACCCGAGCTGTGTGGGCTTCACCCTGGGGGGCAGCGATAAGCAAGGGAAGGGCAAGATGGGAGGAAATATTTCCAAACAAGGCAAACAACAAGGCTTAATCTCCAAAACAGAGAAGCAGCTCATACAACTCAACAGCAAACAACCCGATCGGAAAATGAACAGAAGGCCTAAATAGACATTTCTCCAAAGATGATCTACAGATGGGCTATAGCACATAAAGAGGTGCTCAACATCACTAATTACTGCTGCTGCTGCTGAGTCGCTGCAGTCTTGTCCAACTCTGCGACCCCAGAGACGGCAGCCCACCAGGCTCCCCCGTCCCTGGGATTCTCCAGGCAAGAACACTGGAGAGGGTTGCCATGTCCTTCTCCAATGCATGAAAGTGAAAAGTGAAAGTGAAGTCGCTCAGTCATGTCCAACTCTCAGCAACCCCATGGACTGCAGCCTGCCAGGCTCCTCTGTCCATGGGATTTTCCAGGTAAGAGTACTGGAGTGGGGTGCCATTACCTTCTCCGCACTAATTACTAGGGAAATGCAAATCAAAATTACAATGAGGCATTACCTCACACCAGTCAGAATGGCCACCATCAAAACGTCTACAAATGATAAATGCTGGAGAGGGTATGGAGAAAGGGTGTGTTTGCTGGGAACGTGAACCGGCGCTAACGTCACGGAGAACAGACTGAACTCTGACTGGAAAGGCAGGTGTGCCCCTATGTTTGCAGCAGCCGAGACGTGGAGGCTGCCCGGGTGTCCTCTGACAGGCGAGTGGGCAGAGAGGATGCGGCACGCACACCCAGTGGAGCATTAATCGGCTGTGAAAACAACAAAACAATGTCATCTGCAGCAGCACGGATGGGCCTAGAGATTGTGGCACCAAGAGAAGCGGACGGGACAAAGACAAGCATCACGTGTCACTCACCCGTGGAACCCAAAGCACGACACACACGGGCTTGTCCACGGAACAGATGGACGCACAGACACGGAGGACAGTCCTGCGGGTGCCAAGGGGGAGGCTCCGGTGGGGAGGGTGAGCGGGAAGCCGGGGGAGCAGACGCAAGCTATTACGCCCAGAACACGTAACATACGTGACACAAAGTGCTGCGCTCAACATGCCGGCAAATCTGGAAAACTCAGCAGAGGCCGCGGGACGGGAAAAGGTCAGTCTTCATTCCAGTCCCAAAGAAGGGCAACGCCAAAGGATGTCCAAACTACCGCACAACTGCACTCATCTCGCACGCTAGCAAAGCAGTGCTCAAAATTCTCCAAGCGAGGCTTCAACAGTACGTGAACCAAGAACTTCCAGATGTTCAAGCTGGATTTAGAAAAGGCAGAGGAAACNAGGATGTCCAAACTACCGCACAACTGCACTCATCTCGCACGCTAGCAAAGCAGTGCTCAAAATTCTCCAAGCGAGGCTTCAACAGTACGTGAACCAAGAACTTCCAGATGTTCAAGCTGGATTTAGAAAAGGCAGAGGAACCAGACTGCCAACACCAGCTGGATCATAGAAAAAGCAAGAGAATTTCAGAAAAACATCTACTTCTGCTTCACTGACTATGCTAAAGCTTTTGACTGTGTGGCTCACAACAAACTGGAAAAATTCTTAAAGAGATGAGACTACCAGACCACCTGACCTGCCTCCTGAGAAATCTGTAAGAGGGACAAGAAGCAACGGATAGAACCAGACGTGGAATAACAGACTGGTTCCAGATTAGGAAAGGAGTACATCAAGGCTCAAGGCTGCATATTTTGCTACTCTGCTTATTTAACCTACATGCGGAGTACATCATGTGAAACGCCAGGCTGGAAGAAGCACAAGCTGAAATCAAGACTGTTGGGAGAAATATCAGTAATGTCAGATATGCAGACGATACCACCCTTACAGCAGAAAGCAAAGAGGGACTAATGAGCCTCTTGATGAAAGTGAAAGAGGAGAGTGAAAAAGTTGGCTTAAAACTCAACATTCAAAAAATGAAGATCATGGCATCTGGTCCCATCACTTCATGGCAAACAGATGGGGAAACAATGGAGACAGTGACAGATTTTATTTTCTTGGGCTCCAAAATCACTGCAGATGGTGACTGCAGCCATGAAATTAAAAGATGCTTGCTCCTTGGAAGAAAAGCTATGACAAACCTAGATGGCATATTAAAAAGCAGAGACATTTCTTTGCCAACAAAGGTCTGTAGAGTGAAAGCTGTGGTTTTTCCAGTGGTCGTGTGTGGATGTGAGGGGTGGACCATAGAGAAAGCCAAGCACCAAAGAACTGATGCTTTTGAACTGTGGTGCTGGAGGAGACTCTTGAGAGCCCCTTGCAAGGAGATCCAACCAGTCCATCCTAAAGGAAATCAGTCCTGCATATTCACTGGAAGGAATGATGCTGAAGCTGAAGCTCCAACACTTTGGCCACCTGATGCAAAAAGAGCCAGATGCTGGGAAAGATTGAGGGCAGGAGGAGAGGGGGACGACAGAGGATGAGATGGTTGGATGGCATCACCGACTCGATGGACGTGGGTTTGAGCAAGCTCCAGGAGATGGTACAGGACTGGGAAGCCTGATGTGCTGCAGTCCGTGGGGCTGCAAAGAGTCGGACAGGACTGAGTGACTGAATAACAATCACTGAACAGCTGAGCGACAACAAGTGTGTAAATGGATGAACAACGTGGTCCTACTGTACAGCGCAGAGAACTACATTCAATATCCTGTGATAAACCAGTGAACAAGAACATTTTCAAAAAGAATGGACATATATATGCTTGTGTGTGCATGTGTATACGTGTTGGTATGCAACTAAATCACTTTGCTGTACAGCAGAAATCAATACAACATAGAAAATGAACTACACTTCAATAAAAAATATTGGAAAAAAGCGTCACATCTATGTTAAAAAATAAGACAAGTAATAATAATAATAGTGACAGAAGGGCCCTGGTCCCCTGGCTGCCGCGGAGGGGCGCCCTGAGCGCTGCCCTGAGGGCACTGGAGGCCTGGACGGTGCGGGGGACGGGGGCGCGGACGGGGCTGAGAGGACTGCAGGCTTGGCCCATGGGGAGGGGGGAGAGCTGGGCAGCAAGCCGCAGACCAAGCAGCTGAACCTTTCGAGGGAGTGAGAGCTCCTGCTTGTCAAACGCGAGACGTCTGGATTCCAACACGGAGCAGGCACAGAGCAGGCACACAGGGCGGGAGGGAGACGGGTGCGGGACCCACGCTGCGGGTTTGCGGAGGGACTGAGGGAAGGAGTGGATGAACGCTGAATACACGTTTTAGGGAAACGTGACCCGTACACTGACTCGTTTCTGTTAAGACTCGGCAAATACGAATCGCTTTTCGAGACTCACAGATCAACGGCTTCTCTTTAAGCCTCATCGAGGGCTTCCCTGGTGGCCTGGCGGTAAAGAGCCAGCTGCCAACACAGGAGACACAGGCTGCAGCCCAGAGGGAAGACCCACGTGCCTCAGAGCAGCCACAGAGCCTGAGGTCCAGAGCCCGGAGCCACAGTTACCGAGCCCACGCGTGGCTCACCGCAACGAGGGAAAGGCCGGCAGCCACGAAGACGCAGCACGGCCGGAAATAACTGAGAGCAGTTTCACGCTTCTCATCGATAAAGACACTTCACAGTCAGAATAAAAGGAACCCTCTGGCCCCTTGGTGTGGGCTCTGGGGGTCAGCGGCGCACTCTGGGGTCCGCCTTGACGGACTCCTGGCGGGAGCCAGGCGGTCCCTGCGTGCGTCTTAGGGGCGCTGGCATCCTGCACAGGAAGATGGGGTAGGGGAGGGGTTGGGGAGGCTGGGGGGCTCTGCCTGCAGACAGAGTCCCCCCAGGAAGTCGCTTCAGCTGAAAACTCCTGCTCGCCTGAGGGGCGTGGGGACCCACAAGGTCAGAAAGGGGCCTTGCGCCCGCACCACCCCCATGAGCCCCTCCGTCTGCAGGAGACACCCCCGTGCTGCGGGTTCTGGGACCCGAATACCTGCTCCCTGGGCCTCAACTCTAGCGCCGGGGGCTTGAAGGGTGGATGGCAGAGACCCTGCAGGAGCACCCCAGGGCCAGGCCACGCCGCCCCCGTCTGCGGACCTCACCCAGACCTCAGGGAGCCCACACCCACTTCAGAGGGAGAACGGGAGACGCCCCGGGAGCACACAGCATGTGCCTACAGTTCTTGTCACCACGAGACCTCCCGGTGAGCCTTTGCGTGGGGCCCGCCGGGCGGGTGCAGAGCCCCTCGGGGACGGCAACACCTGAGCGCGTCCATGTCCACAACACGCACAGAAGATCCCATTGTCCAATTCTGACTTTCATGATTCACAGCACCTTTCAGCTCTCAACACATGGAAAACGACGCACATTGGTGGAAGGACTGCCCTTGAACGCAAGTGAAATTCCTCCCAAGGCCAGGGTTCCTACCCCAACTGCAAGGCCAGTACAGTCTCAGGGTGTCTGGTGCTTGGAAAACCCACAGGCATCCTCCAACCCAAGAGGAAGACTCCGCGGAGGCCCCCCTCCCACCTCCCAGCTTTGCTTTAGAGACGCTTCCTGGGTTCTGTCGTCACTGGTTTGTTTTTTTTTTTTCTCCCTTTCAATCAGTTTGAGTCAAAGAAACACTTTCCTGGTGAGGAAGTTTATGAGGTCTGTCAAATTTGCTGAAAACGGGAATGCCAAGACCCCTACACCGCTGGCCAAACACGCAGGTTACCCTCTGACGAGTGCCTTGAGGCCCGCCCCTGTATGAACGTTTTGTGGATAATTCTGTAACTCCAGGCCCTCTCCCATCGTTATCTCGCCAGAATATCTCATCCACCATAACCTCCAGCACTGTAAAGACTTAAGTCCCAATTCATGGTCAGGCTGTAGGCTTAATGGCCACCTGCCTGGGAGCCGACCCCCACCCCCGCACACATACCTGGAGCCCGCGCGGTCTGCCTGCCCCCGCCAACCACAACAGGGTGCAGACCAGGGGGACTTTACCTGGGCAGAGCTGATAAAGGCCACTGTGATGCCACTTAACCAAATACTTCCAACCATTCACCGCAAACCACCCCTCTGAATCCATACCAGGCTCAGCCGGCACAGCCCCCGGGCCCCGGGCAAAGGCTGAGGCCACACACAGACGTTGCTCCTGAGCTCGGCTCCCCGGGGAGGCAAGTTACTGCACTTTCTCCAGAGATGCCCGGCCCGTGCTGACAAGGGCGAGTCTCTCCCTTCAGCGCAGGGAGAAGGAGGCACAGTGCACTTTACACAAAGCCTCACAGAGGCGCATCCATAATTCAGGGCAGAGCTTCCGCCGCGGCTGTGAGGAGCCTGAATTATTTAGCAGGCGGAGCAGGTCCCAGGGCTGCTCTCTGAGGCCCCAGGACCGGAGCTGAAGCCCCGGGGCTTCGGGGGATCCTTTCCGGTAAACCAGTGGTGAAGGGAAAACAGACGTTTCACGATAAAACTCGTCTTTCCCTGTTAACAAAATTTCAGTCCCATAAACATGAAACCTGTCTGTAATGAGAAGGTGACCACCCAAAGCTCACAGCTCACAGGAATAAGCCTCCACGAGGCGATAAGCAGCCAGCCCAGACCAAACCACTTCTAACCCGTGAGGAGTGCCGTGAGGTCAAAGCAAAGCACACACGTGACTGCAGAGAAGGCTCTGTTTACCAACACGGGGGTGAAGGGTCTGCTCCGGACTCTCGGATGGATGCTGCGGCATAAACTGGCTGACAGCTCTGTCATCAAGATGTCAAATCAATCGCAGTGTCCTCCAAGGGAACGATTCGGGGAGAGGCTAGAAGGCCGCAGCCCAGCCCCCGGGGGGCCACCTTCCCAGCACGCCCCTTCTGATCTCAAGTTTCCAAGGCACGGCCACGTGCCAGTGAGGAGGCGGCGGAGCTCAGGAGGGCGGGCACGGAGTCAGGCCGTGCCCGACGTTTGCCCCAGGGCTCAGCCATGGGTACAGCTGACACCCCGGGGACAGGACGCTGACAGAAGCACAGAAACACCTCCCCTGGCACCCCTCCCTCAGGGCCACCGGTGCCACCCTGTGTGGGCAACTTTTCCTTCCGGTATAAATTAAAACTTGCAGAGAGTTACAAGACAGTGAAAGGGCCCTTCTTGTGCCCTTCACCCCGATTCAGCGGTGTCTAGTCCTTCCCTCTTGGCTGTGTGACCTCTCCCTGCTCCTGCTCACTCCCTCCTCTCCTTATCTGAACACAAACGCTGGTAGCTTTTCCCAAACTGGAGGTTAAGCTGGCGACAGCATACCTCTGGGCCCCTGAACACTTCAGTGTGAATTTCTAAAGAGCAGGACATTCCCGTTCATAGCCAGAGCACAGCCATCAAAACTGGGGAAAGTCACACAGCGTGAGTCCCCGTTTCATCAAGGCCCTTTCTGGCTACTTCCCGGTCCAGGGTTCAAGTCAGTGGACTCATGCCTGTTTAAAAGCAGCCGGCCCCTCTGTTCCCGAGACGCAGACGTGGGCCTGTCACGTGCGCACGGCCCTTAGTCTGGGCCGCCTGCTGTCCCCTGCTGACCTGGCCGGTGCCCCGCGTGGGTTCTCCTTGCGTGTCTCTGCAGGAGGGTGGGGGTCAGCCCATCGCAGGTGGCGCTGCTGCTGCTGGTCAGGGAGCGAGGCTTCTCCATGGTGGAGGCTCTCACGTGGTGGACAGAGCCTGCTCCTGCATTTCAGCATCCAGGGGAGACTTCCTGAGGCCGCCGGTCCTCCTCCACTCAACTCTGCGAGAGCATCCCTTCTCCCCACTTGCTACAAGCTCGTTCATCTACATCAGTATGCACTCAGCGGGCCTGTTTCACCCAACGGCGTATAATCCACAAACGCCGGACCTGTTTTTCCTTAATGCTCGGCCTTCCTTCGAGCTGGTGCTTGGTCCTTCTAAGCCCTCAGCGTGCACTGAGCGCCTCCTTATTTTCTGGTAGAAGACACGTGTGCAGGGCTCATTTCGTGCTTTCCCTGCTCCGGCCCAGGAAACCAGTCTTTGCTCCAAGGAACCCGGCTCCTTTCACTGAGGACTGGAGTTTAGACCCCAGGATCTGGACACAAGGCTATTCATTGCTGCTGGGGAGCTTCACGGCTTCCTGGTCCATCCAGCAGACAGAGCGAAGAAACACTACCACTTACCCACACGTGCCCACGATACACCGCTCAGCTCAGTTCAGTCCGTCGCTCAGTCGTGTCTGACTCTTTGTGACCCCATGCAGTGCAGCAGGCCAGGCGTCCTGTCCATCACCAACTCCCAGAGTTCACTCAGACTCATGTCCATCAAGTTTGGTGATGCCATCCAGCCATCTCATCCTCGGTCGTCCCCTTCTCCTCCTGCCCCCAATCCCTCCCAGCATCAGAGTCTTTTCCAATGAGTCAACTCTTCGCATGAGGTGGCCAAAGTACTGGAGTTTCAGCTTTAGCATCATTCCTTCCAAAGAAATCCCAGGGCTGATCTCCTTCAGAATGGACTGGTTGGATCTCCCTGCAGTCCAAGGGACTCTCAAGAGTCTTCTCCAACACCACAGTTCAAAAGCATCAATTCTTCGGCACTCAGCCTTCTTCACAGTCCAACTCTCACATCCATACATGACCACAGGAAAAACCATAGCCTTGACTAGACAGACTTGTTGGCAAAGTAACGTCTCTGCTTTTTAACATGCTGTCTAGGTTGGTCACAGCTTTCCTTCTGGGTGACACACAGGTGCACATCTATTTATTCGTCTACGTGCTCACGTCCACTAAAGCCACAAGTTCACAGTGGCAGCTCAAGCTCCGACCCGACCCCAGAACATCCTCCCTCTCCAGTTCTGTGACTCCATCCCAGCAGGGGAGCGCTGGGCTCCCATGATTCTTGGTGTATTTACTCATTTGCTGGAGCGCACAAAACGTACTTTAAGAACTGATAAACACACACTTGCCAAAAACAAAACCACTAATGAGAGTTGGGTCTTTCTTTACAGTTTTTGAGATAAGATCCACATACAGTGAGAGGTACAATCCTGGGTGCAGGACTCTGAGAGTTTTAAGTCACATCATTTACTTTGTAAAGCTGTGCTTGCCAGTGAACTGGTCCACCCTTCAAACCGACCAGACCTTGAGAGTCCCTGCCACACGGTCCCTGCAACAGTGCAACCTGGCTCTGGGGGACCCGGGGGAGACTCGTGCCCACGCTGGTCACTGTGGCCCTGGGGGGCCCGGGGGAGACTCACGCCCATGCTGGTCACTGTGGCCCTGGGGGACCCGGGGGAGACTCACGCCCATGCTGGTCACTGTGGCTCTGCGGGGGAGACTTGCGCCCACGCTGGTCACTGTGGCCCTGGGGGACCCGGGGGAGACTCGCGCCCACGCTGGTCACTGTGGCCCTGGGGGGCCCGGGGGAGACTCGCGCCCACGCTGGTCACTGTGGCCCTGGGCGGCATCGCGTGATACGCTGCATGGACTTGAGTATCGTGACGCCTTGGTTTCCCTTATTAGGGGAAAAGCGAACAACTACAGGGCTTGGGCCAAGACTAGATCTTTACACCGTGCATCCAAATATTGAGAAAATGTCAAAGAAGCTAACGCACTGCTAGTAAGACTCTTCAGACGACCTGGAAGGCCAGCGTGGACTCAGAATTCTGGGCCATGCCCGAGTCCCGCATCGCGAGGCGGAGGCCCGGGAGGGCTGCCGGCCCTCAGCCCAGCCCTCCCTCCCCCCGCCCCGTCCTCGTCAGCCACGTGCCCATGTCTGCCCCATCCTGCCCAGGCCCTGCAGCAGCCATCTGCAGCGTGTTCGCTTCCGTTCCCAGCTGCAGCCCTGGTACGCTTTACAGATGTAAAGACACAGCCCTTCTTTCCTCGAAGAAACGGCACAGGCATCCCCCGCGAGTGGCCGGGTCACTGGGGAGGAAGAGGACACGGGTTAGACGGGCGGGACAGACCTCAGGCGGCGTCCTGCGTGACCTGGGCAGCCTCAGGCAGGCGGCCCAGCTCCTCTCGGTGAAAGGCCTGCCCCTGCTTAGAGCCCCGCCGACAATTAGTAGGTGTGCAGCATCCTTGCACGCACCCCCCCAGGGCCACCAGACACGCGCGCCCACGCGGGAGAAGCCTACGTCTGAGTCCCTCCTGGGGTCAACACCAGAAAAGTCGAGTTGTAACTATTCTGGCAGAGCAAAGCAGCACAAACTCCCTGGGTCTGAAATGACACAAGTCCTTCTGGAGACTGAAATGCCAAGCAGATGGGGGTGAGACGCCGGGAGAGCTCGCGAGGCCGCGAGTGGGCAGAACGGCAACCAAAAAGGGGCAGTGTGGGAAGTGGGGCGACACGCGGAGGGGACGCTGTCGCTTGTCACGTTGAGGGCCCAGGATGCAAGGCGCGGAGATAGCAGCTGAGGCCGCACGTGGCTGCCCACTAACCGGCACCTGACCACAGATGGCCCCCAGGACTCACCAAAAAGAGACAGGGGACGCTTTTCAAAGATGAGCCCTAAGCAACTTCATTGATTTGAATGGAAAAACATTATTCACTTATAAATTCTTTTGTGAAGTTAATGCATTTCATTTCAGTGATTAAAATTACACTCCATGAAGACCTCCTTTCATTCAGGTGCCAAGGGCCACACGCGAAGCTCAGACCCCCCTGCTGTGGCCTGACCCTGTCTGCAGGCAACTGCTCAATGCAGAAGCCCAAGAGACCCCAACTTGGGGCTCCACAAGAGAGACTCACGCCAGGCGCTGACCCCACACTCAGCCGAAGCAACAGCCACACCCGGGCCCGGGTCTGCACAGAGACCACGCCACTGGGCACCAGGCGCCCCCAGGACAGGGGCTGGAGGGCCGGCCAGTAGAGAGGGAAAAGGGTGCAGGCCGTGGGACCACCCGGCGGCCCGGGGCAGGTACCCCCCCAGGACAGGGGCTGGAGGGCTGGCCAGCAGAGAGGGAAAAGGGTGCAGGCCGTGGGACCACCCGGGGGCCCAGGGCAGGCACCGCCCCCGGCCCCCACAGGGAGGGCGCTGAGTGCAGAGGAGCCACACTGAGACAAGGACAGGCCAGCTCTTGTCTCAGGTGCAGCCTGTGACTCTGACCTGGGCTCTGGGACAGTTAAATCTCACAAAGCCTCAATAATGAAGGCAATACGTCAGGTGCAAAACTAAACCACACTCGCGGCTTTTATGTGATTTTCAGATAAAGCAATCAAATTCAAAAAGTCATTTATCCCAGGCTCACAAAATCTGGTCACCAGGCTGGCTCCCGTTCCATGGGGTCTTCAGGCCCCACGTCCCGCACCCCCCGCCCCCCACCCGGGGAGGCAGGCAGCTCTCCTGCCCCTTCTCCTGCGCGAGGCGGGAGCCCCCCCCAGCGGCCTGGCTGTCTCCGGTGGGCGGGGCTAAGGCAGAGGCGACCCACACTGAGGTGGCAGCTACGCGGGCAGCGGTCTGCGGGCTTCAGAAGCAGCAGGAGTGTGGAAGGCGAGGGCAGGAGGAGGAACTCTTCTGCCGGAGGGCACAGAAGAGCCACAGCAACTAAAAGCAAAGTGTGACTCTGAACTGGGTCCTTTCACTGTAGAGCTGAAATTTACCACGAATTGGTGAAACGAACAGACTGTGAGGACAAGTTCACAGTAATGTATCGGCGTTAAGTTCATAATTTCGACAGTTGTGTTTTGATTTTGCAAGAAAATGTATTCCTCTGGAAGAAACTGACACTGAAGTACTGAAGATGATACGCCTACCATATCAGCAACTTACTTTCAAATGGTATGGTAGAAGCTTTGTGCTACAGCTGCAAATTTTGAGTCTAATATAGTTTTATACTAAAAAAAATTTACACGGTGCAAAAAAATAAAGGCTAAAGTGCCCACCTGGCAGGCGTGCCCTCCCTCCCCTCACTAGCCTTGGGGGTCACTCAAGCCTAACTGCTCCGTGGAATAAGTCAAAATCGGGGCTCCACTACACCAGGAACCAACCGCTCTTCACACTGCCGTCCTAAACCTAGACGGGACACTGCGATGGACGTTGCAGCACGTATTTGTTGAAAGTCTGCTTCGTGGCAAGCTCCGCCTGAGGAGCAGGAGCCTCCAGCCCAGCCTACCTGGCACAGGTGAGCCCTGGACGAAGCACCCACTCCTCCTGGCTGGGCAGGGCGCTCCTCCTGTAACGCTGCAGTCATCAGCCAGCTCAGTCGCTCAGCCGTGTCCAGCTCTTTGCGACCCCCATGAATCGCAGCACGCCAGGCCTCCCTGTCCATCACCAACTCCCGGAGTTCACTCAGACTCATGGCCATCGAGTCAGTGATGCCATCCAGCCATCTCATCCTCTGTCATCCCCTTCTCCTCCTGCCTTTAACCTTTCCCAGAGTCAGAGTCTTCTCTAATGAGTTGGCTCTTTGCATCAGGTGTCCAAAGTATTAGAGCTTCACCATCAATCTTTCCAATGAATATTCAGGACTGATTTCCTTTAGGATTAGCTGGTTTGATCTCCTTGCTGTCCAAGGGACTCTCAAGGATCTTCCCCAACACAATTTGAAAGCATCAATCCTTCAGCGCTCAGCTTTCTTTATGGTCCAATTCTCACATTCACACACGACCGCTGGAAAAACCATAGCTTTGACTCTACAGACCTTTGTTGGCAAAGAAATATCTCTGCTTTTTATTATGCTATCTAGGTTTGTCATAGCTTTTCTTCCAAGGAGCAAGCGTCGTTTGATTTCATGGCTGCAGTCACCACTTCACACACGACCGCTGGAAAAACCATAGCTTTGACTCTACAGACCTTTGTTGGCAAAGAAATATCTCTGCTTTTTATTATGCTATCTAGGTTTGTCATAGCTTTTCTTCCAAGGAGCAAGCGTCGTTTGATTTCATGGCTGCAGTCACCACCTGCAGTGATTTTGGAGCCCAATAAAATAAAGTCTGTCACTGTTTCCATTGTTTCCCCATCTATTTGCCATGAAGTGATGGGACCAGATGCCATGATCTTAGTTTTTTGAATGCTGAGTTTTAAGGCAGTTTTTTCACTCACCTCTTTCACCTTCTCTTTAGTTCTCTTTTAGAGGCTCTATAGTTCTTCGCCTTCTGCCATAAGGGTGGTGTCATCTGTGTATCTGAGGTTATTGATCTTTCTCCCGGCAATCTTGATTCCAGCTTGCGCTTCCACCAGCCCAGCGTTTCGCATGATGTACTCTGCGTAGAAGTAGGGTGACGATATACAGCCTTGATGTACTCCTTTCTCAATTTGGAACCAGTCCATTGTTCCATGTCTGGTTCTAACTGTTGGTTCTTGACCTGTATACAGGTTTCTCAGGAGGCAGTAAGATGATCTTTTATTCCCATCTCTTTAAGAATCTTCCACAGTTTGTTGTGATCTACACAGTCTAAAGCTTTAGCATAGTCAATGAAGAAGTAAATGTTTTTCTGGAACTCTCTTGCTTTTTCAATGATCCAGCGGATGTTGGCAATTTGATCTCTGGTTCCTCTGCCTCTTCTAAATCCAACTTGAACTTCTGGAAGTTCATGGTTCACATATTGCTGAAACCTAGTTTGGAGAATTTTGAGCATTACTTTGCTAGCATGTGAGATGAGTGCAATTGTGCGGTAGTTTGACATTCTTTGGCATTGCCTTTCTAGGGACTGGAATGAAAACTGACCTTTTCCAGTCCTGTGGCTACTGCTGAGTTTTCCAAATTTGCTGGCATATTGAGTGCAGCACTTTCACAGCATCATCTTTTAGTATTTGAAATAGCTGAGCTGGAATTCCATCACCTCCACTAGCTTTGTTCGTAGTGATGCTTTCTAAGGCCCACTTGACTTCACATTCCAGGATGTCTGGCTCTAGGGGAGTGATCACAGCATCGTGAATATCTTACTCATGAAGGTCTTTTTTGTACAGTTCTTCTGTGTATTCTTGCCACCTCTTCTTAATATCTTCTGCTTCTGTTACGTCCAAACCATTTGTGTTCTTTATCGAGCCCATCTTTGCATGAAATGTTCCCTTGGTGTCTCTAATTTTCTTGAAGAGATCTCTAGTCTTTCCCATTCTGTTCTTTTCCTCTATTTCTTTGCATTGATCGCTGAAGAAGGCTTTCTTACCTCTCCTTGCTATTCTTTGGAACTCTGCATTCAGATGGATATATCTTTCATTTTCTCCTTTGCCTTTTGCCTCTCTTCTTTTCTCAGCTATTTGTGAGGCCTCCTCAGACAACCATTTTGCCTTTTTGCATTTCGTTTCCTTGGGGATGGTTTTGATCACAGCCTCCTGTACGACGTTATGAACCTCCATCCATAACCGGGTTCTAACAGCAGAGGATGCTGCCAAGACTCCTCAGCCAAGTCACTTGACCATCCTGTAAACCCACAGCAGTCACCGTATACAGGCATCATAAGCATACTGTGGCAAGGGTCTTCCCTGGTGGTCTCGTGGTTAAGACTCCGCTGTGGAACACAAGGGAATTCCAGAAAAACGTCTACTTCTACTTCACTGCCTCCACTAAAGCCTTTGATTGTGTGGATCACAATAAACTGTGGAAAATTCTTAGAGACAGGAATGCCAGGCCAGCCTACCTGCCTCCTGAGAAAACGGCTCAGAAGCAGCGGAAGCGCACACAGAACGCAGACCTGCCAGAACTAGGGACGGAGCCGCAGGCTGGGCCCCGCCCCTGCTTACTCAGCTCACAGGCAGGGCGCACTCTGCAAAGTGCCAGCTGCGTGAAGCACAAGCTGCGGTCCAGACGCAAGAGCCTCAACAGCCGCGGGTGTGCAGACGAGACCACTCTAATGGCAGAAAGCACCGAGGAGCTGGAGAGCCTCTTGATGAGGCTGAAAGAAGAGAGTGAAAAAGCTGGTTTAAACTCAACATTCAAAAGAGAAAAAAATTAAGATCACGGCATCCAGTCCCATCACTTCATGGCAAATAAGTGGGGAAAAAGTGGAAACAGTGACAGATTTTCTTGGGCTCCAAAATCATTGCAGATGGTGACTGCAGCCATGAAATTAAAAGCACGCACTCCTAGAAGGAAAGCTATGAGAAATCTAGACAGCGTATTGAAAGGCAGAGATATCACTTTGCCAAGAAAGGTCTGTAGAGTCAAAGCTGTGTTTTTTCAGTAGTCATGTAAGGATGTGAGGGCTAGACCATAAATAAGGCTGAGCACCAAAGAACTGATGCTTTTGAACTGTGGTTGGAGAAGACTCTTGAGAGCCCCTTGGACTGCAAGGAGATCCAACCAGGCCATCCGAAAGGAAATCAGTCCTGAATATTCACTGGAAGGACTGATGCCGAAGCTGAAGCTCCAGTACTCTGGCCACCTGACAGGAAGAGCTGACTCACTGGAGAAGACCCTGATGCTGGGCAGGATTAAAGGCAGGGGAAGAAGGGGACGACAGAGGATGCGATGGCTGGACGGCATCACCGACTCGATGGACGCGAGTCTGAGCGAAGTCCAGGAGATGGTGATGGACAGGGAAGCCTGGTGTGCTGCAGCCCCCGGGGTCCCAAAGAGTCAGACACGACTGAGTGACTGAACATCAGGGTATTATGTACAACACAGGGGACACAGCCAGTGATTTGTAGTAACTATAAACGGTGTATATCCTTTAAAAATTATGAACAAGTGTATTGTACACCTGCAATATATAATACTGTAAATCAACTATATTTCAATTTAAAAAACAGAACAGGGGCTTAATTTTATCAAATACTCCCTTTAGTCTCTATCGTGATAATCATATAGTCTTACCCCTTTAATCTATTCATTCAACACAATCTGCCTATGTGACTGTGACATTACCTTGAAAGTTGAAAGTTAAGTTGAAAGTTTAGTCGTTCAGTCGTGTCCGACTCTTTGCGACACCGTGGACTGTAGCCCACCAGGCTCCTCCGTCCATGGGATTCTCCAGGCAAGAATACTGGAGTGGGTTTCCATTTCCTTCTCCAGGGGATCTTCCCGACCCAGGGATTGAACCCAGGTCTCCCGCATTGCAGGCAGACGCTTTAACCTCTGACCCACCAGGGAAGCCTGTGTGATATTACCTTACTGAAATGTAAATCCCATGAAGGCAGGGACTTTGTTTTGTTCACCAATATATCCCCAGTGCACAGAACAGTTTTTAGAAGAAAGTGGGAGAGGGCAATGGCACCCCACTCCAGTACTCTTGCCTGGAGAATCCCAGGGAAGGGGGGAGCCTGGTGGGCTGCCACCTATGGGGTCGCCCAGAGTCGGACACGACTGAAGAGACTTAGCAGCAGCAGCAGCTGTTTAATTACACTGCTGATAGCAGATGTGACCTGTATGCTAACATATTTTTAATTTGTAGGAACTGCACTTCTGGAGTAAAATATTGTCAACTTTGGTAGATACTCCATGTACCTTTGGAGGAAAAAGTATATTCTCTACTGGGTATAACATATGTGTGTGTGTGTGTGTATAAAATGTAATTACACATATATATACACACATGTAGTATAAGTTGTCTGAAACACTCTGTGGTCTAATTCTATTTCTTAGTTTCTGGAAAAAATATATAGTATAGCTTTCCCCTAAGCATACTTGTCCACGCGTATTGCAGTCCACCTAACTTTGTTGATAAGTGAGAGACTCTTATTTTTGGTGCATATTGCCTGCTTTGTTCTTTTTATAGGTTTTTAACTTGAATTACTTTGTGTGATGTTATTATTGCCATACCAATATTCTCTTTTCTTAGAATCTACCCAGGAAAAAGATTAAGTTCATTTAATTTTTTCAATCTTCCTGTGTGTTTCAATTTTGAATTTTAAGCAATCTAAAGAGAGAGCTTTGCTCCTCTGATGCCGTCTGCTCCTTCCATTTGCCCTGTGTCCCGTCCTGGGTTCCTCGCTCTGCCTGGTCCTTCTAGGAAGCCTTGCCCCTCCTGGAGCCACTTCTACCGGAGACACAGCAGCAGGGACGCTAGCATGAACCCGGCAGCTCTTAATCGCGTGCGTGCCGCGTGCTGCTCCGAGGGCGTCACAGCGCTCACAGCGACTCTGCACAGCGGGTCCGGCGCCCACGGCACGGAGGCCTGAGCCGCCCGCACGCGAGCCCCGCCGCGCGGCCCCAGCCGTCCTGCGCTGCCCACTGATCGCGCAGGTTTGGGCCTCGCCTTTTCTCATGACCTCCCACCACTCACAGCACTACACCCACCCTGCAACTGAAGACCCCCGGCCCACACGTCCAGGCCTGACCGCTCCCAGCATCCGCACTCGCTCACCCCGCACGCAACACCACTCCCATCGGGAGTCTGGGAAGCGCCTCGAGAGTCACAGGTCCAGAGCAGAGCATGTCCCCCTGCCCTGTTGCCCGTTTCTCCCGGCCCTGCCCCTCTCGCCCCGCCGACGCTGTGACCGTCGCCCGTGGAGGTCTCTTCGCGGCCACAGCACCATCCTCTCCAGGGCTCCACGGCCCCAGCGGCTCCTTCTCGGCTTCTTCCTGGCTCCGCCCAGCCCCCAGACTCACACCCGGGTCCCCTCAGTCCACCGGCCGGGGCTCGGCTCCGCTCCCACACGCAGGCCTCTGGCCGACCAGGCCCTGCCGCCCGGCTCAGCGCGTCCCCAGCGCCCGTGGGCAGCACAGCCTGCTCCGACCAGCCCAGCCGTCAGCAGAGGCAGACACGGCCTGTCCACTGGCCTCTCTCGGATAGCCGGTCACCTTAAGCAAAGTCCCCACAAAGCCTTATACGCTGCAAGACTCTCCCTCCCTCCTCTGCACAACCGCGTGTCTGAGGGCGACACACGGGCCTGAAGTCAGCTCACTTCATGCCAGTTTTAGATCCTGATAGAGGTTACCTCATCTAATAGGGACGGCTTTTTAAAGGCAAACAAACCCAGCCAGATTTAGTACCTACTCCTGGGGGAATGACCCGCAGAGTTTTACAAAACAAAGCAGAATGGAGACACAAAGGCACAGTCACGAAACATAAACCCCAGCTGTCCCAGTATCAGCGCGGGTTGTGCCGCCGCTTCCAGCGAAAGCATCGCACACAAACCCCAAGCGTCCTGTGTCTCCAGCTCATACAGAAGAAAGGTTCCGGAAAACCGCCAGCAGCCCACTAATGGCTCCAAAACGTGCAAATAAAGGCCAAGCCACCTCAAGACTACACAAGCAGATCTCTAAGCGCAGGCAGCAGGGCAGCAATCACAGCAGAAGGCGCTGATCAAGGGCAAAGCAGCCAGCGGGACAGGACAGGGCCAGAAACAGACCCACCGACGCGCGGCTACCTGGCACAGACGCCACGCCCGTCCAGCGGGGAAGGCATCGCCTTCTCAACAGATGGAACTGGGCCACCAGGCTTCACAGTCATCATCCGTCCTTCCAGCGAATATTCAGGGCTGATCTCCTTTAGGATGGACTGGCTGGATCTCCTTGAAGTCCAAGGGACTCTCAAGAGTCTTCTCCAANCCAGCGGGGAAGGCATCGCCTTCTCAACAGATGGAACTGGGCCACCAGGCTTCACAGTCATCATCCGTCCTTCCAGCGAATATTCAGGGCTGATCTCCTTTAGGATGGACTGGCTGGATCTCCTTGAAGTCCAAGGGACTCTCAAGAGTCTTCTCCAACACTACAGTTCAAACGCATCGATGCTTCGGCGCTCAGCTCCCTTTATGGTCCAACTCTCACATCCATACACGACCACTGGAAAAACCATAGCTTTGACTGTGCAGCCTTTGTTAGCAAAGTGATGTCTCTGCCCTTTAATGCGCTGTCTAAGCTTGCCACAGTCGTTCTTCCAAGCGGCAGGCGTCTTTGGGTTTCAAGGCCGTGGTCGCCGTCGGCAGTGGCGTCGGAACCCGAGAAGGTAAGGTCTGCCGCTGCTCGCACCTCTCCTCCTCCTGCTCAAGAAGCGACGGATGTAAACGGTGCCTGTGCAATATTTAATCACCCGGCTGTCAGATACACTCCTTTCTAGATGTGTTACCGACACTTTATAAATCCAAACCGGCCAAGCTGGCATCTCAGGTCACGAGTGAGGGCGCCCTGTATGTGCGCCCTGAGCTCCCGCGGTCAGTGGGGGTTGCTACGCAGACCCTGACCTGTCCAGGAGGGGCTGGCGCTGCCCCGAGGAGGGGGACGGAGATTGGAGCGGGCGGGGGCAGGGGCTCCACGTGACGCGCGGCCTCCTGCCACCAGCAGGACACGTGCCGGGAGCCTGGCCAGGCCTGTCCGCCCCACGTTCAGCCGCCTCTCACGGTCGGCTCCTGATGGGAACTCGTCGCTGGTGTCGGCAGATTGGAAGACAGGAAATCACGTCAGGGTTGTCAGGCTTTGCTGCCCTGAAACCTTCGAATGGAAGCTCTGAGCGCCTCACACGGGGATGGGAGAGAGGACCAGCTCTCTCCTGGGCCAGCAGGAGCCACACGCCCGCAGGGCTCCAGGCCGCAGTGAGGAGGCAGGATGACGAGGCGTGAGGTGTCCTGAGAGCTCGTGACCACAGCCTGGGATCGCTGGAGTCCTCACACCTCGGCATCACCACCCACAGACCAGCCCAGCACCTAACTACGCCTCTGCTCTCTCCACATGGTGCTGGACAAGCCAGAAATCCCCCGAGCGGGCAGGTCCCCAGTTCCCTCCCGTCAGAGGAAGGGCACTTTCTGGGCCCCCTGGGGTCTCTGGAGACCACTCCTGTGTATTCTGGGCAGCTGCCCTGACTACCAGGAGCTGATGGCCCGCAGTTGTCCTGGGCTGCGCCCAAGCTCTGCCTCCGGGAGGATGACACTGCTGCTCGCCAGCGCCAGTCCGCAGAAGCTCAGAGCTCACGGGGCTCCGGGGCCAGGCGTGTGCTCACTTCGGGCTGCTCAGAGCCAAGCCGGGCGGTGGACACGCCAAGGACGGGCTGTGGGTACGAGCCTGGGTTCTCTGGGTGGCGAGGCTCGCTCTCACACTACAGGTAAGGGGAAGTCACTGAAGCTCTTTGTGCAAGGGAGTGTCATGACCTGAGGTTTGCTCTGAGTCTTACAGGCTGCCAGGAGAATTCTGTATCTGGCTAAGACAGAGTAACTGAGACAGGCCGGTGACGTGTCTACAAAACGAGGCACGACACGCGCAGCACTGGCTTTCCAAGTCTGGGCTCTGGTTTCTGGTGGAAACCAACAGGGCGAGCCCTGAGCTGCCCGCTGTCTGCCAGGGGGCACTTTCCACACGTCCGCACAGGGAAGGGGAACTCACGGAGATCACAGCTCTTCACTCGGCGGAAGAGACCAGAGAGTAGGGTTAGGCCAGGCCAGGCTGCTGGATTCGCAGGCGCCGGGAGGAAAGAGGCAGTGGAGAAAGCAATCTGGGAGACCCGAGTCTGTTGCCGAATTCTAAGTTGTGCACACACAGGATGCAGCCCTGGGAGGCCAGGAACAGCAAAGCTGCGAGCGCACACTTAGTGCTCCCGGAACTCGCCCAGGGTTGTGAGATTTCTGAGTCCCCAGTAGCTCTGGCTGAATACCTGGCCTTCGAAGGAGACTCCACATGTGTCAGCCGTAAGCAGTGGGGCTAAGCTTAGAGTGAAAGCTACTTTAGATCTGTCCTTTTAAAAAGCCTAAAAACAAGCCTCAAAGGGATAAAGCCAATCCCCAAGTAGCCTGACAGCCAGCTAAATCAAACCCCCACACTCTTCAAAGGAGGATAACAAAATCGAACACGCACTGGAAAATCACTAGCCAAGGAAAGATGCAGAAATGAGAGCCACGTCCAGGGGAAAAAGCAGTCAGTAGAACAGACCCACAGAGGACAGCAAGGATGAGTCAGCAGATGCAGACCTGAAGGCACGCGGAGATGCTGTGAACGTGCTCAAGAGTCTAAAGGAAAGCATGAGCATATGAGGAGAAAAGTGAACAGTCACACGAGGTCAGAGAGGGACTGCTGGAGGTAGAAAGCAAAGCTCTGCAGCGAGAGTCCACAGGATGGAAGTAACGGCACAGTAAACACTGCAGAAGCAAAGATCGGTGACCCGACAGCAAAAGAAACTGTGAGACATGAAGCACTCGGAGAAGAAAAAAGGCTGAAGATGAGCAAGCCCCAGTGGCCCAAGCCCCCAAAGCGGGACAAGAGGGAACAATCTGACCCTCAATGCACCCCAAGTGGCAGGCACACAAGACCCACCCAAGACTGCTGGAGGTCAGCAAGAGGGAAAACCTTACAAGCAGAGGAGGTAGACGCAGAGACACCCACTTCTCTCCTCACAGCCACGGAAGCGCCAGCAGAGAGCCTGGAGACAAGCCACTGAGCCCTCCCCAACCTCAGGGCCAGCGTTCAGACCTCTTCCCCTCGAGGACTCGGGCAAATCAGACTTTCCACCCAACCTATGTGATACTTCCCCTCAGCAACGCCGTACGTATTCTCCTGAGAGTGAATCTAATAAAAACGTCAGACCACGTTGAAGGTTCTTGGGTAGAAACCTTCAGGCATTTAAACCAATAGTAATTATTTTAGTAAACTCTTCACTGAAGTGGAACACGTACCCCGAAAGGACACAAACCCTGAGTGGGGGCGGAGCTCGGGCTGCGTGCGGTGGGAGGGCTGCAGGGCGACCACTCCTGACAGGACACGCGGCCACTAAGCCGTCCTCACACTGCCCTCCAAGCCACGGCTCCCTAGGAGACGCCGCCCCTCGGCAATCAAATGGACCATCCCTTGGAGCAGAAGGACAGACACCTATGTCCAGGTAGGGCCCCTGGGGAAGGACGGGGAGTGGCCAGGAGAGACACAGCGGGGACCACCTCCACGGTGACTGCAGCATGCACAAGAAAGGCCTCAGGCAAACACACCCAAGTGTCAGCCAGCGTGGCTTCTGGGCCAAAGGTATGGGGTCACTGGTTTATGACTTCTGAACTTCTGTTTGCTGGAAACAGTAAGAATAATTACTAATAAAAACTCTCTAGCAGAACTGGAAAGAAATAAGCACGGTGCAAAGAATCTTGGCAGAAATCAAGACTCCATGCTTCTAAAAACGAAAATCTAAGTCTGACTCGTGTTTACAAAATGCTTAGTACTTCAAACCCTATAAATACACTATGTTACTCTGGGTATAATTTTTAGGTTCAAAGCAAACCATAAGGAATGTGACATATTAAACCAAAATAAAGACGTCTGCTTTAAACAATCCCTCTCACACAGCAAATTTCAAATCACCATTCCGTCTCTACTATTTAGCAAACATTTTTGAAAATGAGCAATTAGGCCGCACTGTTTCTCTGATGAGGAAAATACGAGTCCACCAGAATTCTACACAAATCCTGCCATGGCACTCCCTGAAATCTTTACGTTAGTCTTTCTCTTTTGCAATGTTAGAGAATGCAAATGCATTTGCAAAGACATGAGAGGCTGTCGTACCTGACATTTTGAAGAAGGGGGCAGTTTAACTCCCTCAGTTATTAACAGGCATGCAGGCCTCACTGCCAGGCCTGCCACAAGGGGCCAGGAAGCGGCCTGGCCAAAGGGCTCGCTGCTGCCCGCCACCCACCAGGCAGGGGAGGAGATGCCATGATTGAGAAAAAGACTCTGACAGAGGCTACAGCTGTGAGCTTCCCTCCAGGTGCAGGAACGCTGCCCGCTGTGCCACTGGGCTGGGGGCACGGGTGGCCCACCAAGGAGCTGCGGGGAGTCGGTCCTTTCCAGCAAATGACCAAAGGCACCAGGAGCTCCTCTGTGCGTTGACTTGGTGTCTCACACGGGACAGTATTAAAGGAAGGACCCTCTAGCCCAGCACCTGAAATAATGAGCCCCTTCTGGAAATCAGTTTGCTGTGAATTTAAGGCACAAGGAGAGTGGGTGGAGGGCTGGGGCTGGACTTGGGCAGGTGGCGAGAACCACCCTCAGCCCGGAGGCGGGGAACGGGGACCCCCGGTCAGATCTGACACAGATTCTGCTCAGCACAGTTCCCTGGGTGTCTAGCAGGTCACGGAGCGGGCAGAACCCTGGCAGATGGGGCCCAGCAGCCAGGCCCCTGAGCTGGGTGCAGTCCTGGCCAGGCATGTACAAGCTCTTTGGGGAGGACCTAGGCCCTGCAAGCGCTCGGCCCGGGACCCTCACCGCACGGCTCCTGGAGGAGCGGCAGGGCAGGAGGACGAGGAGCGCTGCTCGTGACCACCCACCGTCCTCTCCCGCTTCCTACTGAACGTCATTTCAAGACAAGACCGGCAGCCCCCCGGGTGAGCGTCGGCACCTGAAGAAGGGCCAGACTGCTTCCTGGCAGCCAGCACCAGTGGGCCGGAGCGGAGGGACTAAGGTCAGCCACCAATCTAGCAAAACACCCAAAACAGAGGGCACAGTCATTAGCTTCAAACAGTGAAAAGAGAAAAGGGGGAAAACACCAAGAAAAGGTAAAACATAAGAAGGTTCTGACAGGCCCTGCGTCTGACCCACCCCCGAGCCCCCGGCAGGCGTCCTGGGGAGCAAGGTACACCAACAAAACTCTAAGCATTCCAATCACGGCAAGAGAACAGGGATGATGGAGAAAGTCAAGGACACACCTTTGTGCATAGAGCCCAGCTGTGCTGAGGGGTTGACTGAGGCAGGAAAGACAGGAGCTCAGCGCTGTGGTCTCTCTGGGCTCAAGAATGTCTGTGCCAGAAAGCACAGTGACACGGGCTGTGGGGCCTGCTCACACTCATGGACGGGAGGACAGGCTGACAGACAGGTGACAGGTGGGTGGACAGGTGGATGGATGGATGGATGGGAGAATGGATGGATGGATGGGAGAATGGATGGATGGATAAGTGGATAGATGATGTATGGGTAAGTGGACAGATTCATGGATGAGTAAGTGGATGGATGGATGGATATATGGGTAAGTGGAGGAACAGTGGATGGAGGGATGAATAAGTGAATGGATGGGTGAATGGATGGATGGGTAAGTGAATGGATGGATGGATGGGTAAGTGGATGGATGGATGGATGGATGGAGGGATGAATAAGTGGATGGACGGGTGAATGGATGGATGGGTAAGTGGATGGATGGATGGATGGGTAAGTGGATGGACAGATGGATGGAGGGATGAATAAGTGGATGGATGGGTGAATGGATGGATGGGTAAGTGGATGGATGGATGGATAAGTGGATGGATGGATGGATAGGTAAGTGGATGGATGGATGGATGAGTAAGTGGATGGATGGGTGGATGGATGGATAGGTAAGTAGATGGATGGATGGATAAATGAGCTGACAGATAAAAGAAGGTATATAATATGCAAAAAGCAAACACAAAGTCTGGTCTGGAAGAAAACATAGCCTAAAGAACTTTAGAAATTTTTAAAGAGACAAGGAATCCCAGACCACCTTACCTGTCTCCTGAGAAACCTATATATGGGTCAAGAAGCAACAGTTAGAACTGAACATGGATCAGTGGACTGGCTCAAAATTGGGAAAAGAGTATGACAAGGCTGTATATTGTCACCCTGTTTATTTAACTTCTATGCCAAGTTCATCATGCAAAATGCCGGGCTGGATGAATCACAAGCTGGAATTTAGATTTCTGGGAGAAATATCAAAAACCTCAGCTATGTAGATGATATCACTTTAATGGCAGAAAGAGGAACTAAAGAGCCTCTTGAAGAGGGTGAAAGAGGAAAGTGAAAAAACCAGCTTAAAACATAACATTTAAAAAACTAAGATCATGGCATCCAGTCCCATCACTTCATGCTAATGGAAGGGGATAAGTGTATTAAAAAGATAACATATTAAAGAGCAGAGACATCATTTTTTGCCAACACAGTTCTGTCTAGTCAAAGCTATAGTTTTTCCAGTAGTCATGTATGGATGTGAGGGGTGGACCATAAAGAAGGCTGAGCACCAACAAATTGATGCTTTTGAACTATGGTGTTGGAGAAGATTCTAGAGAGTCCCTCGGACTGCAAGGAGATCAAACAAGCCAATCCTAAAGGAAATCAGTCCTGAGTGTTCCTTCCAATGAAGGTGAAGCTCCAATACTCTGGTCACCTGATGCGAAGAGCCAACTCATGAGAAAGACCCTGAGCTGGGAAAGACTGAAGGCGGGAGGAGAAAGGGGCAACAGAGGATGAGATGGCTGGATGGCATCACCCGCTCGATGGACATGAATTTGAGCAGGTTCTGGGAGATGGTGAAGGACAGCGGAGCTTGGTGAGCTGCAGTCCAGGGGTCACAAAGAGTCAAGACATGACTGAGCGACTGGACGACAACGAAAGCAAAGGGGAAATATGTCCCATGAGAGAAGGGGGGAGACGCAGAGACAATGAGAATAAGTGAGGACAGAATCAATGTTGTTGCAAAACGACTAAAAAGCAAATAAAAGGGGGGGGCAAGGTGCGTCTGAAAAAATCAAACTAATGACACAGGAAACCACGTCTACAAGAGAATTGCCTTTCCATACAGCTGACACACCTTCCCAGAGAAGAAGGGAACACAGCACTCTCAGGCTCCTAGAAGCTGGCCGGGGGCGGGGACACAGCAAAGGAGCTGCGTGTCTGAACTGTTTCACGGTGGCAGCGCGGCCAGGATGTGCCGGGGTCCAGCTCCAGCAGCCAGGGATTCAGCCTGAAGGGATGAGCGGTGTCGGCGAGAAACTGCGGCAGCCTCTCAGATTTCTTGGACTGCCTGTTTATTTCAAGCTTATGATTCTCTTTTATACTTTTACAAAAGCATTAGGTCAGAGGTTTGATATTTTCAGTTCTCACTGACTCAGATTTGTTGTCTCCATAAATCACTGTTGCCCCTCAAAAGGAGTTTCTGCCTCAGCGATTCTCTTATCTACTTTTTTTACTGTGTCTTTGTGAATACACTGTAACTCATGTTAATGTGTGGGCTGTATACCACATTTCTCAGTTTATTTCTTATCTTTCTAAGTCTTGTTTGTCCCTCGTATCCTAAGTTCACTATTTTTTAGAAAGGGCTTCTAGCTAATAAGATCTCTAGAGTCCCTAATATTTATAAGCTATAGTAGAATATGTTAACATTACAACATTCTTTAAATCTTTAGCTTCTGCTCAGACGGTAAAAGCGTCTGCCTATGATGCAGGAGGCCCAGGTTCAATCCCTGGGTGGGGCAGATCCTCTGCAGAAGGAAATGGCACCCCACTCTAGCACTCTTGCCTGGAAAATCCCATGGACGGAAGAGCCTGATGGGCTACAGTCCACGGAGTCGCGAAGAGTCGGACACGACTGAGCGACTTCACTAAGCCCTAAATTTAGCAAACTCTTTTGCCATAAACACTTTCCTCACAAATAGGCTTCAGATAGCAATCCCTCCCATGGCCTCTAGCTGCGGCCTGCGTGCTCACCCTGGAACACTCTTTTGTAAAAAGTGTTGAAGAAACGTCAATGATTAACTTTATGAATTATTCTCTGAGCTCAGCTACAGAAGGCTTTGTGCTTTCTCATGCTCCTCTCAATAACAATAAGCATCTTAATATTTTTTTAGTCAAGTCAGCTGAGGAAAGGAAAAAATAAGTCAGAATCACAAAGCCTAACTCCTTCATCCTGGGTCCATGCCAGCGGAACAAAGGGGGAGGTTAGGGCCGTGCCTCCATTTTGTCAGTAACGCCTAATGCGGCTCCCAACAAGGATTCCTTCTGAAGGCTTGCAAGCCTATCTGAAAAAAAGATTGCTGCTAAGTCACTTCAGTCATGTCCGACTCTGAGCGACCCCATAGACGGCAGCTCACGAAAAAAAGATTAGTATCCAAAATATACAAGGAACTCATACAACTCAATAACAAAACTAATCCGGTTAAAAATGAGCAAAAAACCTGAGTTGAACATATACCTTGACAAACAAGACGTGCAAATGGCCAACACGTGCATGAAGAGACGCTCAATGCCAGGAGTCTTGAGGAAATGCAAAGCAAAATCACAACGAGGCGTCACCTCACACCCATTAGTAGGCAGCCGTGTCTGTTATCAAGCGGACAAGAGATAAACGCTGAAGAGGGTGTGGAGAAAAGGGACCCTCCAACACTGCCGGTGGGAACGGACACGGGTGCAGCCAGTGTGGGAAACAGTAGCGAAGTTCCTCAAAAAAGTTAAAAGTAGAACGACTGTGTGATCCAGAAATTCCATTCCTGGGCATTCACTCAAATGGAACAGAATCTCAAAAGATACCTGTGTCACCACACTCACTGCAACGTTACCCACAGTAGTCAAGATACGGAAACAACGTCAGTGTCCACAGATGAACGGATGAGGGGATGATGCCATTATAATATTCCTTTCCAATATTCCATTAAAGGAATATTGTTCAGTCTTTAAAAAGAAGGGAATCCTGCCTGTGCAACAGCATAGATAAATCTGGAGGACATGCTACAATACAACCCCGACACAGAAGGACAAATACTGCACGCTCTCCTGTCTGTGTGGAAACTACACCACTCAAATTCACTGAAGCAGTGGACAGGACGGTGGCTGCCAGGGGCGGGGGACGGGGAGATGCAGGCCAAGGGATCAGAGTTTCCGCTGCGAGAGGAGGACCTGCGGCATGGCGGCTACAATTAACCACGGTGTTTTGTACACTTGTCTGCAAGGACGGTCGACCTCAGGGGGCCCGTGTCACACACAGCAGGTAACGCATGTGGGAGCAAGGGTGTTAATCAGCCTCATTGCAGTCATTCTGCCGCCACGTGTATGTATATCAGCATATAACATCATACACCTAAACACACAATCTTTTATCAATTATACCCCTGTAAAGCTGGAAAAAAGCAAAATAAAATAATTTTTTAAAGGGAAAAAGAAAGCCTTGTGCAGGAAGAGGCTGCTGGTATCAAAGGTGAGTCAAGATGACATGCACGGGGGGCAGGGAGCAGGACGCAGGGCGCTGAGCTCACCCCAATCTGCTTTTCTCCGAGGGCATCTCATAGCCCAGGTTTACGACAGGGTCCCGGTTACAGAAAGCATCGTCAGCTTAACCCAATACACTCAGCCGCACTCCACACGGACCGCAACCACCAATGGTCCTAACCAGCTAGCACAGCGCTCAGCCACCAGGTACAAAGGAACGAGTCAGCATGCAGTGCCCCCAGACCTCGGCCCCTCCCCGCGTCCTGGGCCCCCGGACCGTGCCAGCTCAGGCCAGGCCCAGCTCACAGGGCCAACGCCAGCGCCCCTCGCTGGGTGACACCCTGGGCTGGGCGACACCCCGGGCTGGGCAACACCCCGGGCTGGGCGGCCATGCTCCTCGGCTGCCAGGGGTCACAGAGCCCTGCGGGGTGGCCTTCTCGGCCTCTTCTAACCTGCCAGCCCCTTTCTCACTCCCTACCACTTGACCAAAGCTGCGCTTCGTTGGAAAGAGGCAGACAGAGAGGGCAGGGTAGGGGGTACACACAAACTCAAAGAATGTCTCCGTTCAGAAAACAAACAAGAACTAGAGGATGCACGTCTCTGCTCTCGGGTATTCTTCCTGATTTCTGAAGGCCCAGTTTCTGTTAGAACAATAATCAGAAATGTTACAAAGTACTGCTGATTCGTTTATGGCACAGAGCTCAAAATCTACCCCGAAACTATTTGTCTGTTAATCAGAGGTGGTAAACTGCGGCTTCTGGAGAAAGCCAAAGGAAACTGCAGGTGTCCCTGTGGAAGCGGCTGCCTTGGGTCCCCTGGCCTTGGAAGCCGGAGCATCACCAGAGGGTGGGCTACACCCCGCGAGTCCAGAGGACCCATCTGCTGTTGCGTTTACAGAACAGACTCTACCGAGCCTGCCTGGCTTTTTAAGAGGATATTACTGAGAAGGCCAGCATCCTAACAGCCTAGTGCAGGCCTCACTGAGCCCCCGGCCCTGGCTGCGGCTGCCGCACAGTGAACACCTTAACTCCACGCCCACTCGACCGACACTTCCTGCGTGGCTGCTGTGCTGGGGGCCGAGGACAGCCCTGAAGCCACTGCACAGAGGTCTCCGTCTCAGGGTGGAGGGGGCAAACAGCGGCACGGACGAGCCGCTAAACGACAGGAGCTTGTCAGCAGTGTCACAAGGGGCTGCGCCCGGGCTGACCCTCAAGCGAGGGCTGGGTGGCCAGCACAGTGCTGGGGGGGGGGTTTCCCCCCGGCTGGGGAGACACTGGCAGCAAACGGCACCGTGTGAGGCCCCGAGGCCCCCGTGTGTCTGAGCACCCAGGGGAGTCCTGGGGAGGAGGCCTGCCCACTGGGTGGGCAGCGCCCAGGTCAGCAGTGAGGTGGACTGAACCGGGGAAGTGGGAGGCGCCAGGCTGCAAGAGGCAGAGACAGAGAAAGGTGGGGAGACCCTGGGACCAGTGTACTTGGAGGCCAGAAAGGTCAGGCCGGCAGAGCCACGTCCCCAGGGTCACAGCCAGACCCCTGCCTGCAGACGGGCACAGCCACACGAAAGCTCCCGAAAGCCCCCAACTGCCCAGCCTCAAGGGGCAGGTCCCGGGACGGCAGGGACAGTCAGCCCTTCCAGGATGTGGGAGCAGGGTGGGAGGGGCATCCCGGCAAAGCCACTCAGTCCAAAGTAGGAAAAGAAAGAAAGAAAACAGGAGAATGAACTTCTGCTACAACAAGGCTGCCTTGCACCAAAGCCCAGGTCCAGGGGCTACAAAGCTCCTTCCCCCCAACGCGGGAAAGCTTCTCCCCTCCCCCCAAGCTTCTGCCCGTCCAGACGCCGGCTGGCCCGACGCTGGGGGCGGCAGTGTGAATACACGTTTGGATGATTTGCCACAAGGCAGATCTTTGCATTTTTAAACCTCGCTCAAGGGCTAGAATGTTCTTCCTGATCTTGAGGCAGAATCTGCCTCCTTAACTCAGCCCAGGTCCTGGTCTGCCCTCCACAGAGACTGACCTCTAACCCTGCATACAGGGTGGCCTTGGGCTTTGGGCCCCTCTCCTCCAGAGAAAGCGAAGACACACTTCAGGTTGACAAAGACTGCAAACACAGCATCGTCCAACCTCCTTAAAAGAAAGCCACGAAACTAACTATATGGCAAGAACAGACACAGTGAAAATATAACGTGTGAAATGAGCCCAACAGGTAAGCAAGCCCAGTGATGTCACCGACAAGGTTAGCTGAACACAAGACACTAAGTGCTGATTATTAGTCACTCACACTAGACAGGATGACTAGGTGGGGGCCGTCCCAGCCTATAAAAAGGCCACTCCCCAAAGCCGGCTCCTGAGTCAGGGCAGGACACGTTTCCCACGGCAGCTGTGTGCTCCTGGAGCGCCAGGCCCCAGAGCCGGAATCTCCTGCTCGGCACAAACGTGAGACGTCTCTGGGTGAAGACACGTCCCAAGCTCCCGCCTAGAGCCTCTCACCAGCCACCAAACACACAGGGGAAGGTGGCCCCAGGAAGCAGGTGTCGGGAAGTGAAGGGCCCCGGGTGGGGCTGGGACGCTCGGGTGAGACGGGAGACCCCAGGGCCTGACCCCCACCTCCTCACTCGGTGTCTGCGGGACCCTCTCTGCCCAGCTGCTTTTACTTGTAAAGACGGCAGAACGTACCTAATAACACACACCTCCTAGGACGGACGTGTAAAACAAGTGAGATCACCTTTTCTCCTTATTTACGATCAGAAAAGAAACTAAAGGTGGGAAATAATAAAAGTGGGGAAAACGCGTCAGAACACACGTACTTGACTGTCACCTGCAGCCCCTGAGCCTGAAGGCGTGCTCGTGAAATAGCGGCCTTGCCCGGCCCTGCTCTCCACAGAGGGGCTCACGGAGCGGGGGCGTCCCGAGCAGCACCGGGCCTGGGTTACGGGGAGAACGGCGGGGAGGGGAGCCCCCGGGGCGTGGGGCTGTGAGTCTGGGGCTTCCACACTGAGCAAGTTTAGATTTCCAGAAGCTGTAAAGTGCAGCAAGTAATAAAGCGCTACAGGGTTCCCGTGCCTACTGCTGACAGAAGAAAATCTAACAGATGAATACAGCTCAACGTGCATGGTTAAACCGAACACATTAAAACCTTCTCAAACAAATAAACTTTCTGCAGAAATGAAAGCTAAACGAGCACACAGGAGAGGGGCTGAGGTGGACAGAGCAGTGTAGAGGCCGCTCACTGCCCCCCAGGCCTGGTTACACCCTATTCCTTCCATTAAGGACGCTTCCCCACTCCTAGTCATCATTTAAGGCGATTAAATGACAAGGTTATCAGTGTACATAAGGCAGGTTAACATAATTCCTTTTGCTAGAAAAATAAATCTATGAACACAACCTTTAGGACCCATCTGGTCTCGGCGTCAGGTGGCAGCGCGTTTCTCGTACCTCCCACGGCTGGACGGACCCTAATGGGCAGAGGGTGACTGGTGGCACTTGCTAGAGGCTCTGCGCCCACCCGCCTTCCACCCACCAGCCACCCTTTCTAAGGCCCGGGACTGAAGTCAGCATTTATTGGACAATAGAAACCCAGAAAACTTGGTTTCTCTTCAGCTCACAATAAAGAGGGTAAACCTGACCCCAGGACTCCCCAGGTCTGGCACTTCTTGGCCCCCAAAGTTAGCATATGAATGAAAATAAAATGCTGATATGTTTTACATTTTGAGAAACTGTAAGATCCAACTCTCAATGGACAGAAGAGAGTCGTTAAAAACACGTAAAAAGGAACAAACCTCTGAGCATAAGCGCTTTCACGTGCGTTGTGAGTAACAAGGGACTTGGGGAGAAACCCCCCCAGTCACCCTGGAGAGTTTTAAACTCGCTGAGCCGAAGGGATACGGGCTACGTCAGAGGAACGCCTTAAGTGAGACAGGAAGCCGCTGGCCACCTCCGTTCAGGCCAGTCCTGGCAGAAGAACCCCCTGAACGGCATCACCTAAAGGCGGAGAGACAGCGCTTTCCCTGTCCCACAGGCCCCAGTCGTCTACCGGACTTTTCCTAAGAAATGAAAATCCAGCCACTGGGCGTCTCGCCGAGCTTCCAGAACCGCCCCAGTCCGGCGAGCGCTCTGAAGCCTGGCTTGCTGGCCTACAAGCTGCTCCACCACGCGGGCGGCAGGTCTTTACTTGCCCCCACGGGATGCGTGGGGACGAGCCCTGACGCCGTCACGACAGCGCGTCCTCAACAGACAGCTTCCCAAACACGGTCGTGGGCCCGGGGGTGACGGCCCCCCAGCGGGCCCCGGTGAACCACCCCCCACCCCCCAGAGGTGGAAACGCCAAGAAGACGACGTCAGAGTGAGTCAACAGCAAATACACTCCACATCTGAAACTTCGTTAAAAATAATAAAAAATAGACATTAGAAATTGTGACTTACCACCATCGGACACGGTTGCGGACTGAAAGAAAAGAGAGAGAGACATGAGTTAATTGGGCCTCATGACCGGTCAGAAGACAGCACGTCCACGTGAGGAGCGAAGCCAGCCTTTGGCCGAGCCCGTTCTGGGAGCAGGTGCCCGGGCACGGCCACCTCCCGGGGCGTGGCCCTCAGCTTCCTGGGTGAGTCCCGCCCCGCCCCTGGGCCAGGATGTGGGCCAGGCAACCGTCCCGTTCCTCCCTGGAGAACAGATCCTGGCACGCCTGACACCGCAGGCTGCGTAACCGCCTCAGAGCAGCCTGAGAGGTCGGGCTCACCAGCCCGGGCTTGAGTCTGCCAGGCACACCCGAGCCCAGGAGGCAGGCCTGCCCTCCGTCCATCCAGGGCGAGGCGCGGCCCAGGGCACCTGGCGGTCCTGCTCCACGCTCTCACCCCAGGCCCACCCAGGGTTAGATCTGCCCTGGTGGTGGGGGCAGAGGGGGGCTGCCTGCCTGGACCTCTGACCCAGCCACCCTGGGCAAGCAGGTGGGGACAAGCCAGGCCTGGAGGGAGGAGGCGGCGGAGAGAGGTCCTGGGACAACAGGCAGGGTCCCGAGAGCTCCAAGCAATTGAGCAATTCTCATGGGGATGGCTGAGCAAGTCCTCCTGAGAACGCAGTTCTGAGGCTGCAACCTAGGGAGGGTGCCTGGGATCGTGGAAGGAGGGCCTCCAGAGAAGTCAGGAGAGGCCAGGGGCTCAGGGAGGCAGCAGACACCAGGGAGCCTCCCCGCGGGAAGGCAGCGGGTGCAGCACCTCTGTGATGAGCCCTGGGCACAGCCTGGCACAGCCTGGCAGGCTGGAGGCAGGCAAGGCCCCACGGCAGCCATGCAGGGCCTGCAGGCCTTGGGGCAGCCAGCACCCCCGGCATCTCGGCCCCACAGTCGTGCCCTGCGAGGAAGCCTGCTGCAGAAGCCCCAGGCCTCGCAAGCCTTCCTCTCTGCAGAGCAAGGGGAGACCAGAGAGCAGGGCGTGGAGAGTGACAGGGAGCCCTTTCCCAGTCAGCGGGGGTCACGTCTCAAGACCTCCAAGGCCAAGAGCAAACAGGGGGGAGGAGGTGCCAGAACACTGCTTCCAGGGACAGCCCCAACCTGGGGCCGAAAGCAGGTGTTCGTGGCCAAACTGGAAAGGGTGGTCCGTGTCAGTTGCATACCCTACACACTGTTTGGCCTCCCTGTCCCCGGTGCCAGCGCCCCCCGCCACCTGGAGGACGGGGGCCCTCACCTCCAGGGGCTCACCCCCGCCCAGCCCGGTGAGCCACCCTCCTCCCCCCGGGGGCTGTCCTCCAGGACCCTGCCCTAGGATCGAGTTCGTCACGGCTTCACACCGTCCTGAGTCCTGTGTCACAAACACTCTGCACAGGCTATGGTAGACCCAGCTTTTAAACTTTCACCTTGCCAGGCAGGTAGCCAAGAGCAGACCCCAGGGAGCCAGCAGGCCCTGCCCTGCACAGCAGGGTCTGTTCTCGCTGGAAAAGCGGGGGCCCCCTCCCCAGGGTGGATGAGGGCTTGAGGACGCTGTCCTCCTGCCCATGCTCACCACAAGTCACCTACAATCCTGGGAAAATTCAATAATATCAAAGGCAACTCAGTCCCTGAGACTGCAAGAGGGAACTCTGCAAGGCCATGCATAAAAGCAGAAACACCAACAATAATAACTTCTGAAAAGCAAGTCAGAAAATGTAAAATCCACCAACATGAAGGACGTGGTTCACTCCACATACAAAGTGAAAAAAAGTGAAAGTGAAGTCGCTCAGCCGTGTCCAACTCTTCGCGACCCCATGGACTGCAGCCCACCAGGCTCCTCCTTCCACGGGATTCTCCAGGCAAGAGTACTGGAGTGGGGTGCCATTTCCTTCTCCAGGGGATCTTCCTGACCCAGGGATCGAGCCCAGGTCTCCCGCATTCCGGGCAGACGCGTTACCCTCTGAGCGCTAAAGCTGAAGTCCCAGGCTTTAGCAGGCTGGACAAAATGCAGTAAAGACTCTCTACACACATCCCCCAAGTGCACGAAGATCCCGGAGAGGAGAGTGTCCCTGAAGCTGAGAAGGTGGCCGGTGAGCTCAGGCTGTCTGTGGGGAGGCCGGGCCGGCTGGGCAGCCGGGACAGGGCCAGCAGCGCAGGCCCGCAGCTGCAGAGGCTCCAGAGGGGGCCCTCTGGCACAGGGTGAGCAGACCCAGGTAAAGGTCCCCAGACGTGCTTTAGAGCAGCTTTCGATTTACAGAAACACTGTGAAGTGAGCACAGAAACACATCTGCTTTCTAACACAACACTGCCCTAAAGGAAGCAAGGCCCCCCTGCAGGAGGAGTGGGGAGGAAACGGAGGCCCGCAGGGCGGAGGGGTGCGTGTCCCCTCACTTGGACGCTCCCGGGGTGAAAAGCCCCAGCTCCACAGCCACAAACACAAACCGTCCCGGCCAGGCCCACAGGAGTTCCAAGAGCATGAGCCCACCTGGAAACGAGCTCAATACCCCACCAAGGGAAAACCCCCTGAGAAAGAACCAGCAATGAACAGAATCTCAGATACTGCAAAGGTCAATGCAGATGTCAAATGACTATGAAACTGTGAAGACACAAAGGTTTCAATAAAAAAGGGAGAAGCAGGGTGGCAGACTTACACATAATCCTACAGGATGACTGACAATGAAATCTACAATTGTTGAAATTGCAGAGAGGTACTCTGCAGAAGGGTTACCAGAGATTGGAGACTGGAGAGAAAATCTGGGAACTCAAAGAGGACCTGACAGAAATGCCCTGGCGGCAGCGCAGGGGCAGCCGAGGGCCCGGCTAGGGCGAAGCTCTGCTGCGGATGGGCGCCCAGCGCCGCGGGCCAGCCCTACCCCGGCCCGGGGCTCCTCCAGGATGCCCACCGGGCAGAGGCTTCCTGGTCCAAGTCGCAGTTGCTCAGCATTTTCCAGGAGGGGCTCAGAGTCTGTAAGCCACAGCCTCAGATTACGTACTTCCTTCCCTTTCTGAACTTTGGGCAACTGTCCCGAGAGGACTTCCCAAGCTCTTGGCACCTGAGGAGTCACAGCTGGTGGCCCATGTGTGTGTGGAGTGTGGTGTGTGTGTGGTGTGCGTTCGTGTGGTATGGTGTGTATGTGGTCTCTGTGTGGTGTGGTGTGTGTGTGTGTGTTGTGTGTGGTGTGTGTGTGTGGGGGGTGGTCTGTTTGTGTGGTCTGTGTGGTGTGTGTGTGTGTGTGGTGTCTGTGTGGTGTGTGTGGTCTGTGTGTGTGGTGTGTGTGGTGTGTGTGTGTGGTCTGGTGGGTGTGTGGTATGTGTATGGTGTGTGTCTGTGTGTGGTATATCTGTGTGGTGTGTGTGTGTGTGTGTGGTCTATGTGTGCAGTGTGTATGTGTGTGTGTGGTGTGTGTGTGTATATGTGTGTGTGTGTGTATATGTGTGTGTGTGTGGTCTGTGTGTGGTGTGTATGTGTGTGTGGTGTATGGTGTGTGTGTGGTCTGTGTGCTGTGTGGTCTGTGTGGTGTGTGTTGTGTTGTGTGTGTGTGTGTGTGGTGTGTGTTGTCTGTGTGTGTGTATGTTCTGGTGGGTGTGTGGTATGTGTATGGTGTGTGTGTGTGTGGTATCTCTGTGTGTGTGTGGTCTGTGTGTGGTGTGTGTGTGTGCGGTGTGTGTGTGGGCTGTGTGTGTGGTCTGGTGGGTGTGTGGTATGTGTATGGTGTGTGTGTGTGGTATGATTGTGTGTGGTGTGTGTATGTGTGTGTGGTGTGTGCGGTGTGTGTATGTGTGTATGTGGGGGGGGCTGTGTGTGGTGCGTGTGTGTGTGTGCAGTGTGTGTGTGGGCTGTGTGTGGTGTGTGTGTGTGTGGGCTGTGTGGTGTGTGTGTGTGGGGGGCTGTGTGTGGTGTGTGTGTGGGCTGTGTGTGGTGTGTGTGTGTGTGGGCTGTGTGGTGTGTGTGTGGGGGGGCTGTGTGTGGTGTGTGTGTGGTCTGTGTGTGGTGTGTGTGTGTGTGTCTGTGTGTGTGTGCGGGGTGTGTGCGGGCTGTGTGTGTGTGCGGTGTGTGTGTGTGTGTGTGGGCTGTGTGTGTGTGTCTGTGTGTGTGTGTGCAGTGTGTGTGGGGGCTGCGTGTGGCGTGTGTGTCTGTACGCTCAGGGTCTCCCGGCAGCGGCTGGCACCCCTGCCCAGGCTGGCCTCTGCCCGGGCCCGAGGAGAGGCAGGCTCCCCGGGGTGGCTGCTGGCAGCACGCACTGCAAGGTCGGCCGAGAAGCAGCCGCACGGCCATTCCTCGCCGTCTCCCACCGTCTGCTCACGACTTGTTAACCTGGGGACTGTTTCCGCCCCAGTCCGAGGTGAACCCGGACGTAAAACCACGGAGGCACCCTGTGTCACCCCCTGGACGGAAAGCCTCGGCCTCCTCCAGGTTTCACACTCCTGGGGAAGCAGGGGATGACTCCCTCCAGACCACCTGCCGTCTAGTATCCGCTCTGTCCACCAGCACACACCTGGAAGGCGCGGCCGGGACGTCTCTGAACTGACATCTGACGCCCGGAAGGGGCCCCTGGGTCCCTTGTCTGCACCTGAGCCCCTGGCCCTCTTGAGAAGGATGCAGAAGCAGGCTACGGAGCGTGCACGGGGCTTCATTATCACTGGAGACAAGGCTGGAAGGGATGACGCAGGGCCCACCGGTGTCAGGCACTGTCGCAGGGGGCAGGTGGCCAGCACCCCACGTAGGAACGGACGAGGAGGTGCGGGCCCGAAGCTTGCCGCAACAGCTGGGGGAACGCAGCTAACCCCCAAATCATTCCTATTGGCCTTGGGACTGACATGCCCAATTCTGACTAAATCACCCTTTTCAAGCCTCGCTTGCAACACTTCAGCACTTCTGAAGTGAGGCACCCCCGAGTTTCTTGGCATTCTTAAACACTTTCACAAATTGAAGCTTCACACTGTGAAGCTGAAGCTGAAGCTGGCTAACCGCGTTCTGATAGACAGCATAATCTGTATTGATGACGTGTTTTCATAGCCTGTCCTTCTTGCGTTCTTCCCACATTCCCATGCTGGCATGCTATTCTTACAGCAAGGGCAGCCACAAAACAAGAAAACGCCGCTAGCTAAAAGGTTCAAGAAAGGGAGCATTTTTCTGTGCTTAAGATTTAAACACAAACCATAACTAAACAGCTCTAAAAAGGTCTGCGGCTCCCCAAGCCTGGAGTTTACGATAATGTAAATACATTTGTTTTTAAAAAACTTTAAAGTATTTTAGATAAGTAATTTAAGTTCAAACAATTTCTATTTCTCAGGTCAGCCTGACAATTCAGTGCTAACTGATTGGGATTTATTCCCAGCAGGAAGTTCATCTGGACCACACACACACGTGGATATTTTATTCTGAATTAACGTTTTGAAAGTTTTAAATTATTTCCATGAAGAATGCTGATTTATCAAGGCTGATTCTGTCAGTAACATTTGGACAATAGCAGTTATTAGAATATATCATTTCATAACTACTTAGTATATAGGAATACAAAATTGTATACATTTTCAATTGTGAGCCAATGAAAAAATTTCCTACACTGGGCATAAGAAGTATTAAACAACCATCTCTGACTCTTCAATAAGAGACAAAGGCCTACAACTTGCCCAGTGGTACCAAACATTTTGAGAAAAAGAAAAGAAACTCAAATAATCCCAATGAAAAAAAACCTTAAGAATTCAACAAGCCAATCTGCATCTAATTTATATTCATTTCGCCTTTGAAAGGCTTGCTCATCTAAGCTTTAAGGCAACTCCCTGCTGGACAGAGCACAGGAGAGACAGGGCACGGGCTGGGGGGACAGGGAAGACCCCCAGGGATGGGACAGAGGGGCATTGAACCAGGGGGGCCCCTCTGCTGGTCCCACCCAGGCGCCCGCCTGCCCTCTGCGCCTCGAGCACAGGCGTCTCCACACTCGGCTACGACGCTCGAAGGAGCCGTGAAATCAGGGCAGTGGGTTGTAAGCAGCATGTGCGGGAAAAATGGGATAAGATGGACTAGACCAACATGAGAGGCTCACATGCAGGCCAAGCAGAGGCACTTAGTTCAAACCCCGACTCTACCACAGGGGGTGCCCGTGACCCAGAGGCCGGGCGACCACAGCCACGGCACCACGGATGTGTTCAGCGCTGCTCAGCGACAGACAAAGCGGCCGCGCACAGGGTGGTGCGGGACGGGCAGGGAGGCCTGCGGCCAGAAGAGGCAGCGCCCAGCTCAGAACGGGCTCTGAGCCTCCCCTCTGTGTGCGCGTGTGTGTCCCAAAGCCCCAGTAAAATCAAGAGAAACTGAAAACCCACAATCACAGCATTTCCCTAAGAATTTAACAGCTAGTATTTCTGTCCTGCCCTTGGAAAAGCCCCAGATCACTCATTACAAGACCTTCAAAAGTCCAGAGTCACACGGACGAGGTGGCCCGCGGGTGCCATGGGAATGCTGCGGGCTGGGGGCAGCATCCGACTTTACACGAGGACCCTCTGGCCTTCCTGCCACATCAGGACAGAGACCTTCCCCACCAACTGGCCCGGCTGCAGAAGACCCACGCCCCACTGCATGGCCAGGGCGGGCGTCACAGAGGGCGCGTCCCTACAGACAGCGGGACGCCCACAGCTCGGGTCAGCATACACACAGGTCCGGCAGGTGAGCTGGCACCGCATAGCCTGGGGCAGACCCGCTCGTCAGAAGCACCTTCTGCATCAGCAGCCACTGCCTGCAGTCAGAGCCCAGAGTCCCTGGCAGCTGAACTTGAAGCCCAGCTTCACAACACGCTGTCTCATGAAGGCCTGGCCATGGGGCGGGGGGCGGGGGGGAGATGTGTATAAGAGACAGGCACAAACAGTCCTGCTAAGAGCAGAGCTGAAGAGCAAGAGGCAGAAGTGTGGCTGGGGTGAAGAGGAGGGGTTGCCTTCCGGTTAAAGTGCTTTGGGACTTAGCATTAAAAGCAGCTGTTACATATTAAAAACCAAAGCCTGCGACCCACTTCGGCTGGACCCTAAGAGAGAAAAACTGAACATAGTCTTGTGGTTGAAACTGCAAAGCTTCTGGAATTGGGCAAACTGCAGAATACTGGCAAGAAAAGGTGCCTAAAATAAAAGNGGGGGCGGCCCTGGGTCGGGGGCACAGGAGGTGGGGGTACTGCTGGGACAGCTTCCACTGCTCAGCCAAGCCCAGGCTCCTCCAGACACGGGGCACCCACCGCTGCAAACCTGCCACTCGGGCACTCCTGCCAGGGCTGGAAACCAACCCAGCAAGCTAAGGCCCCTCCATACAGGGCGGGGCGGGGGGCCGGGGTGCCCCAAAGCACATGGCACGGAATTAGGGTCCCCAGGGCCCCAGGCAGGCGAGGAGTGTGAGGTCAGACGGACTCAGAGGGTTTCGGAGGGTCGAGCCAGGGGCCTGCTGACCTCTGGGCTCCGGGTCGGGCCTGAGGCAGGAGCAGGCTCATCCTGCAGGGGGCACGGCCTCATCTTGGGGTCTGCAGAGGCGGGTGGGAAGGGCGGCCCCTGGGTGGCAGCTGGGACACGACCAGGAGGTGCGCCCGGCCTCCACATCTGCCTGACGACAACTGCCGTGGGCGGGAGGGGAGAAAGGAGCCGCCTGTGGGCACGCGGGCAGACCAGAGGCACGACGGCGCGGTCTCCAGGAGAGTGGCGCAGGGCGAGCCCAGCTCAGGGTGGCCGCCTCTGAGAAAGGGGAAGACATGGAGAAAGGGGAAGACAACAGCTTCCCTCAGCCTTCCTCTCACGGGGACCAGAGCCTTAAAAGGTAAGAAAGGCGTCTTTGCAGCCCACAGACCAAGGGGCAGAGCAGCCGGTCTGGACAGACGGACATCTCCCCAGCCTGGGCAGCTCTAGGGTGGAGAGGCCTGGGGCGGGCGGGCCTGAGCCGCTGGGGTGCCCCGCTCACGGGACTGCCCGCTGGAGCAGCCCCCGATCCACAGCCCCGGCTCTCTGCCCAGCACTGCCCAGAAAGGCCGCCGGGCCACCCGGAAGAGACGCCAGTCCTGTTCCTCACGGTGCAGCCTTCTCACTCCACGTGCCACCCAAAGCCCAGCACACAGAAGCACAGCTGGCCGGGGAGAGGGCTACACACGCTCGTCACTTGCGACCCTTGCACAGGCCGTCTGAGTGACAAGCCCGCCACTGCACGACGTGGCCCAACTGTCTTCATGCCCAGGATCCCCGGGACTGACTGACCTTCTGGCCCGGCCCGGCCACCCGAGCGGGCGCCCCAGGGGCTCAGACGTCTCCGCCCAGCAGGCATGGAGGAGGCTGACTGCGGGTCTGGCCGAGTGAGAGCAGAGTGGGGTCAAGTCAAAGAGGGCAGTGCCCAGGAGGTGCCCTGGGGCCCAGACCTTGAAAGGGGGGGCCTGTCCCCGCACCCCAGTGGGCAGTGCAAAACCCAGTGACAGGGTCCTGGAACTCGACAGCCCTGCATGGCGCGGGTTCGGGTCCCCAGATCGCTTGGGCCGGGCAAGTTCTGTCCCCACCTCCTGGACAGCAGCCCGGCCACAGCGCGGACGGCCACGGCCCGCCCCAGCAAGCTAGTCAGACACAGCAGGGGGCTCCAAGGCGTCCAGGGAGAAAGCCCACCTAAGCTCTCTTTCTTCCTGCAGCAAATCCTCCTGACCCGAGGCTCGACCAGCACGTCCCCCGTGCAGTGGTTGAAATACGGTGGGTCGCTTCGGACTGGCAAATGGGCAGGTCCTAGAGTCCAAAGTCCGCTCCACTGCACCACATGCCTACAAGACGGGGACACCAACGGGCTGATGGCAGTGAGAGCCTCGGGTCACACCCAGCCTCCTTCTGGGTCACACCCCGAGCGCATTTCAAGTGGTCCTGGGAGACGCCTCCTCTCAAGGCCCACGGGTCCTCCTCTCCAAGGTGAAAGACGCTTCCAAGGCACAGTCCTTCACAGTCACGGCTTTCCTTGGGCAGGACAGGGCGCCAGAGCACCCGAGACACGCCCGCTGTGACGACGGGGAATCTGAGGCTCAGAGCCGCCAAGGGCAGGGGCCCCTCCCACACGGCCACCCTAGACCACTGCCCTTCACCTCGAGACTTCTTTCTCGAGGACTGAGCTGGAGGCCACAGCACTTTCTGCCCCCTGCCCCTGGCCCGCGGGCAGAGCCAGCCAGCCCCTCAGGACTGCCCGCCACCTTACCACCTTCCTGAAATTTTCTGTTGCTTAAAACAGGACCACACCAACCAGACTCGTTCACACCCTCCACAAACAACTTATTCGCTGGGTTGAGCATTTGCAAAATTTCAAAATGAATCCAAATCATTTATGCAGGCAAATAAAAGGCAGATTTCTAGTGATTTTTTTTTCACTCAAAATAAAAAAACAACCTTTTCTAAAACTTGCCTCTATATACTATGGGAACCGAAAAGCAGCCTACATGTAATACAAATTAGTAACTGGCTACCGGTACATGTGAACGGGACCCAGTATTTCCGAAGCTCACGTTCCAGACAGCCACAAGTGGCAAGCAGGAGCCCAGCACTGCTCCTGCAGGGACGGCCAGAGGCAGCAGGCAGCAGGCACGCCCGCAAACATCAAAGCAACTCCCCACCCTCTCGAGGGAGCTCTCAAGATACACATGAAGTACTTTTAGAATCCATTCACACCTGCCCTTCCTTCATAGGCACAGCTCTGGACCTGTCCAGCAGACCTATTTCTATTTCCTATTTGAAAAGCCAATGCACTCATGTTCCTAAACCCAGCATCCCACTCAGTCACCTCTGAGAGAGCAGCTTTTCCCCTCCTCTCTACAGAAGGTTCTAATGAGATGTCCGGAGATCACACTACGATGAAACAGCTCTCAGGAAAGGGTGCATTTAAACCAGTCCCTGGTAACTAGGGACAATCTTCTGTAAATAATCGAAATGTAGTTTTGCCTTTACATCAACACAACGCAGCCAGAGAGGAAGATAAAATGTATTATTCCTACTGTCAAAGCTTTTAAAAACGTTTTACAGTAAGTTCACCTTTATAAGCTCAGATACTAATCAATCAGCAAACAGGCTTGCCAGTAGTTTCCTGTGCATGTATATGAAGCAGAACCAGCTCATTCCATTTTAAAATACTACATATAAAACCAAGTCACTGGGCTGTACACCTGAAAGTAAGTCATTGCAAATCAATTTTTTAGAAAAAGAAAACTATACTTCAACTCTTAAAAAAGAAAAAAGTTATAAAACAGCAATGCAAAAAGTAAAAGATGATTGTAATACACTTATGTCATCGAAATCTAAATTCACTCATCTTCCAAATCTGTTCCAGTCACTATGGTGAGGACGATGGACTGCCGCTGCTCCGTGTAAGGCTGACTCGGGATGCGGGCAGTGTCCCCCCAAGGGGTTGAGGGGACTTGGCGTGAGGGACTCCCAACCCAGCCTCACTCAGGGTGTGGGTCTGTGGTCCCAGGGCCGGGCTTTTATTTCCTCCATGGGACACGCTTCAAGCTCCACGATACAGACACGAGAAAAACATTTTCAAACTTTACACTTAAAAGCCACCATTCACTATCAGGCTGAAAACAAAGCTGTAACCAAGATGCCAGGCTCCCTCAACAATTCTGTAAGCAACAGAAACATCTGGAGTGGCCTACCTGCTGGCTGTTTAAAACGTGGGTCTCCTCCAGCAACCCTTTCTCGGAATTCATCCTAAGACCGGAGGACTTCCTACCCACTCCAGGCACGCAGCTCTGAAACACAGCACTCAGCCTTGCCGCACGCCTGTGCACGTCAGAAAGTTTAAAGGCATTTCAAATGAAGTTCCATCCGCTCCCTCTGTCACCCTGGCAACGGGACACTGCAGGAAGCCGTGGTCTGCCCGGGATTCAGGCTCTATCTCAATTGTCTCACACAAAGTAAAAAAAAAAGCCGTTTACATAAATCATGCCGTGAGATCATTTTTAAAGTATTTCCTCTCCCAAATCAGAAGAATCAAACTTCAGCTGATAGGGGCAATTTCTAGTCAGCACAGCAGCTGCAGAGAATTTGTTTTCTAGCCGCGTGGTGCAGGGTGCAGCCTTAATTACAGCCGCCGAAGGGTCTATTACGAGCTCCACGTGCACGCCAGCGTGGGCCCAGCCCGGAACGGTGGGCTCCTGAGACCTGGCCCCAGGCTGGCCCCTGCTCCCACCACCCCACACGGCCTCAAAGTGAGGGAGCCGTGGCAGGTCCTGTTTTAACTTAAAAGGGAAGCAGGAAGAGAGAGAGCCCTGTGTCCAGAAGCGAGGGGGCCCTGCAGAGCACCTGCTCGGCTCTGGGCTCTGGACGTGCGGGCGAGCGGGCGCCGGGGGCCTCATCCGAGGGGCTCCTGGGGCCTCATCCGAGGGGCTCCTGGGGGCACCCTGCCCAGAGCTGCGGGCGGGCCGGGGGCGGGGGGCGGCCTGGGGCTCCACCGTGCTCGGCTTTGGGGGGACAGCGGGAGTGTCCGGTGCACCGAAGCCCGCCCGCCGTGTTTACTGCAGAAGCGCAGGGCGCGGCCCAGACGGCTGGCAGACAACAGGCGGCTCCGGCCCGGCCTCCTCAGACCCGTTCTCACACGATAAACACACGGAAGCGGGAGTGGGGAGCGAGCCGAGGCCGCCACGGCCACCCTCCCCGCCTCGGGGAGCACGGGAGGGCGGCCCCAGCAGGGAGGACACTGGGGGCCATGAGGGCCAGCGAGGAGGGGGAGGGAGCAGGGGCCAGGGGGCAGGGAGGGCTCGGCTGCCCCGCCCAGGAAGGGGGCCCCAGGACACAAGGGCCCCGGGTGCCTGCCGGCCTGGAGGGGCCTCAGAGCCTTTCCTGGGCAGGGCCCAGTCTCTAAGGAAAGGGGGTGCCCTCCGGCTCGCGGAGGTCCCCTTCACGCCCGTGGTGGCAGGGCTGAGACACAGAGTGGGACACGGTGATCTCCTTTGCACTCCCTGGCCTCCCCTGCCAGCACGCACACACACACCACACACGTCCACAGGCACACGCGCAGAGGAAACCCAAGGGAGGGTTCTGGGGGGTGACCCTGCGGTTTTCACGGGGATCAGCCGAGCCCCTGACTTGGTGACCCTGACTGTCCTCCTCGCTGACTTCCAAGGGCCGTGCACTAATTCACAGGATTTGGGGGGAGGCGGTGACCCCTCGCCAGAGCAGAGGACAGCAGTCTGCAAAGGCCCCCAGGCAGAGCCTAGCCACGACTAACCGGGACCCAGAAGGAAACGAATCTATGGGACAGGCCCCGCCCACAGGCACAACCTCCTGGTACGGCGTCCCGGAGCTCAGCCGCCCAGGTCCCCACTCGGTCTGTATTTTCGCCGTCTTGCACAGACGTCCCTGTGAGCCTGCACAAGCAGCAAGGCGTCACTTCACACGTCTTATTACCACATTCAGCCCGAAAGGCGGCCCAGCCCTGCCAGGCCCGCAAGGAGCCGTGCCCTCCGGGTTCCTCTGCCTCCCCTTTGGCTATCAGTCTGCCCCTCCTCTGCTGTCCAAAGGGCAAAGCGAGGAAGAGAAGAGGTGATAATCGGGCCACAATGCCCCTCTGCCAGGTGGCACCCTGGGTGGCAGAGCCTGGCGGGCCTCCTGGAGCGAGGGACCAGACATTCTGGGCACCCACCACACTCACCACCGTGTCCTGGTGGTGTCGACCCATCGCCAGATGGGCCTGGGCTCAGAGACGGGGCGAGAAGTCCAGCACAGCCCCTAAGAAGCCTGGCACGTGCCAGTGGCGTGGAGCTGTCCGGCGTGGCCAAGAGGACAAGGGTGGACAACGTCAGAGGGGCCCCTGGGTCCCACCCCTCCCAGAGGAGGTGGGCCCCTAACCTGAACCAGGAGAAGGAGGCCAGTGAAGGTCAGACCACCCACTCCCGGGGATGCCCAAAACTTCCCAAGGAAGAGGTGGAGCGTCCACAGTGACCATCAGGGGAGGTGCCCAGGAAACCAGCCTCGCCGCCCCCAGCTCCTCCCCGCAGGCCTCCTGCAGCCCCCTGGTCTCAGCTCTGAGCCCCAGGCGGGACTCTCGAGTCTGAGGTGAGACATCTGACCATTCGCCATCCCCTGGTCCAAGCCCCTCATTCCCTAAGCCCTCCCCTCACCCAGACCACCACGTGGCCCCAAACGTAATCCTAAGGGCCCCTTCCTGCCCCAACATCCCTCCTATTTACTCTTGGCAAAGCAGCCGAGGCACCCTTTCTAAAGCCGACTGCCACCCCTCGCATCCACCCATCCGGCCGGGAAGCCAGTCCTCCGGGGCAGGGTTGGCAGCAGTTTCGCGCAGGGCTGTCCACACCCAGTGGATGTTTCATAAACAGTCCCTGAAGGAGGAGACAAGGCACTGGGAGGCCCTAGCGTGTGCCCCTAAGTCAAGAGGATCTCAGCGAGAGGAAAGAAGGCTTCCTACGTAAAGAATTTAGAGTATGCTAGCACAGACAGACCAAAATAAGCAAAAACCCAAGTTGAATTTCCCTAGAAAGAGCAAAGCGGCAAAAGTAAGAAATAGGTAAAAAGAGCTTGTTTCGAAATGTCTGGGGAGATTTCACCCCAGACCATGGGAATGAACTCTGTAAATTGCCCAGAGTGCCCCAGAGGTGAGCCAGGGGCTGGAAGGTTGAACCTCTCCATCAGTCTCAGATCTGAGGTCCAGCTCGGGGTCCCCTGCCTTTGCTTTGGGGGGTCATCCCCACAGAGCTCACGTGAAGCAACTCACTCGACCTCAACACCGGCATCGGAGGGGCCACGGAGAGCCACCCTCCTCCCAAAGTGCCCCTACCCCGCTCCCCGGAGGAGAGTCTGGACTCGCTCCCGGGGAGGGAAACGCATGGCCTCAGCGCCCCCTGCTGTCCAGACTGGACACTGCCAGTCCTGTCACAGCTCCTGGACCCACTCACAGGCGGCCCTTGGGGAGGGAGCAGGCGCAGAGGCTCCTGCCCACGGTCAGCAAAGGCCCACCAGGCTCTACACACAGCACAGCTCACAGTGGGGACCGGAGGGCCGGCTCCTGGGAGCTGGGCTCCAGCGCCGTCCCCCCAGGCCTGCACTTCTCAACTTGGATCCCCACATCTGGCGCCCCCTTCAAGGCCCTGGGCACCTTGAAGATGCCACACAGAGGCGAGGACCTCCTTCCAAGGCCGGTTGTACACCTGCGGGCAGGGGCGTGCCTCGGCTGACCCATTCTCCTGCCCCACCTCCTAGGTCCCCGTCTCTCGGTGACCACCTGCCGTGGTCAGGACCACAACATACAGAAAGTCACCTGTCGCTTCCACACCTCCTGGGGACCCTCCCCCCACACCCCCACACCCCCACCTTCCAGCAGCATCTCTCCTCTCCCTGGCCCCCACCCTCCTGCAGACCCCTCTGAGGCTCCCTCCTGGCCCCGCCCTCCTGCACACCCTCCTGAGGCTCCCTCCCGGTCCCCCTCCTGCACACCNAGGAGAGTCTGGACTCGCTCCCGGGGAGGGAAACGCATGGCCTCAGCGCCCCCTGCTGTCCAGACTGGACACTGCCAGTCCTGTCACAGCTCCTGGACCCACTCACAGGCGGCCCTTGGGGAGGGAGCAGGCGCAGAGGCTCCTGCCCACGGTCAGCAAAGGCCCACCAGGCTCTACACACAGCACAGCTCACAGTGGGGACCGGAGGGCCGGCTCCTGGGAGCTGGGCTCCAGCGCCGTCCCCCCAGGCCTGCACTTCTCAACTTGGATCCCCACATCTGGCGCCCCCTTCAAGGCCCTGGGCACCTTGAAGATGCCACACAGAGGCGAGGACCTCCTTCCAAGGCCGGTTGTACACCTGCGGGCAGGGGCGTGCCTCGGCTGACCCATTCTCCTGCCCCACCTCCTAGGTCCCCGTCTCTCGGTGACCACCTGCCGTGGTCAGGACCACAACATACAGAAAGTCACCTGTCGCTTCCACACCTCCTGGGGACCCTCCCCCCACACCCCCACACCCCCACCTTCCAGCAGCATCTCTCCTCTCCCTGGCCCCCACCCTCCTGCAGACCCCTCTGAGGCTCCCTCCTGGCCCCGCCCTCCTGCACACCCTCCTGAGGCTCCCTCCCGGTCCCCCTCCTGCACACCCCCCTGAGGCTCGCGGGCTGCACTGCCCACTCAGCACTCACAGGCCCGGAGGACACACGATCGTGCACGTGGCACTCCTGGGAAGCTACCCGTTCAGAACAGAGAACAAGCAGGGCCAGCGTGAAGCCCAGGCGGCCCCGTAGGTCACAGGGAAAAGCGTCATCGGTGCCCACTTTTCTCTATGGTTCTGCACTGGACATGCCACCCCAGGCCACAGCTACACAGGTTGAGCGTGCAGAGTTCTGCAGTGCCTGCCCGCCCCGTGGCACCTGACTGTCCATCCCGAGGTGGCTGGGGTGTCAGCCCAGTCATGCTGCGGTGGAGAGGTGGCCTGTGGCGATGCTGCCTTGAGCTGCTGCCTGTCCCCTGATCCACAGGCTGTCGTCTCAGAAGGGAGGGACTCGTGTGCATTCAGCATCGCTGTGAACAGCGGACACTCAGGCCCACTAGGCAAGAGTCCGGCTGCTTCACATCCACACCAGCGTGTGCACTGTCCGTCGGACATTCTGCAGCGTGGACCTTGCAGACTGCCGTTCGCTTCCCTGACAACTTCTGTGGCTGGATCCACCAGAGCTGGGTTTGCCACTGGGTGTCATCTCTCATCAGAGGCCGGTTTGCCTCTCTTGCCAGCTTTGCTTTGCTTGCTGGGCGTCATGGGGACACACGGCCTCTGAGGGTCGCCGCAATCGTGACCCCGTGCAGCCTAGGGATGGCGTGCCAGGATGAAGGTAGGTTCTGAGCATTCGCTGGGTCAGAGTCCATCTCAGCGTTTACAGTTTGTGTTCAGCTTAGAAAGTCTTTCCCTCCCCAGCACCACGAAGATGAGCGTCTACTTCATCCTCCACTGACTCTCGCTTTGCCCTTCCCAGGAAGATTTCCGACACAGCTGGATTAACTCTGTCTGCACAGCACGGGGGAGAATCCAGCTTCCCTTTCTTTCCCTCTTTCTCCACGTAGACCTGTCCTCACCACAGCACCACTGACCACGCCGCCCCGGCTCTGCACACAGCCGGCGTGTCCACAGGCGCGGGTCTGCCTCTTGCCCTCTCCTGCTCCACTGTCTGTCTCTCCACGTACTGACACTTACACAGTCTTCCCCGGCTCTAAGTTCAGAAGTTCTGGAGGCTGAGAGAGGACGTCTTCCTAACTCATTCCTCTTCAAGAATGTCTTGGCTACTACACTTGACCGTCTGCATTTCAACAAAGTTTTTAGAATTATCTTCTTAAGCTCAACGAAATTAGCTGTTGGGATTCTGATTAAAATTACATCCAATCTATACATCATTTTCTAACTGTATCTACAACTGGCTTTTCAGATTTTTTTAACTGACTGAGGGTCTTCTTTCAGGTTGGGGTCTTCTTTGCTGCGCGTGGGCTTGGCTTCGCATGGCACAGGCTCCAGCGCGCACGGGGATCAGTCGTGGCACACGGGCTTAGCTGCCCTGTGGCGAGGTCCTTCCACACGCCACAGGGATGGCACCCACGTCCCCTGCAGACAGATGCACTCTTACCCACTGGGCCACCACGCAAGTCCCCACACAGCTGACTTTTGTATGTTGACCACTTATCCAGCAATCTTCCTAAATCACTAATTTTCAGAATGAAAACATAGACTGTTTCAGATTTTCCATGTTACAACCTAATCATGCGAGAATGATAACACTGTCGTTTTCCTTTACAAGTGTTTAAACTTCAGTTGTTCTACACTAACCAGGACTTGCAGAAAACATTTAAACTGAAATGGTAGTGACAGGTATCTTTCCTCATTCCTGCTCCCAAAGGGAAAGCTTAAGTCTGAAGCATGCCATGGGTTTTTTTTAATACCCTTATCAAATTAAGGAGGTAAGGTGAGGTGAAGTCGCTCAGTCGAGTCCAACTCTTTGCGACCCCGTGGACTGTAACCTACTAGGCTTCTCCGTCCATGGGATTCTCCAGGCAAGAACACTGGAGTGAATTGCCATTTCCTTCTCCAGGGGATCTTCCCGACCCAGGGATCGAACCCGGGTCTCCTGCATTGGAGGCAGACGCTTTAACCTCTGAGCCACCAGGGAAGCCCCATCAAATTAAGGAAGTTCCCCTTAATCCCTATTTTGTTAAGGGTTTTTTTTCTTAACCACAAACAGATATTGAATTTTACCAAATGTTTTTCCTGCTTCTGTTAAGATGATACATGATTTTTCTCCTTTACTCTGTTAATGTGGTAAATTACATGACTGATTTGCAAATGTTAAAAACACCGTGTCCTTAGAACAAGCATAAGGCTGGACCAGGTGACATGTGTAGCTGAGGACCCTCCACGTCTCTCACTAGTGAGCTGCCCCGTAGCTCTCCTCTCCTCTAAAGTGTCTGTCAGGTTTGCATTCAAGGCTTTGGAGGCCTCACACAATGAGTTGGGAAGTAATCCCTCTTGACTGATCCTTTTGTTGATATGTTTGCTAGCTTCCTGTTTCATTCATTTCTGCTTTGACTTTCGTCATTGTCCAGCTTCTACTGCCTCTGCATCTGTGTTACAGCTGTTTTCCTAAGCTCTTGATATACTTCCCACCTTTCTTCATTTCTAACATATGCGATAAAAAGCTATGAATGTTCCTCCAAGTACACTTTTAGCTACGTCCCACAGGCTTAGATGTATCTTCCTTATCATTCAAAATAGACTCTAATTTCCAAACTGGTTCTTCTTAAAACTCTGGACCTCAGGATGAGCGCCAGGCACCTTCCCTGTGTTGCCAGTTTCCGCCACACCTGTCTGTGGCTGAGGACAGGCTCCGAGTGAAGAGATGTCCGCGTCTGCTGAGACTTGCTTTCCGGCCCAGCAGCCGGTCAGCTTCAGGACACGTTCCCGGGGGAAGGACACCTTTGCTGGGTGCCTCACACACACAGGCACTGCGGGCCGTGCTGGTCAGACCCTCTACTTACTGAGCGCTCCCTGCTCACCACGCCACTCACTGAGCAGGGAGGGCAAAAGCCTGCTCTGGCACAGACGCGTCTGGTTCTGCTCCTACTTCTGTGGGTTTCTGCTGCAGAGGTGTGGAGACTGTGTAACAGAATGCACATGAAATTTCCAAGGGCGGCTCCCGGCGCCCGCTGTGATGGCCGCTCCCTGTCCGCCTAAGGGCTGTGCTGCCTGGAGACGGCTTTGTCATTACAGCTCCACTACCCCACCCCTTCTGCTCAGTACCACAGGCATCTCCCCTCCCGCCCTTTCACTCACATTTCTCTCCAAAGTGTTAGGGGTGCCCCTCGGAAAGAGATGACCAGATTTCTGATGCTGCCGCACAGTCTCTCCTTTCTAGCTGAGCTGTGACCCCACAGCAGCAGGGCTGGACTGAAACCCCCCCAGGCTGCCTGTCTGTCCTTCCTGCTCTCTGCCCTTTGTCTCCCGTTTCCTCCTGGCTCACCTTCTTTAACATTTAATATTTTCCACTATTCCATGTTTTCCTTCTGCTAACATAAACTGCGTTCATTACCTTACTGTCTTACATTGCCCTGGGGATTACGTGCATCCTCACCTTATACAAATAAAATTCTGATCACCTCTCATCCTCTTCCTAGTGGAGTAGGCACCCAGAAACACCTGACCTCCATTCACCTCCCAGCGCTCAGCCTGCTGTGCTGTAATTTAATTTCATCTATTTTCAAACCAAACACAACTATTCTCGCTTTACATGGTCACTGTTCATTTGGACGGACTTATACTTTCACCGTTTTATCGCTCTGTCCTAAGCGATCCCTCCTGGGTCGTCCTCCTCACCCCAGCGTTTAGACAGCCCTCTGTTGGCCTCTCCCAGCAGACCCAGCCCAAGACACTGGAGTCCTAAGGGCCTGGGAAGTGGACTTGGGCCTGGCCTTGTGCGGAGGAGCCGGGCCGGTGGCAGATGTCACAGAGGCCCTGGTGGGGCTTCTAACGTCCCCAGGGTGCTCAGGACCCAGAGGCAAGAGGCGAAAGCCAGTGCTCCTGGGGAGGAGCCAAACAAGGCTGGGAGGCCGGACGGCCCCAAGGCTGCCTGGCTCACCCACCCAAGGGTGTGGGGCAGAGGGAAGGACAGACAGACAGGCTTCCTTAGAAAAAGCCTGACCAACGTCATTGCTACACTTTGAAGTCTTCAGGCAGAAAGGTGCAAAGATTCAACCCTGTCTCTAACGCACCACTGGGACAAAAGCAAGAGGTTCAGAGGTGGGGGAGGCCGCGAGCTCCGCGCCCCAGGACCTAAATTTAGAGCTCCCTCCCTGCACCGGGGTTCTCGTGTGAATCGGGACAATCGGAGGGCAAGGGCGGCCCTCGGTCAGCCACGCGGCCGCCGGCTGCCCCGGACAGTCATCACGAAGAGGAGCGAGCGCTGACCATGGGGCCCACGCTGCTTCCGTGTCCAGAAGCGGGACTTGCGCCACCCCAAGCTGCTCCGCTGGCTCCTGGCCCCGGGGCTCAGGCCCTTGCAGAGACCGTTCTCCCAGGACGGTGCAGAGACGACGCCTGGCCAAACCCCCACACGGAGAATGCAGGCTCAGTGGGGGGCCCTTCTCAGGACCCCGGAGCCCCGAGGCCCTGCCCTGGGGCCTGTCCCAGCCTCGGGGCCTCACAGGGCCGCCCCACAGCTGCTCTGCTCCCACCGCCCAGTACCAAGCGCCGACCACCTTGCAGCCCCCGTGCTTCCCCCAAAGACCTCCACCATCAGTCCCTCTTCTCATCTGGACAACGAGATGATGTCCAGGCCCTCTCCAGCTCTAACAGCCAAAGATTCCAGCTTCTACATCAGAACACAAATTAACTTCTGTTTTAAGCAAAAAGAAACCCCATAGACAATTTATTCCAGATAACTATTATTGAGTTTGTAAGAAATTATCTTGCGGTCTATTTTTAAAACATCACTGAGCTCAAATAGACAGCTGCATGCTCATATTCATAACATCACTGGCCGCATTAGTCAAAGATGGGAGCAACCCCAGGGGCCATCGTCAGAAGGATGGATAAACACAAAGTGTCCGTCCACACAGTGGGACGTTATTCAGCCTCAAAAAGGAAAAACATTCTGACGCCTGCTACGTGGATGGGTGAACCGTGAAGATGCTAGTCTAAGTGAAATAAACCAGATACAAAAGTCAATTCCTGGAAGCAGAAAGCAGGCAGGAGTGGGTGCCAGGGGCTGGGAGGAAGGGGGGCTGAGTGAGTCATGGGCACGTTCAAAATGAAGTGAGTGCTTACTGCCTTGAGCTGCACACTTAAAATGGCAAATTCAATGTTCTATTCTATCACAGTTAAAATACACACACATGTATACACACCCTAAACAAAGGTAGAAAAAGTCACAAAGATATTTTCAAAACATTTATCTGACAAAGGATGTGTCCCCAAAATGTAAAGAACTACTACAAGATCTATTTTTTAAATGATTAAATGAATAAAATAAAAATTTTAAAACTAGAAGGACATGAATATGTTACTAATTCACAACAGGGAAAACTCACGTAGCCAAAGAGCCCATGATGGAATGCTCAGCCTCAGTCACAGTCAGTGACTGCTAATTAAAATGAGCTGGCATTCTACTGACACAGGAAGACTTCAGTTCGACAGTCCCAGGCGTCAGTGAGCAGAGGGGACACGTGCCGCTGGTGAGCAGACCCTGGATGGGCTCGGCCACACCCGTCACAGCCGCCTGATGCCCAGAATGGGTGTGCACACGGACCCCTGCCACCCACCGTCTACTGACAACCTGTCCAGGGAAGACCGTCCCGACCTTGCATGGAGTGCCAGGCAGCAGCAGGGTGGAATAGAAATCGTTCGTAACAGAATGTCGCATTACAAGTAAAATAACCAAAACTACAAGGCAAAGCTTGAAAACATGAGACAGTGTTTTTAAACTGGCAGAATAAGATAGGTAGTAGAATCACATGTGTGTAAAATCATAAAACACACAAAATGAGCCCGTTAAAGGGCCATGGTGCCAGGGCTGAGGGCAAGCAGGGAGGGGTGAGCGGGCGGAGCAGTGGGGCTCAGGGCGGAGGGGCTGCTCCATGTGGCACTGTGATGGTGACCGCGTGCCCTCTCCCCCCGGCCAAACCTTATGGATGACGGCATCAGGGGCGGCCTCCACGCAGCCTGAACGGAAGCTAAGAGTCACGGATCCAGCACAGCAGGCACGCAGAACTCTCAGGACTTCTTGCTAAACTTCTCTGTAAACCGAAACCTGCTCAAGGAGGGAAGTCTATTCATTTTTCAGCGTTACAGGTCAAAGAGGAGAGCCACACAAGGTGATGCTGTCAGGACCTGTGGCGCAGAATCACATCTCTAAAAGAGGGTACGAAAGGGAGCAGGGCCCCTAGAGGCCTTCCCGGGGCACACCCTACTCTGCCCCCACCTCCTATTTGTAGAAAAGCTTTCGCCTCCGAGCTTTCCCCCAGTCCCAAAGAGCAGATTCACCCGGAGAAGTGAGAAAGTGCGAAAATGAAAGAGAACCATCAAGCAGAACAAAATAGTAACAGATTGGCCATAAAACAAAGTCAAGGACCTTTAGCTTCTCCTCAAGGGCTGCAGATAATATCCTGAGCCATGTCCTTGAGCTGTTCGGCAGATACTGAAACCTGAACTGCATGCTGCCCCCAGCACCTAGATCCCAGACCAGCTGGAAGGAGAAGGCAGATGGCTGAGATTCCCGAAACATCACCTTGTTACCTCACCACCAACCAACCAGAGAGCTGCCCGTGAGCTGATCAAGTGCCCCGTGAGCCCCTCCCCTGGGCCCAGCAGGAGTCCGGACCTTCTGAGCATGAGCTGCCCACTCCCCTCGTCTGGGGCCACAATAAAGGCTGTGTGGTCCTTCCCCACAACCGGATGGGCTTTCCTGTGCGTCGCACAAACGGACCCAAGCTTGGCTGAGTAACAGGTCACGACAGGCCCCAGAGGGCTCGTGTGTCTAGAACACCATGCCTGGCACGCAGAGGGCACAGGCCTTATCATGACTCTGCTGAGGAGCAGAGGAGAGGCTGGGGTGGGCCGGGTGGGGAGGGCCGAGGCGGGGAGGGGCTGGGCGTGCATGAATGCTCGCCTTGAGGACCAAGGTTACAGGAGAGCGAAGGGGCAAGGGAAGGGTGGGAATCAATGGAGATTCAGGTGCATCATTTCTGTGATAAAGAAAGAAACACTCAAGTCACGTTACCTCAAGATCATCGAGGGAGCGGGTGATGCTCAGCCTCCGGGACCTCCCGAAGGACCTGCGGCTGGAGGCGCGCGGAGCCGGGGGCACGAGTCCAATGCCCCGCCCCAACTTGGAGCCCTGGAACAAAGACAAAGACCCGTTACCCGCTTGGGAGAAGACCTTGGTTCTGCCTGACGCAGGGCGCCGCCTGGAGAGAAGAGGCGAGGGGAGGCCTCCAGGTCAATCTCATGGTACCTGAGTCACCACAACCAAGAACACAGTGGGAAAGGGTCACCCAGGGGCCCCGAGCGCTCACTGGGCCACCTGCAGCTATGCGTCCGGAGGACGACCCCAGCCTCAGCCCCAGGCCCACCGGCAAGGAAAAAACACACGCGCGTGTCAGGGAAAGCTCGGGCGGGTGGAGGAAGTCGTTAGTAATACAGACTGGTTTTCGGCAAGTTTGTGCTTTCCCATAACTTTATAAGCGTTTTAGGGAATTAAAGAGTCTCGGGACGATCAGCTGGTGTCTGAAGACCAAACCAGCCCCGTGGCATGAAACAACCAACCATTAACGCATCTCATCCTTTCTCTGGGAAATGACCAGAATTAGTTCACTGCCCTTATGCCAGACATCTCCCCAAATGTGGTTCAGCAAATAAGCTGTCACGTTTTAAAAATAAAAAGCATCACAGCTGAAAACCTCTGACTTCCTGGGTGCGTGAAATCCTAAGTGACCAGCTTTAGGCACAGAAGGAGCTGCAAGTTTCTAAACACGTCAAGACCTCAGGTGCTCCGCTCCACACCTGTGGAGGGACCCCAGGCATCCTGAGCACAACACGCGAGACTTCCCTGAAGCCCCCTGCGCTGAGTGTCTGCACCGCCAGCCTTGCAGACGCACCCGTGCCCTGCTGAACGCACCTCCGCCGGGGATGGAGGTCCAAGCAAGGCCGTGCTGCAGGCGCTGAGCAGTGGAGGCTCAGAAAAGCCACCCGGAGCGGAGCGTGTGAGCTGGAGCGAGAGGAAATCCTGAACCGACGGGAAAGAGAGAGGAGGGAGGGGGACAGAGGCAGACAGAGGACGGCGCTGACCCGGGGAGAGGAGATGCAAAGACGACCGGGACTCCTGGGAGTCATCGTCTCCGGCAGCAAACGGGTCCCCGGGGCAGTAACGCGTCACCACGCGCTCCTCAGCCCCCGCGTCCCAGCAAGAGCCCGAGCGTGGACAGGTCCCTACAAGCGTGTCCTCATCTCTGCACCTCCTCCCCGGGTGGGGCTGTGCTGCCAGCCTGCCTGCCAAGGTCGCTGGGCGATGCGATGCCCACGGGACCGGCGGGCACAGGCCTCAGGGCAGCGGGGGGCAGGGAAGCGCGCCATGAGGGTGCCGGGCCAGAGCCAGACCCCCGAGGGCCCAGGACTGTCACCCTGAAAGGAGCGGCTGCAGAGCCATGAAGAAGTGAGGCTGCACGGGGCGGGGCTCGGCCTCTAAGGAGCCAAGTTGCCCAGAAGACCTCCTTGTCCCCAGACGGGCCTGGGACCCACCACGTGCCTCCGGAGGCCCAAGTTTGCTCGGGGGCCTGGTCTCCAAGACCCTCCGCCACCCTCCAGCCAGGGGCGAGCCTGTGCTCCCAACTGCAGTTCTGCTCCAGGGGACAGGCCCCGGGCCGGCCCAGCGGGGCTCTGTGACGCTGACGGACCCGCTCGGGCTCTTCCCTTCGTCCCGAAGGGCCCTCCCCGCCCACCTCCCTCTCCCCCCGAGCAGCACCCCGGCTCTCTGCTGGCCCTTGCCAGCAAGTTACTGACATACTCTTGAGCAATATTTGTCTAACCTTTTCAGAAAATATGCCCCGAGCTGAGTCTGTGTGTGAGATGTACTGTAATCCAGCGACCCCTTGGCAGACCCATGCCCACCCCCCGGCTCCGGCCCAACCCCCTGCCCGAGTACGGCGCACCCTTTCGAGAACCCCCTTCAGCCCTGTTTTCCATAAACAGGACCCCCTGGGGGAGGCAGTCCTGGAACCACAGGCCCCCAGCGCACCCACCTCCCCAGCAGGGGCTGCAGGGCCTCTGCTCTCCGTGCTCCTTTCGGGAACACCTGCGGGCCTGTTAGGGGAAGGAACTGACTGAAACCGCCCTCCCTGGCCAGGCACCATAGTCACCATTTGCATGAGTTGTTTTATGACGGGAGATCCTGATAAGGAATACGGAACTAATAAGCCACCACCANAGGGCCTCTGCTCTCCGTGCTCCTTTCGGGAACACCTGCGGGCCTGTTAGGGGAAGGAACTGACTGAAACCGCCCTCCCTGGCCAGGCACCATAGTCACCATTTGCATGAGTTGTTTTATGACGGGAGATCCTGATAAGGAATACGGAACTAATAAGCCACCACCAACCGGAAGAGTTCGGGAAAGGCCTAAAGGAGACACCGCGTGTCCGTCCACTTCCCAGAATCCCTCTCGCTAGCATCCTTCTGGGCTGAGCGATGCGTGCGCCACCAGGAAAGACCCTGAATTAGAATGACTGGTCAAAGACCACCCAGAAACTACTCCCATCACATAAAACCCGAGACTGTGAGCCGCGGCAGAGCAGCTCTCCCGGGCTCCCTTCCCCTACTGCTCTCCACCCGGGTGCCCTTTCCCAGTAAAATCTCTCGCTTTGTCAGCACATGTGTCTCCTCAGACAGTTCATTACCGAGTGTCAGACAAGAGCCCAGTTTCAGGCCCTGGAAGGGGTCCGCCTTCCTGCAACAGGCCGAGGGCCGCCCCGGCCTCAGCTGAGGTTTGGTGACCTCAGCACGGTCCCCCAAGGGCCGCCTTCGCATCCAGATGGGGCCCAGAGCACGGAGACAGCCGCCGGGGTGAGGGCAGAACCCGGCTGCCGCCCACCCGCCGCCCGCGGAGGGCCTCCCGTAGCCCACGCGGTGAGCCGGCCCGTCCAGCCTCCTCGGCTTGCAGGTGAGAAGCCGCAGGCGGAGAAGGACCTGCTCGGGACCGCGGGGGCCAAACCTGGCTCGTCTCGCGGGTCAGAGCCAGGAACGCCCGACAGAAGGGTGGAGACTGGAGGCCAGCAGCCCCGGGGGCAGGGCTGGGTCCCTGCCCGACAGCGCCGGGCACGGGGCGGGCGCTCCGGGAGCACCCGGGTAACAAACCCCAGCGCACGGGGCCGTCTGGCTTCCAGCAGAGGCCAGGTCCGCTGAAGGTTCCCCAGGAGACCCTGAGGAGCGAGGCTTCCAGCTGACGTACCTCTCTTGCCGAATCAGGCAGCGTCCAGTCAGAAAGCAAAGCCACCCCGACTGGCTCGCAGAGCATCCCCGTAAAGAACCGCCAGCCAGGCAGCAGAGAACCAAGCGGGCAAAAGGGGCCCACGGGGCCAGGAGGCCGGGGCAGCACAGGAGGAGGAGCTGAGCCTGCGGGCAGACGCGGGGTGGGCGCGGCAGGAGCCCGGCCGCGGACTCGGGCCCCCGGGGGCAGAGAGGCCCGGGGAGGCGGGAACCGCACGCTGGACGCGGGCAGCGGGGAGCACTGCAGGCCCCCGGCCGCTGCGACCAGAGCCGGGCGGCGAGCCGGCTGACCCGGGGGAGCCCGGCTCAGGAGGAGGCCCCCGGGCTGAGGGACGAGAGCCGAACGGGGCTCCTACAAACTCCGCCGTCAGGAAGAAGTCTGAGCCCAATATCCAATCAACTTTAGAACCAAGAGAACTGCACTTCCAACATGGCCCTGGGCAAACACGCGAGGTGAGTCGGGGGAGGTGAGAGCTGAGGAAGGGCCCCTCTTCGCTGCAAATCACCTTCTCGAGAAAGAAGCCGAGACTGGTCTCCCGCTCAGGAAAGAAAAGAGCAAGTGTGGCTCTTGTTCCGTCGCTCGGTCGCGTCTTGCTCTCTGCGACCCCACGGGCTGCAGCACACCAGGCTCCCTCCTCCACTCTCCCGAGGACTCTGCTCAAACTCACGGTCACTGAGCTGGTGATGCCACCCAACCTCTCCATCCCACTCTCCTGCCACCGCCTCTCCTTTCGCCTTCAAGCTCTCCCAGCACCAGGGTCTACCTGTAGAAAATTCTCAAACAGACGGGAATACTTGACCATCTTACCTGTCTCCTGAGAAACCTGCTTGCGGGTCAAGAAGCAACGGTTAGAATGTGTACAAAACGACAGTCAAATCAAGACAGAAAATCAAGGAATCAGCTCAGTTCAGTTCAGTTCAGTTCAGTCGCTCAGTCGTGTCCGACTCTTTGCGACCCCATGAATCGCAGCACGCCAGGCCTCCCTGTCCATCACCAGCTCCTCGAGTTCACTCAGACTCACGTCCATCGAGTCCGTGACGCCATCCAGCCATCTCATTCTCAGTCGTCCCCTTCTCCTCCTGCCCCCAATCCCTCCCAGCATCAGAGTCTTTTCCAATGAGTCAACTCTTCTCATGAGGTGGCCAAAATACTGGAGTTTCAGCCTCAGCATCAGTCCTTCCAAAGAACACCCAGGGCTGATCTTCAGAACGGATTGGTTGGATCTCCTTGCAGTCCAAGGGACTCTCAAGAGTCTTCTCCAACACCACAGTTCAAAAGCATCAATTCTTCGGTGCTCAGCCTTCTTCACATTCCAACTCTCGCATCCATACATGACCACAGGAAAAACCATAGCCTTGACTAGGCGGACCTTAGTCGGCAAAGTAATGTCTCTGCTTTTGAATATACTATCTAGGTTGGTCATAACTTTTCTTCCAAGGAGTAAGCATCTTTTAATTTCATGGCTGCAGTCACCATCTGCAGTGATTTTGGAGCCCCAAAAAATAAAACCTGACACTGTTTCCACTGTTTCTCCATCTATTTCCCATGAAGTGATGGGACCGGATGCCATGATCTTCGTTTTCTGAATGTTGAGCTTTAAGCCAACTTTTTCACTCTCCTCTTTCACTTTCATCAAGAGGCTTTTTAGTTCCTCTTCACTTTCTGCCATAAGGGTGGTGTCATCTGCATATCTGAGGTTATTGATATTTCTCCCGGCAATCTTGATTCCAGCTTGTGTTTCTTCCAGTCCAGCGTTTCTCATGATGTACTCTGCATAGAAGTTAAATAAGCAGGGTGACAATATACAGCCTTGACGTACTCCTTTTCCTATTTGGAACCAGTCTGTTGTTCCATGTCCAGTTCTAACTGTTGCTTCCTGACCTGCATACAGATTTCTCAAGAGGCAGGTCAGGTGGTCTGGTATTCCCATCTCTTTCAGAATTTTCCACAGTTTATTGTGATCCACACAGTCAAAGGCTTTGGCATAGTCAATAAAGCAGAAATAGATGTTTTTCTGGAACTCTCTTGCTTTTTCCATGATCCAGCGGATGTTGGCAATTTGATCTCTGGTTCCTCTGCCTTTTCTAAAACCAGCTTGAACATCAGGGAGTTCACGGTTCACATATTGCTGAAGCCTGGCTTGGAGAATTTTGAGCATTACTTTACTAGCGTGTGAGATGAGTGCAATTGTGCGGTAGTTTGAGCATTCTTTGGCATTGCCTTTCTTTGGAATTGGAATGAAAACTGACCTTTTCCAGTCCTGTGGCCACTGCTGAGTTTTCCAAATTTGCTGGCATATTGAGTGCAGCACTTTCACAGCATCATCTTTCAGGATTTGAAACAGCTCAACTGGAATTCCATCACCTCCACTAGCTTTGTTCTTAGTGATGCTTTCTAAGGCCCACTTGACTTCACATTCCAAGATGTCTGGCTCTAGATTAGTGATCACATCCTCATGATTATCTGGGTCGTGAAGATCTTTTCTGTACAGTTCTTCTGTGTATTCTTGCCACCTCTTCTTAATATCTTCTGCTTCTGTTAGGTCCATACCATTTCTATCCTTTATCGAGCCCATCTTTGCATGAAATGTTCCCTTGGTATCTCCAATTCTCTTGAAGAGATCTCTAGTCTTTCCCATTCTGTTGTTTTCCTCTATCTCTTTGCATTGATTGCTGAAGAAGGCTTTCTTATCTCTTCTTGCTATTCTTTGGAACTCTGCATTCAGATGCTTATATCTTTTCTTTTCTCCTTTGCTTTTCGCCTCTCTTCTTTTCAGTGCTATTTGTAAGGCCTCCCCAGACAGCCATTTTGTTTTTTTGCATTTCTGTTCCATGGGGATGGTCTTGATCCCTGTCTCCTGTACAGTGTCACGAACCTCATTCCATGGTTCATCAGGCACTCTATCTATCAGATCTAGGCCCTTAAATCTATTTCTCACTTCCACTGTATAATCATAAGGGATTTGATTTAGGTCATACCTGAATGGTCTAGCGGTTTTCCCTACTTTCTTCAATTTAAGTCTGAATTTGGAAATAAGGAGTTCATGATCTGAGCCACAGTCAGCTCCTGGTCTTGTTTTTGTTGACTGTATAGAGCTTCTCCATCTTTGGCTGCAAAGAATATAATCAATCTGTTTTGGTGTTGACCATCTGGTGATGTCCATGTGTAGAGTCTTCTCTTGTGTTGCTGGAAGAGGGTGTTTGCTATGACCAGTGCATTTTCTTGGCAAAACTCTATTCGTCTTTGCCCTGCTTCATTCCGCATTCCAAGGCCAAATTTGCCTGTTACTCCTGGTGTTTCTTGACTTCCTACTTCTGCGTTCCAGTCCCCTATAATGAAAAGGACATCTTTTTTGGGTGTTAGTTCTACAAGGTCTTGTAGGTCTTCATAAAACCGTTCAACTTCAGCTTCTTCAGCATTACTGGTTGGGGCATAGACTTGGATAACTGTGATATTGAATGGTTTGCTCTGGAAACGAACAGAGATCATATTCAATAACGTCTAAGAGGCAGTCATCAAGAGTGAAAACAGACACTTGTTTAAAAGACAGAAACACGGCGTGTGGCAGAACTTCCAAGCCAATAAAGGAGGTGATGAAGGAAGCAAGGAGGCCAACAACAGCCTTGAAAACAAAACACAAACCAGGCAGGAAAGGAGAAGCCGAGGGCAAAGCAGACTCAAGACAGCACAGGGCCGCGCCACGGAGCCAAGAGCACACACGGGAGCGGCCTCATTCGTTCCAGTCTCACTCCCGAGTCTCAGAACATCGAACTGCGTCAGGGTAAACATCCAACCAGCTGCCACTCATAGTGACAATCCTAAAGCATGAAAAAAGTGGAAAAGTTTATTAAAGACAGAAAGTGCTGACGCAGAGAAGCCCTGTGTAGCTATGTATACCAGACAAAACAGACTTCACCTCTAACAGAGGTTTTTACATAGAAGAGTCAATACGCCGGAAAGAAAGGGGGAGAAAACTGCCACCATTGGTTTCATGACCTTGTGAGGTTTGAATAAACTTGATGACACCAAAACTAAACAACGAGAGAAGGGCGAACTAGAGGACAGTCTCAGCCTGAAGCGCAGGCGCGGGATCCGCGGAATCCCCCCCGAGCACCAGCAGCGCAGAGCCAAGGCCAAGCTAGGCTTATCTCAGGGACGAAGCCGTGCTCAACTCATGAACTCTCTCGCTACATGATACGCATCAGCTCTTTAAACGAGGAAGCCCGTTGGATTATCTCAACGGGTGCAAAAGAAGCAAAAAAGAAAGACTAAAATTCAACACCCATTCATGATGACAAGTATTAACAAGTAGGAACAGAAGTAACCCTGGCCAGGCAGCTGCACATAGAAAGAAGCAAATCCACTGTACTTTTAAATATCACACATGATATGACACGTACGACTTTTATGTGTGAACCATTAATAATAGTAACAAAATATATAAGGTATCTAGAAATAAGTCTGGTCAAATAATCTAAGAATAAATGTAGTCAACAAGGTTTATGAAGGCAACTATAAGATTTTAATAAAAGAAAATAAAATCTAAATAAATGACGAGAGATACCACTTTCATGGATAAGATAGGACATAGGGTATTTCATCCTGGACATGCTGTCCCAATAAAACAATCAATAGCAAATTTTTTTTGGAGAATTTATTAGCTGATCATAAAATCTATATAAAAGAGCAAAAGTCAAGCAATGTCAAGATCAGATAAGGCACAAATGCCAGGATCAGATGCAAAGCTACAATTCTGAAAGTAGACAGTGGAGGTCAGAGAACCAAGCCCCACACGCATGTGGACACATGGCACACGGCACAGGGCAGCACTGGGCCTCCTGAGAGCATGAATTTACTGCTCCAACCAGGTGTCCACACAGAGGAGAAGATTAACTTGTCACTCACTTTTTGTGCCATGCACAAAAATCAACTCCATAAAATGTTAGGGGAGAAAAAGGAGAAAATCTTTCAGAGCTCAGGATAGTAGTGAGTGTGTTAAATCAAAAGTGCAAGAGAAAGGCTGACAAGCTGGAGAACATCAAAGTCAAGAAGTTGTGTTCCTCGAGGTGGCACAGCGCGTGGAACACTCAGAGAGCATTCAGGGACTGCACGTAACCGGCAGAGGTTGACAGCCAGACTCCGTAACTCCTACCAACCAGAGAAGACAACCAGCAGCAAAACGGGCCACGTGTTCAGCAGGCCCCTCAACAAAGAGGAAACCACACCTCTGTGATCGAGGGAATGCAAACTGAAGCCACAACAAGATGCCACTTTACAACTAACAGGTTGACAGAACGTGGAGGAGCCTCACAAAGGCAAGTTTCGGCAAGCACGCGGGGCAATCTGAGCTCTTAGAGGAGCGGGCGCAGGGCTGTCGGGGAGACGGCGTGCTTCTGCATGGTGAGAGCATTCGAGCCAACTTTACTGCGCTCCTGGACCCGTGGCTGGGGGCGTGCAGGACACCGGACACAGGTCTCTCTGCTCCGGTCCGGGGCAAGGTCTGGGCCGGCAGCCACAACGCCACAGTACCGTCCGTCAGTGATCCCGTCTGCGCCTGCCCCAGAGGCCCGCCTCCTGTCGACAGGAAGGACAGAGACCAAGCTCACCGCTCGGCCCGCTCCAAAGCAGCCCTTCCGTTCTCTGGGCAGCCCTGAGAAACGCCTCCATGTGCACACCTGGAGACGTGTGCAAGAATGTTCACCAAAGCGCTGTCTGTCATTCTGCTAACGGCTGAGTGTGTCTGAGTGTGTGTGTGTGGGTGGGTGACTGTGTGAGTGTGTGTGTGTCTGTGTGTGTGCACGCATGCATGGTAGTGGTGGTGAAATACTCACACAATGGGTTATTTCATAGCTAACATGACGAACTGCAGGTGAAGATAATATGATGGATAAGTCTTTGAAGTGATACGGACTATTAGAAAACTAGTTACAGAACACTATGTTATAAAGCCGTTTTAAGCTTCAGTTCAGTTCAGTCGCTCAGTTGTGTCCGACCCTTTGCGACCCCATGAACCACAGCACGCCAGGCCTCCTTGTCCATCACCAAATCCCAGAGTCCACCCAAACCCATGTGCATCGAGTTGGTGATGCCATCCAGCCATCTCATCCTCTGTCATCCCCTTCTTGTCCTGCCCCCAATCCCTCCCGGCATCAGGGTCTTTTCCAATGAGTCAGCGCTTCACATGAGGTGGCCAAAGTACTGGAGTTTCAGGCTCAGCATCAGTCCCCCCAATGAACACCCAGGACTGGTCTCCTTTAGCATGCACTGGTTGGATCTCCTTGCAGTCCAAGGGACTCTCAAGAGTCTTCAACACCACAGCTCAAAATCATCAATTCTTCAGCGCTCAGCTCTCTTCACAGTCCAGCTCTCACATCCATACATGACCACAGGAAAAACCATAGCTTGACTGGACGGACCTTCGCTGGCAAAGTAATATCTCTGCTTTTGAATATGCTATTTAGGTTGGTCACAACTTTCCTTCCAAGGAATAAGCGTCTTTTAATTTCATGGCTGCAATCACCATCTGCAGTGATTTTGGAGCCCAAAAAATAAAGTCTGATACTGTTTCCACTGTTTCTCCATCAACTTCCCATGAAGTGATGGGACTGGATGTCATGATCTTAGTTTTCTGAATGTTGAGCTTTAAGCCAACTTTTTCACTCTCCTCTTTCACTTTCATCAAGAGGCTTTTTAAAGCTTAAGAAACAGCAAAACTAATCAATCCGGGATTCAAAGCACTTCAGACCCTTCTGATTCTGGCAGGAACGTGGTGGCCACTTAGCTGGGAACACTCTCCCTTCTCCTGTCTAAAGCCGAAGAGCAGGAGGCGGCGGCCCTGCTATGTGCCGGCTCCCTTGCTGCCCGTCTGCTCCACCTGGGCGCCCTCCCGTCTCTGCGCTCCACACGGCGTCCAGCTCCTCTGGAAGCCCTGCCCTGCTGGGTCCAGGAGGGGCTGAGCACTTCTACCCCCAGGGGAGAGCACGGAGTGCACGGGGTCGGAAGGACCACCTCGAGTAGGACGAGTGAGCGTAGGAAGCCGAGGGGCCCAGTGTCCCATACCGGTGTGCTGACCCGGCGTCCCGCCCCCCATGTCCCCGCGTCCCCGCGTCCCTGCGTGCCATCCCCGCGCCCCGTCCCCGTGTCCCCGAGTGCCGTCACCACGTCCCCGCGTCCCCGCATCCCGTCACCACATCCTGTCCTGGCGCCCCCGCGTCCCCACGTCCTTCCCTGGGCAGGGCACCTCCAGTGGGCAGGCGGGCGGGACAGGCCCTGTCACCGCCCAGATCGGCTGACTCTCCCGGTCGTTGCTGGCTTCCTCCAGCACTGACTCTCAGAGAGCCGGGCGAGGCTGAGCAAGGGTGCTGCTTACGAGGCGGGGAGATCAAAGCTGCTCCTTTTAGAGGCAGTTAAATCACCGGGCCTTGCCCGGCCTTTTCAGTATTCTCTAGATTCTTTTTTTTATATATATATAGTCTATTTTAAAACTCCCTCTCATTGTACGAGAAGAGAGGTCAGTCCTCCCGGGAGGACGCATGAGCCCGTCCTTAGCACCAACACTGCCTCCAGCACAGCCCTCACTCTGACCTCACTCTGACCTCCGTAGGGAGTTCCTAACATAATGTTAAGTTTTTTCTTCAAATGCATTCTTCTTAGTTAAGTAAAACATGTTCAGATTCCCATAACACAAAATCAAAACAACAAAAAAATAAAATTCTAGTGTCTGGGACCCTTCCCAGTTTTCACCCGCTGCCCTGGGTAACCAGCACCAAGTGTCTCCTTTCAATTTCTTCTATATGTTTACATATAAACATATGTACGCTTTGAAATGCATAGGTTTAATTGGCAGGTATTGAAATGCTTTACACAAAAGCAGGACCATGTTAAACGTGCGCGTGTGCCCGGCTTTCCCTCTCCCTGCACCGTGACGGCTGTCCCCACGGTGCCGCTCCCCCACCGCCCTCCCACCTGGCTGCACAGCCGCCTCCCCTGCAGTAGGGGCAGCCACGTGATGAGGCCGGGCCCATGAGGAGCAGCAAGAGGGTCCCCCAGCTTCAGCCTGGCCTCCACGCCCCCCGCCCCCCTCCTCAGACCTCCCCCCACTCCGTCCCCCTGCGGGCTGGAATGTGGACAGACGCTGTGTCACCCCTGCGCAGCGACCGTCTTCAACCTCAAGTTCAAGCACAGGCACACGTGGGACCACGGAGGAACACGGCTCCTGATGAAGGGGAGCCTCCGGGCAGCCCACCCAGGCCGACCAGCGGAGAGCACAGCCCCGCGGGCTCAGGCCACGCGAAGTCCTGTGTAACAGACGGAGGCCCCTCGCTTGTGAATGAGCGCAGGCAGCCCACCCTATGAAAATGCACCCATCTGCACCCCACTGCTGACAAGCACGCTTTACTCGATCATATTTCGGTGGCAACCACTGCTGCCCGTCTGGAAATGACTTGCCCTTGAAAGCCCCCCTCCTGCTTCACCCAGGCCTCGCTGGGGCAGCTGACCTCAAACGCTGGCCTCAGGACACCTGAGCAGCGTCTGCCTGCACAGCAAACAGTCAGAAAATGCTTTCCCTCCAGGCTGCACAGCAGAAAGGGTCCCAGAGAGCCGCCATCTGGACTGAGCCAGCGCACACAGGACAAGGAGGCGGTGGCAAAGCCCGGGAAAAAGCGCATAAGGGAGAGAGGGCCGTCTGCATGCAGAGGTGGTAGGGCTTGGGGACCAACTGGTGACCGAAGGCGGTGATGAGAGCCCTGCTCACAGCTGGCTTCCTTCGTGCAGAGAGAACAGAAAGGCTGTGTGCCAGGAGCTCCAACAGGAACATTTAACACAAAGAGCTGTTGAGCATGCATGGAGGCAATCATGAGCACCCGAGGGTGGAGGGCAGAGAGAGACAGCGCGTGCGCCCCTCCCAGCCTGGGGTCAGGCCTGCTTGCCCCCACTAGTCACAGGCTACCCGCTCAGGGGCACAATCGGCCGAGGCGGCGGAAAAGAAGCTGGAGAGAAGTCCCCTGGAGCATGCAGAGCTCCTCAGGGCCCTGGAGGGCCGTGCCCGCCCGGGGCTGTGCTGGCAAGGCAAAGCCCGCCTGTCGGGAGCGAAGGCCCAGGCAGGTGACAGGTGCCCGGCTGAGTGACGGAGGCTCCACGTGCAGCGGGCCCCTCTGCGAAGACGGAGACTGGCCAGCTCCAGGCACGCAGGAGAACCTCTGTGCAGTCAGCGCCCACCTCTAAGTGAAACGTGCCAAGGCCTTGAGGCCACATACAACAAAGAAGGCCCTGGACCAAATTCGCTCGGAAAAGCCACTTCACGAACATCAGCAAACACAAGGACTCTGCATGGGACGGTGTTAAGGAGAGGGCAGCAGAGGGCACAGGCGCGGGTGGGGCCGGCGTCCCAGGCTCTCCCTCCCAGCACTGAGCACTCAGCACCTTCGCTGGCGCCGGATGCTGGAGCTGGGTCGTGGGGACAGTACTCCGCCTGCAGGGCTGTGCTGGTTCCCGCGGTGCCAGCGTGGCCACATTCCTCCAGGGCCCTCGCCCAGGGGCAGCCTGCTCCCCAGCAGCCAGCGCCGCCTCCAGCCCACTGCCCTGCGGGCCTGCCCCTCTGGGCTCTGAGTCCTTGCCCTCGCCCCCGCCACTGCCTCCTCCGCAAGGTTCCATTTGCACTCCCTTGGCGGTGAGCCAACTCTCGTCTGGTTCTTCCTGATAACTTCTCCCTGTTCAACTCGCAGGCGTGTCTGCTGTCTCCCGGCCGGATCCGGAGGACGCAGCCTGACTCTGCACAGAGTAGGACACTGAAGCCACAGTCTCCACGGAGAGGAACTGACAGCAACTCCACCCAACCTCCGCCATCTCTGGCATCTCTCCCTCCCACGCCTAACGCCTCTTCCTCTTGGCATTTCTGGCACTTCCAGCCTCCATCCCTTCCTGGCCTGTCCTCTGCTGATGCAGACAAGCCTCACGCCAGCTCAGGCCAGGCCAGGAGGGACACCAGGAGCCCCAGCTTAGGACCCTGGAAGCTTCTGCCAGTGCAGCTGGGGCCGTGGGGTTAGGCTGTGCTAAAATGAGGAGGTCCCGCTTAGCAAAGAGCAGTGGACACGCTTCCAGAGACTGGAGCTGGGACGCAGTGACGTGCCGTCTACTGCTACTTACTTATGACTGTGCTGCTTACCACAGTGTATTACTACTTAGATAAATTGTGTGTCCCTCACGTCACAAGACGAATGCCACCTGACTATTGGCAAGTCGTGGGTGTGCATAAACCCTCCTCTCCTTATCAGTAGGATGATGAGCTCACAGCATCCCCATTCAGGTCAAATAAGGAGATAAAGCAGACTGCAAACAGTGAGCGCCTCGTGCCACTCCCCAGCACTGGAGACTCCCTTCCACGCCAAGGGCTTCGTTCTTCTGTTACAGTGTAAGCAGTAACAGCCAATGCCTTCGTTTTCACTACATTTTTGTTCAAGGTGAAAGAACATTAAAAAGCAGTCCAAGACCCTCCTAAGTACAGACCCTGACCCCTGACAAAGGGTCCAAGATAATACAAGAGAACAATGACAGTCTCTCCTACAAAGGGGGCTGGAACAGCAGGCATCTACAGCCAAAACCCGACCTCACGCCCTTCAGAAAATTAACTCCGAGTGGATCACAGACGTCGGTGTAAAGCAAAAAATCAAAAAACTCCTACAAGATGGCACGGGGGAAAGCTCGATGACCGTGGGTTCAGTGACGTGTTTGGCACAGCACCAAAACCACGATCCATCAAAGGAAGAATTGATAAGCCACCGGATTTCACCAAAATAAGGAACTTTTACTCGTGAAACATGGTATCAAGAGAATGAAGCCAGCTCACAGAAAAACTATTTGCGAAAGACACATATAACGAAGGACCATTATGCAAAACAAACACACAACTCTTAAAACTCAGCGGTAAGAGAGCAGTCCAGGACTCGGGGCCCCCTGGCAGCCCAGTGGTCAGGACCTCACGCTTCCAGTGCGGAGGCCGTGGACCTGACCCCTGGTCGAGACAGACTAAGACCCCGCGCGCCATGCAGTGTGGCCAAACAACCCGACACAAGACGGGCCGAAGCTCTTAGCTGACACCTCATCACGGACCCTGGATGACCAGTGAGCACAGGAAAGGACATTCGACATCACACGGGGTCAGGGAGACGCAAGTCAAAGCAATGAGACCCCACGACACAAGCGTCAGAATGGCAAAAATGCTGAACGCTGACCCGCAAGCCATCGGGGCCAGAACACGAAGCTACAGAAGCTTTCATCCTTGCTGGCAGAAACGCAAAATGGTGCAGCCAGTTTCGGAGATGCTTTCTTACGAAGCAGAACACACCCTGAGCCCACAATTCAGCAGTCTCACTCCCTTGGAGCTTACCCACAGGAGTTAAACACTTACACCCACACAGAAGCCTGCACGCAGGTGTTTAGATCAGCTTTATTCAGAGCGGCCAGAGCTGGAAACAGCCACAGCGTCCTTCGGGAGGGGAGCGGATGCCTCCGGACTACGGAGCACTGCTGGTGCTCAGGAGAGTGAGCTGGGCGCCACGGAAAGACAAGGCTTGCACTTCAAGGCACGCCGCTGCGTGAAAGAGGCCACTCTGAGAAAGCTACACGCCGTGTGCCGTGCTGGCACGCTCAAAGAGCGGGACAGTGCGGACGGCAAAGAGCCCGCGTGATGGCCTGGGGCTGACAGAGGGAGGGAGGGGCAGGCAGAGCACGGAGGGGCTGCGAGGCCGTGCACACCAGTCTGCGTGACCCACAGTGGTGAAGACGCGGCCTTCGACCTTTGTGCAACAGAACACACACCGCAGGAGGGACCCTAGGAGAAGCTGCGGGGGCCGGGTCTGCTGATGATGACAAGGTCCCCCTGGGGAGGAGTGGGGGCGGTGGGGAGGCCGGGCGCCTTTGAGGACAGAGGAAACGCCGCGCTTTCCCCTCAACCTCATTATGAACCTAAATCGGCTCTAAAAGACAGTCTCTTGAAAGACAAACAGCAGCCCAAGGTTTGAATCATGAAGCTGCTTCATCCTGACTGCTGACCTCAGACAAGTCCTCAGCCCCTGCAGGACCAGTCACCTGCCTGGACAAGCACAGCACCGCTGTCTCGGGGACCCCGAGGCCAGACCCCCGCTCCCGAGGAGCTGAGACCGCGTGGAGCGGGACGGGGCCGACGGGCACTGCCCACCAAGTGGGCAGACGTGAGGCGCACTGCCGTCCACCAGACAGACGGACGCCCTGCGCTCCTGTCAGCGTGACGGCTCCCCGACACTGGGGCAGTGGAGAGAGACCCCTCGCGGGGGACGTACTCAAAGAGAGGGCCAACGCCTATACTTCCGATAACGCTTCGGCCACCTTCCGGGGCCTCTCCTCCCCAGCCCCTCCCCGACCCAACGGGGAGGCCCAGGCGGAAGCTGCCGCCCACCTGTCCACGCCGCAGGTGGCCCAGCGGGGGCAGGTGGGAAGGCGACCCCAGCCAGGCAGCTCAGATCCGGGGACCTGGGGGCGGGCCCTCGAGGGCAGAACCCCCGAGCCCGGCCACTGCGGCAACATGCTCAGGCCCTGTGATCACAGCGCTCAGACACGGCACAGGGTCGCCCAGTCGTCGTGGGAGGGAAACCCTGAGAGACTCTCTCTGTCTCACAGTCTGTAAGTTTCGGTCTGTAAGTTTCCTTTCAAGTGTCTCACATCAGACCTGGGGAGAGGTCGGGTCTCGAGGAGGACAGCCTCAGACTCCACAGCCCAGCCCCTCCCCTATTCTGACCCCACTAGACCCACCAACACCTTCCCGGGATTTTCAGCTTCTGGGAACAAAGGTGCGAACACACACAGAAAAGGTACTTCAAGTCACAAAAGTCCTCTGAGAACAGTTCCTCTCAGGCCAGCTGAGCTGCGAGCCAGCCCACCTTGCTCCAGCCGGCAGCCCACGTCTCAGTACCCCGGCCAGCACCTGCTAGGGGCCCGGGCTGGCTCAGATGGTACAGAACCCACCTGCCAATTTTGGCAGGTTCAATCCCTGGGTCAGGAAGACCCCGGGAGGAGGAAATGGTAGCCCACTCCAGTATTCTTGCCTAGGAAATCTCACGGATAGAGGAGCCTGGTGGGCTACAGTCCATGGGGTTGCAAAGAATTGGGCACGACTAAGGGACTCACACACACACACATTCCAAGCCTGCCCTGAGCTGTCTGTGGCCGACTTCAGCTGGCATTTTCTCTTAGCAGCTGAAGGAAATGGGTGGGGGAAATGCTGCGGGGAAGCTCCCCATCCTGAAGGGAGCAGGCTGAGCGTCCAGAACCTGCCCCCATGGCACCTACCGCAGCAGGAAAGGGTGGGAATTGGGGAGGAGGGCCTCACCCCGACCGGGCGCTCACTGCCCCTCCACCACCACCTGTCCCACCCGACAGCCGCCTGGGCCCCACCCAGAGCCTGGGTGAACCCAGGGGAGGTGCCATGAGGCCGCCAGAGGCCACCCGGGCCAGGCGGGAGGAAGCGGGCCACGCAAGCGCCGGCGTCCATCAGTAACTGACCGAGTCAGGAACCGCGCTCGCCTCCCCGGCCCTCCCTCCAGGCTCACCTTCTTGTCCTCCTTGGTCTTCCTAACACTTCGATGGGGACCGAAGATGGTCTGCACGCCGAGGGCCTTCCTAGCCCAGTCCCTGCGCTGGGTGCTGGGCGGGGGCTGGGCCGGGCTGCCCTCCATGCGGTAGCGGTCGGCGGGAATCTTGCTCATGGGCGGGGGCAGCGTGCCACAGTTGACGCTGGACCAGCCGTCCGTGGAGTCGGTGTAAGACTCCTGGTCGCTGATGTGCCCACACTGCCACTGCCGCAGCACGTGGACCGGGAGCCACCGCTGGCCGGAGCCACTGCCGGGGCCCGCAGTGCCCCTCCGGGAGGGCGGGACCGGGCACCTCAGGGGGACAGGGGGGCCCTCCGCGTGCGGAGCGGGCCCCAGGTGCTTACTGAGGTCCCGGCACCTGTCAGCCTGCGGAGTGGCCTCAAACGAGGGCCCCTCGGGGTCGAGACAGAAGGCCCCGTTCCAGGGGGCGGCCCAGGGCTGGGGGCCCCTCCCGCTCGTGCCCTCCCAGGCGCCGCCACCGGGACCCTGCCTGCTGGAGGCGGCACCCAGGTCCACCACGAGCACGCGGCTGCTCCTGTCCTCGGGGCTGAAGTTCCCGATGCCGCTGTCGCTGTTGCTGCTGGTGCTGGTGTTCTGGTGGGCGTCGGCGTCCCCGTCGGCGAAGGCCCGGGCCCGCACGCCCTCGATCAGCTCGCCCATGTCCCGGTAGAGCACCGAGATGAACTGCAGCACCGGCAGCGAGGACGCGGGGAACTCCAGGCAGCCGTTGGTGTCGGGGTCGGCCGTGCACTCAAACCCGAAACGCCGGGCGATGCCCTGGTGGACCTTGTGGCTGCACAGGTCGGGGTCGGCCATGAACACGTGGCAGGACGTCCGCAGGGCGCCGCCCTCCTCCTGCGCCAGGCTCCCGTCGTCGCCCGCCTGCATGGTCACCAGCCCGAAGAACCTCCTGTCGTCGGGGCACACGGCGCTGAAGGCCAGCCTCTCGGCCGGGTAGCGGGCCAGCACAGCCGCCCTGTCCGTGCACAGCTGCACGCAGTCGTGCATGACCTGCATGGCCACCAGCGAGTGGATCTTCTGCTCGGCCCGCAGGCGCCGCAGGCAGCCCCGGATGGCCTGCACGCTGTCCGCCTCCAGGCTGCAGCCGGCGGACGGCAGCTCGATGGAGCCCAAGTAGCCCACGACCATGGCCACGTTGAGAATGCTTGCATCCAGCCCAAAGTCCTCAGGAGCCCCCAGCCCCGAGCCGAAAGCAGAACCGTGGGGCCCCGCTTTGGGCGTCTCCTCCTTAGAAGGCAGGCTGGGACGCAGATGACCTGCACTCTCGTGTGCAAGGTCACACCGGCCGGCAGCCGACTCTGAAAGCGACCTCTGCTTCAGCTTCAGGGGCTCCGAGCTGCTGGCTCGAAGGCCAGGGTTTTCAAAGATCATGTTGAAAATCCCTCCCGACTGCATTTCCTCAACAACCCTCTCCGCCCTGTTTATTCCTAAGGCCTTCGAGTCGAGCTTGGGCTTCAGCCAGCCTTTTCCTTCGTAGAAGCCGACCTCCTCGTCACTGGAGCAGGACTCCAGGTGGCCGCCGCCCTCCGCGATCACCATGTGCAGGACCCCAGAGCATTTCCCGATTAACTTCACCACGTCTTCGTGGGACGCTTTCTTCACGTTGATCTCGTTGATGGCCAGGATCTGGTCGCCGGCGCGGAGGCCCACGAGGTCGGCGGGGCTGCCCCTGAGGACGCAGCTGAGCACGCAGGGCGCCTGGCCCGAGAGCGTGAAGCCGTAGCCGGCGCGGCCCCGGGCCACCTCCACGCTGCGCGGGCGCGCGGGCACCGGCTCTCCCGCTCGGAACATGTCCGCCGCGCCCGGCGCATCGCTCACCCTGCCGGCCGGCCCATGGTGCGAGGCTGCGGGCAGCCAGCCGGGTCTCCTCGGAGGGGCGCCCTGCGGAGGAAGAAGAGAGAGCTGGTTGTTGAAGATCGCACGCTGTACCGCACGCTTGCTCAGCCACGAACGCGCCGCTCCCAGCGCAGCCGCCGCGGGGTCAGTGCGCAGGAGGGGCACGCTCACTGTGCAGCCCAAGGGGCCCCCTTGAGGGGCAGGCCTGCTGTCCTTCTGACCCCCACCCCGGCCCACCCCACTCCCGGTGTGAGGAGCACAAGACTCCAGCAGAAGCTGCCCTCTCGGGTCTGGACGCGGAGAGGCACGTCCTGGGACCCCCAGCACTCCAGTGGGCCCCCACCCTGCCCTGGGAGCGGTGCAGAGCCCAGGGCGGAGCGGCTGCCCCTAGTCCAGCCTGGCTTCAATCACCACTGCCGCCCACACCAAGTCCGCCCCAGGAAGGGCCGTCCACTGGTTCTCTCTCACATCCGCCGCCCTCTCTCCAGTAATTGATTTTGAACAAGGCGTGGTGTGGAGAGGACACACCAGCCTGAAACAAGTCCTGCAGAACGGAGGCCGCCCTGCGGAACAGACGAGACAAGCAAGGAGAGCGCGGGAATCTGCACTTAGCTGTCCCGCGGGGACGACCGCACAGAGAAAAGGACTGGTTGTCACCAGAAGCAAACCCGGGTTGGGGTCCCCAAGGCCACCCCGGGTTCCAGCAGGAGGGCGTGCAGGACTGGGCACATTGGTCCTCGGCTCCAACCCATCACAGCGGGAAGCTGCGAAGCAGAACCAGCGATGGGAGAAGGTCCAGTGGGGGCGGGGGCGGGGTCCAGGGGAGACGGGCCCCAGCTTCCAGAACCCTGTCCCGAGGACACACACGGACCCACAGCGACACGTGTCCCCAGGGACGCTTGTCACAGACTCAGAGCCGGGGTTCTTACTGGGGGCCGGCCCTGCAGGCCCCTCTGCTGGGCAGACAATCCAGCCCCGGGGAGGAGGGTGTGAGCACAGACCGAGCACGGAGGCACAGGGAGCCCCCATCCGTGGGGATGCTGGGGGCCCTCCCGACACCCCAGCTCCTGGACGCCAGCCCCGCACGTGGGCCTCTTGGAGGACGGCAGTCAGGCCCGCTGGGAGGACCCCTCTCCTCACAAAACCCTTTAAAGATCACTTCCAAAAGCAACACACTGAGTAAATTATACTGTGAAGATCCAAGATATAATAGAACATGTTTTTTTAAAGAGTGTATGTTTTTTAAACAATTGTTTTAACACTGTCAGAAGAAATTCTCAGGTCTTGGGAAACAGTTTCCAGTAACTGATGCGTCCACGCCAGACAAGTGAGAGAACTGGGCAGAATGGAAAGCATATTATCAGAGGCCACAAGCTCAGCCTCAAGGATGACAGAACAATGGTCTGCAGGATGCATGTTTAACCATTTTATGATGAACAAAGAATAACATTTCTAAAGTGAAAGTCGCTCAGTTGTGTCCAACTCTTTGTGACCACATGGACTATACAGTCCATGGAATTCTCCAGGCCAGAATACTGGAGTGGGTAGCCTTTGCCTACTCCGGGGGATCTTCCCAACCCAGGGATCTAACCCAGGTCTCTCACATTGCAGGTGGATTTCTTTACCAGCTGAGCCACCAGGGAAGCCCAAGAGTACTGAAGTGAATCGCCTATCCCTTCTCCAGTGGAGCTTCCCAACCCAGGGATCGAAGCAGGGTCATCTGCATTGCAGGTGGATTCTTTACCAACTGAGCTATGAGGGAAGCCCCAAATCACCACATCATTTAATATCTAAGTGATGCCAAATTAATCATTCAGATATGATGACTGGAATTAATACCCGTCACTGAAGGGGTGTCTCAGTCTGCCGTGCACTGTGCTCCACTCTCCCCACCGGATCTCCTAAAGGGGTGCAGGCTGAAGCACGCCCCAGAGCCACCCCCCCATCCGGATCCTGGAACTGTCACCTCACGAGGTCAAGGGGACCCTGCAGATGTGATGAGGGGAAGGGTCCCGGGAGGGAGGTCCCCCTGGATTCACAGGGTGGGGGAGGACGTGACCACAGGGTCGTCGCCAGAGGGAAGCAGGAGGTGGGAATCAGAGAGAGGCCTCTATGAGGGCAGCAGAGAGCAGAGCACTGGGCCTGGAAGGTGGGGGTGGGCTGCTCCCTCCCCAACGCGGGCTTCCCCAGAGACACTGATTCTGGACTCCTGGCAGCACTGTTCTGGGAACTTTATAGTTGGGAAGGCATGTGTGTAAGATGTCACTGTGATGTAGGTGTGACTGTTATTCCCATTTTGCAGATGAGGAAACAGAGGCACAAAGAAGTAACTTGTCTTCAGCTGCAGAACTACTCAGCGTCAGAGGTGGGCTTGAACCTGCTGCTCTGGGCTTCCCCACTCCCCACACAAAGGGCTTCCTAGAGGAGGCGGAGCAGTGCTGGGAGGAGACCACCAGCGGACCCTGCACCTCAAACCCACCCCCAGTGCCACCCTTTCCCAGCAGGGACCTCCACCCACCACCCTGGCTGCTGACACCAACGCCCGCCAGGCACCGCCTCCCCCAGACACCCCTCGGGGGCACACACACACAGCCCCGGAAACACACCGGATGGACGCTGACCGCCCTGTGCCCCAGCCACTCGTCCCTGTCCGTTCCAGCCCTGCTCCATGGCCATTCCTGCGTACCTGCCGCCCCCAGCCACAGGGCTCGAACTGCCCGGGAGGACCACAGGCGGCTGCGCTCATCGAGGCCACCACCCAGCAGCTTTCACCCTGAAAGGGCCCCTTCCATGCCCGCCGGTGTCAGTAAGGCCCATCACCTGTTCATCGGTGTCACCAGCAGCCTGCCACGTGCTGGACGGGGCCAGACACAGGGCTTTCAGGAGGGAAGGTCCCTTCCTGCGAAGAGCCCTGGCCAGGGGTTGAGGAACCAGAGGGCCCATAGCAGCAGCTTCTGAGGGTGTCCGCAGCCCCGCCGGCAGCTCCCGGGGGACCCGGGAGGCACCCTCCACCACCGCACTCCCTGCAGATCGCTGCTGCCGGCTCCCCGCCCCTGTCCCCTCTCCCTGAGGACCTGCTACCTCTCTGAACGCAAAGCCCCCACGTGGGTGACCCCACGGCCTGACTGCCTGCTGAACTCTCTCCTAAGCGCCAGCCCCATTTCCCGAGCTCTCAGCCACCTGTCACCCAAACACGACCCTGCCCCTACGCCTACCCAGCCACCCAGGCCCTATCCCTTGTCCCCAGCACTTTCATCCCCCTGATGCCCCACCCTGGGCCTTCTCCACGCCTCTGCTCGCGCCAGCAGCCCTGCTCAAGGTCACGCATGTCCACCCACTCCTCCTTGGCTTCACGCTGATCCTGCAACCCGGAGACCCCGCTGCAGGGGCCCCCGGCCGCCCCGCCTCTCCTACCCACAGCCGCTCCCGCCGCCCCGCCTGCCGCGCCCACGCCAGTCCACCGGGCGTGAGCCCGGGAATGCTCCTGCCCGCCATGCTCCTCTCCGAAGTCACACTCGCGGCCCCAGGGCCCTCAGTGTCAACCCTGACACTCCACGACCACCCACACCCCCCCGGGGGCCCAGCTCTCCCCTGCCTGTGGCCTGTCTCTTCCTTTACGGAGAAGACAAACCCCACCAGCCCACCCCGCCCCGAGCAGCCCTCCCCTGGCAGGGTGCACCCTCCCCTCTCCTTCAGGCCAGCATCTCCCCTGGACCCTCAACACCGTCCCCACCACCTCTGTGTGGGGGGACGGACACCACCTGCTGGGGTCTGAAAATACCCAAACCTCTCTGAACACGGGAGGAGTAAAGGCCTCCTTCCCCAGGGCCACGCTGCCACTCCCCTGGGCAGCTTCTTAAGGGCTCATCCGTACTGGGGAACCAGCTCTTGGTGCCTTTGAACACCCCTCACACTGGCCACCAAGGACCACACGAGCTGGCCCGGCAGACATGCTGGGTCCTCTCCCCCAACCGCTCAGCAGATTCAGCAGATTCAGCGTGTGAACATCCCATCAGGCTCCTCCACGTGGCTTCTCTCCCCTCCCCCGGCAATCACGCCCACCCCAGGGAGGGTCTCCCACCTTCCGATCTCCATCTGCAACTCTTGGGCAAGCTCAAGGGCACCACAAACTCAACAGTCAAAGCAAATCCCCTTCCCCAAACCCACCCCCTCTCAGTGATTGGCCTGCCACCAGCTCAGTCGCATAGCAGGCGGGGGAAGGGGGTGGCCAACACCAGTGGGGGCTCCCAGAAAGACTCCCGAGACCCCGATCAGGACACGTGGAGATTCACGGACGCATTTTCAGCTGCAGAGGAAGGAACTCTTCTGAATGCATTCCATGAACCAGTACCACCCTGAAACCAAAACCAGACAAATACATCACAAGAGTAAAAAACTAAAGGCTAATATCACTAATGAATATAAATGCAAAAATCCTCAACAAAATATTAGCAAACTGAATCCAACAACACATTAAAAGGGATCATACACGATGATCGAGTGGGATTTATCCCAGGGATGCAAGGATTTTTCAGTATCTGCAAATCAAGCATTGTGATAGACCACATTAATGAATTGAAGAAAAAAACCAATATGATCATTTCAATAGACACAGAAAAAGCTTCTGACAAAATTCAACATCCATTTATGATTTAAAAAAAAAAACCTCTGCAGAAAGTAGGCATACAGAGAACCTACCTCGACACAATAAAGGTCATGTATGACAAACTCACAGCTAAGATCGTACGCAGCAGTGAAAAGCTGAAAGCGTTCCCTCTAAGATCAGGAACGACATAAGGGTGCCCACTCTTACCACTTCTATTCAGCATTGTCTTGGCAGTCCTAGCCACAGCAATCAGAGAAGAAAAAGAAATAAAAAGAATACAACCTTGCAGATGCTACAACACTATACTGAGGAAATTCCAGATGCCACCAGAAAACTAGAGCTCCTCAATGAATTTGATGAAGTTGCAGTATACAAAATTAATACACAGAAACCTATTGCATTACTATTCACTGACAATGAACTATCAGAAAGAGAAACTAAGGAAACAATCTCATTTACCATCACATCAGAAGGAATAAATAGTTATCAATAAGCCTACCTAAGGAGGTAAAAGACCTGAACTCAGAAAACTATAGACACCAATGAAGGACAGACAGATGGAAACACAGACCATGTTCACAGACGGGCGGAACGAACACTGTGAAAAGCTCCACGCTACACAAAGTGACCTACGGTTGGTTTCAATGCTGCTGCTGCTGCTGCTGCTGCTGCTGAATCGCTTCAGTCGTGTCCGACTCGGTGCGACCCCATAGACGGCAGCCCACCAGGCTCCCCCGTCCCTGGGATTCTCCAGGCAAGAACACTGGAGTGGCTTGCCATTTCAATCCCTATTAAAATGCCAAAGGCGTTTTTCACAGAAACAAAACAAGCTTAAATTTTCTATTGAAACAGACAAGACCCTGAAAACCTGAAACAATCTTAAGAAAGAAGAACAGAGCTGGAGGAATGACACTCCCTGACTTCAGACTATACTGCAAAGCCACAGGAACCGGAACAGCAGGGCGCTGGCACAAAAGCTGACACGCAGATCAACGGAGCAGAGCAGTGAGCCCAGAAACAGCCACACACACTTATGGCCACAGCAAAGGAGGAGCAAAGACACAATGGAGGAAGGAATCCCTTCAGCAGGGCTGAAATAACTGGAGAGCTTCAGTGGGTGAAATTAGAACATTCTCTAACACCACATACAAAAATAAACTCCAAAAGGATTAAAACCGTAAATGTAAGGCCAGAAACCATAACACTCCTACATGAAAACATAGGCAGAACACTCTTTGACAGAAATCATCGCAATATTTTTAATCTGTTTCCTTAGCAAAGGAAATAAAAGCAAAAGTAAACCAATGGAGCCTAATTAAGTCTGTCTCTTATACACATCTAGATGTGTATAAGAGACAGACCCCGCCCCGAGCAGCCCTCCCCTGGCAGGGTGCACCCTCCCCTCTCCTTCAGGCCAGCATCTCCCCTGGACCCTCAACACCGTCCCCACCACCTCTGTGTGGGGGGACGGACACCACCTGCTGGGGTCTGAAAATACCCAAACCTCTCTGAACACGGGAGGAGTAAAGGCCTCCTTCCCCAGGGCCACGCTGCCACTCCCCTGGGCAGCTTCTTAAGGGCTCATCCGTACTGGGGAACCAGCTCTTGGTGCCTTTGAACACCCCTCACACTGGCCACCAAGGACCACACGAGCTGGCCCGGCAGACATGCTGGGTCCTCTCCCCCAACCGCTCAGCAGATTCAGCAGATTCAGCGTGTGAACATCCCATCAGGCTCCTCCACGTGGCTTCTCTCCCCTCCCCCGGCAATCACGCCCACCCCAGGGAGGGTCTCCCACCTTCCGATCTCCATCTGCAACTCTTGGGCAAGCTCAAGGGCACCACAAACTCAACAGTCAAAGCAAATCCCCTTCCCCAAACCCACCCCCTCTCAGTGATTGGCCTGCCACCAGCTCAGTCGCATAGCAGGCGGGGGAAGGGGGTGGCCAACACCAGTGGGGGCTCCCAGAAAGACTCCCGAGACCCCGATCAGGACACGTGGAGATTCACGGACGCATTTTCAGCTGCAGAGGAAGGAACTCTTCTGAATGCATTCCATGAACCAGTACCACCCTGAAACCAAAACCAGACAAATACATCACAAGAGTAAAAAACTAAAGGCTAATATCACTAATGAATATAAATGCAAAAATCCTCAACAAAATATTAGCAAACTGAATCCAACAACACATTAAAAGGGATCATACACGATGATCGAGTGGGATTTATCCCAGGGATGCAAGGATTTTTCAGTATCTGCAAATCAAGCATTGTGATAGACCACATTAATGAATTGAAGAAAAAAACCAATATGATCATTTCAATAGACACAGAAAAAGCTTCTGACAAAATTCAACATCCATTTATGATTTAAAAAAAAAAACCTCTGCAGAAAGTAGGCATACAGAGAACCTACCTCGACACAATAAAGGTCATGTATGACAAACTCACAGCTAAGATCGTACGCAGCAGTGAAAAGCTGAAAGCGTTCCCTCTAAGATCAGGAACGACATAAGGGTGCCCACTCTTACCACTTCTATTCAGCATTGTCTTGGCAGTCCTAGCCACAGCAATCAGAGAAGAAAAAGAAATAAAAAGAATACAACCTTGCAGATGCTACAACACTATACTGAGGAAATTCCAGATGCCACCAGAAAACTAGAGCTCCTCAATGAATTTGATGAAGTTGCAGTATACAAAATTAATACACAGAAACCTATTGCATTACTATTCACTGACAATGAACTATCAGAAAGAGAAACTAAGGAAACAATCTCATTTACCATCACATCAGAAGGAATAAATAGTTATCAATAAGCCTACCTAAGGAGGTAAAAGACCTGAACTCAGAAAACTATAGACACCAATGAAGGACAGACAGATGGAAACACAGACCATGTTCACAGACGGGCGGAACGAACACTGTGAAAAGCTCCACGCTACACAAAGTGACCTACGGTTGGTTTCAATGCTGCTGCTGCTGCTGCTGCTGCTGCTGAATCGCTTCAGTCGTGTCCGACTCGGTGCGACCCCATAGACGGCAGCCCACCAGGCTCCCCCGTCCCTGGGATTCTCCAGGCAAGAACACTGGAGTGGCTTGCCATTTCAATCCCTATTAAAATGCCAAAGGCGTTTTTCACAGAAACAAAACAAGCTTAAATTTTCTACTGAAACAGACAAGACCCTGAAAACCTGAAACAATCTTAAGAAAGAAGAACAGAGCTGGAGGAATGACACTCCCTGACTTCAGACTATACTGCAAAGCCACAGGAACCGGAACAGCAGGGCGCTGGCACAAAAGCTGACACGCAGATCAACGGAGCAGAGCAGTGAGCCCAGAAACAGCCACACACACTTATGGCCACAGCAAAGGAGGAGCAAAGACACAATGGAGGAAGGAATCCCTTCAGCAGGGCTGAAATAACTGGAGAGCTTCAGTGGGTGAAATTAGAACATTCTCTAACACCACATACAAAAATAAACTCCAAAAGGATTAAAACCGTAAATGTAAGGCCAGAAACCATAACACTCCTACATGAAAACATAGGCAGAACACTCTTTGACAGAAATCATCGCAATATTTTTAATCTGTTTCCTTAGCAAAGGAAATAAAAGCAAAAGTAAACCAATGGAGCCTAATTAAGTCTGTCTCTTATACACATCTAGATGTGTATAAGAGACAGACCCCGCCCCGAGCAGCCCTCCCCTGGCAGGGTGCACCCTCCCCTCTCCTTCAGGCCAGCATCTCCCCTGGACCCTCAACACCGTCCCCACCACCTCTGTGTGGGGGGACGGACACCACCTGCTGGGGTCTGAAAATACCCAAACCTCTCTGAACACGGGAGGAGTAAAGGCCTCCTTCCCCAGGGCCACGCTGCCACTCCCCTGGGCAGCTTCTTAAGGGCTCATCCGTACTGGGGAACCAGCTCTTGGTGCCTTTGAACACCCCTCACACTGGCCACCAAGGACCACACGAGCTGGCCCGGCAGACATGCTGGGTCCTCTCCCCCAACCGCTCAGCAGATTCAGCAGATTCAGCGTGTGAACATCCCATCAGGCTCCTCCACGTGGCTTCTCTCCCCTCCCCCGGCAATCACGCCCACCCCAGGGAGGGTCTCCCACCTTCCGATCTCCATCTGCAACTCTTGGGCAAGCTCAAGGGCACCACAAACTCAACAGTCAAAGCAAATCCCCTTCCCCAAACCCACCCCCTCTCAGTGATTGGCCTGCCACCAGCTCAGTCGCATAGCAGGCGGGGGAAGGGGGTGGCCAACACCAGTGGGGGCTCCCAGAAAGACTCCCGAGACCCCGATCAGGACACGTGGAGATTCACGGACGCATTTTCAGCTGCAGAGGAAGGAACTCTTCTGAATGCATTCCATGAACCAGTACCACCCTGAAACCAAAACCAGACAAATACATCACAAGAGTAAAAAACTAAAGGCTAATATCACTAATGAATATAAATGCAAAAATCCTCAACAAAATATTAGCAAACTGAATCCAACAACACATTAAAAGGGATCATACACGATGATCGAGTGGGATTTATCCCAGGGATGCAAGGATTTTTCAGTATCTGCAAATCAAGCATTGTGATAGACCACATTAATGAATTGAAGAAAAAAACCAATATGATCATTTCAATAGACACAGAAAAAGCTTCTGACAAAATTCAACATCCATTTATGATTTAAAAAAAAAAACCTCTGCAGAAAGTAGGCATACAGAGAACCTACCTCGACACAATAAAGGTCATGTATGACAAACTCACAGCTAAGATCGTACGCAGCAGTGAAAAGCTGAAAGCGTTCCCTCTAAGATCAGGAACGACATAAGGGTGCCCACTCTTACCACTTCTATTCAGCATTGTCTTGGCAGTCCTAGCCACAGCAATCAGAGAAGAAAAAGAAATAAAAAGAATACAACCTTGCAGATGCTACAACACTATACTGAGGAAATTCCAGATGCCACCAGAAAACTAGAGCTCCTCAATGAATTTGATGAAGTTGCAGTATACAAAATTAATACACAGAAACCTATTGCATTACTATTCACTGACAATGAACTATCAGAAAGAGAAACTAAGGAAACAATCTCATTTACCATCACATCAGAAGGAATAAATAGTTATCAATAAGCCTACCTAAGGAGGTAAAAGACCTGAACTCAGAAAACTATAGACACCAATGAAGGACAGACAGATGGAAACACAGACCATGTTCACAGACGGGCGGAACGAACACTGTGAAAAGCTCCACGCTACACAAAGTGACCTACGGTTGGTTTCAATGCTGCTGCTGCTGCTGCTGCTGCTGCTGAATCGCTTCAGTCGTGTCCGACTCGGTGCGACCCCATAGACGGCAGCCCACCAGGCTCCCCCGTCCCTGGGATTCTCCAGGCAAGAACACTGGAGTGGCTTGCCATTTCAATCCCTATTAAAATGCCAAAGGCGTTTTTCACAGAAACAAAACAAGCTTAAATTTTCTACTGAAACAGACAAGACCCTGAAAACCTGAAACAATCTTAAGAAAGAAGAACAGAGCTGGAGGAATGACACTCCCTGACTTCAGACTATACTGCAAAGCCACAGGAACCGGAACAGCAGGGCGCTGGCACAAAAGCTGACACGCAGATCAACGGAGCAGAGCAGTGAGCCCAGAAACAGCCACACACACTTATGGCCACAGCAAAGGAGGAGCAAAGACACAATGGAGGAAGGAATCCCTTCAGCAGGGCTGAAATAACTGGAGAGCTTCAGTGGGTGAAATTAGAACATTCTCTAACACCACATACAAAAATAAACTCCAAAAGGATTAAAACCGTAAATGTAAGGCCAGAAACCATAACACTCCTACATGAAAACATAGGCAGAACACTCTTTGACAGAAATCATCGCAATATTTTTAATCTGTTTCCTTAGCAAAGGAAATAAAAGCAAAAGTAAACCAATGGAGCCTAATTAAGTCTGTCTCTTATACACATCTAGATGTGTATAAGAGACAGACCCCGCCCCGAGCAGCCCTCCCCTGGCAGGGTGCACCCTCCCCTCTCCTTCAGGCCAGCATCTCCCCTGGACCCTCAACACCGTCCCCACCACCTCTGTGTGGGGGGACGGACACCACCTGCTGGGGTCTGAAAATACCCAAACCTCTCTGAACACGGGAGGAGTAAAGGCCTCCTTCCCCAGGGCCACGCTGCCACTCCCCTGGGCAGCTTCTTAAGGGCTCATCCGTACTGGGGAACCAGCTCTTGGTGCCTTTGAACACCCCTCACACTGGCCACCAAGGACCACACGAGCTGGCCCGGCAGACATGCTGGGTCCTCTCCCCCAACCGCTCAGCAGATTCAGCAGATTCAGCGTGTGAACATCCCATCAGGCTCCTCCACGTGGCTTCTCTCCCCTCCCCCGGCAATCACGCCCACCCCAGGGAGGGTCTCCCACCTTCCGATCTCCATCTGCAACTCTTGGGCAAGCTCAAGGGCACCACAAACTCAACAGTCAAAGCAAATCCCCTTCCCCAAACCCACCCCCTCTCAGTGATTGGCCTGCCACCAGCTCAGTCGCATAGCAGGCGGGGGAAGGGGGTGGCCAACACCAGTGGGGGCTCCCAGAAAGACTCCCGAGACCCCGATCAGGACACGTGGAGATTCACGGACGCATTTTCAGCTGCAGAGGAAGGAACTCTTCTGAATGCATTCCATGAACCAGTACCACCCTGAAACCAAAACCAGACAAATACATCACAAGAGTAAAAAACTAAAGGCTAATATCACTAATGAATATAAATGCAAAAATCCTCAACAAAATATTAGCAAACTGAATCCAACAACACATTAAAAGGGATCATACACGATGATCGAGTGGGATTTATCCCAGGGATGCAAGGATTTTTCAGTATCTGCAAATCAAGCATTGTGATAGACCACATTAATGAATTGAAGAAAAAAACCAATATGATCATTTCAATAGACACAGAAAAAGCTTCTGACAAAATTCAACATCCATTTATGATTTAAAAAAAAAAACCTCTGCAGAAAGTAGGCATACAGAGAACCTACCTCGACACAATAAAGGTCATGTATGACAAACTCACAGCTAAGATCGTACGCAGCAGTGAAAAGCTGAAAGCGTTCCCTCTAAGATCAGGAACGACATAAGGGTGCCCACTCTTACCACTTCTATTCAGCATTGTCTTGGCAGTCCTAGCCACAGCAATCAGAGAAGAAAAAGAAATAAAAAGAATACAACCTTGCAGATGCTACAACACTATACTGAGGAAATTCCAGATGCCACCAGAAAACTAGAGCTCCTCAATGAATTTGATGAAGTTGCAGTATACAAAATTAATACACAGAAACCTATTGCATTACTATTCACTGACAATGAACTATCAGAAAGAGAAACTAAGGAAACAATCTCATTTACCATCACATCAGAAGGAATAAATAGTTATCAATAAGCCTACCTAAGGAGGTAAAAGACCTGAACTCAGAAAACTATAGACACCAATGAAGGACAGACAGATGGAAACACAGACCATGTTCACAGACGGGCGGAACGAACACTGTGAAAAGCTCCACGCTACACAAAGTGACCTACGGTTGGTTTCAATGCTGCTGCTGCTGCTGCTGCTGCTGCTGAATCGCTTCAGTCGTGTCCGACTCGGTGCGACCCCATAGACGGCAGCCCACCAGGCTCCCCCGTCCCTGGGATTCTCCAGGCAAGAACACTGGAGTGGCTTGCCATTTCAATCCCTATTAAAATGCCAAAGGCGTTTTTCACAGAAACAAAACAAGCTTAAATTTTCTACTGAAACAGACAAGACCCTGAAAACCTGAAACAATCTTAAGAAAGAAGAACAGAGCTGGAGGAATGACACTCCCTGACTTCAGACTATACTGCAAAGCCACAGGAACCGGAACAGCAGGGCGCTGGCACAAAAGCTGACACGCAGATCAACGGAGCAGAGCAGTGAGCCCAGAAACAGCCACACACACTTATGGCCACAGCAAAGGAGGAGCAAAGACACAATGGAGGAAGGAATCCCTTCAGCAGGGCTGAAATAACTGGAGAGCTTCAGTGGGTGAAATTAGAACATTCTCTAACACCACATACAAAAATAAACTCCAAAAGGATTAAAACCGTAAATGTAAGGCCAGAAACCATAACACTCCTACATGAAAACATAGGCAGAACACTCTTTGACAGAAATCATCGCAATATTTTTAATCTGTTTCCTTAGCAAAGGAAATAAAAGCAAAAGTAAACCAATGGAGCCTAATTAAGTCTGTCTCTTATACACATCTAGATGTGTATAAGAGACAGACCCCGCCCCGAGCAGCCCTCCCCTGGCAGGGTGCACCCTCCCCTCTCCTTCAGGCCAGCATCTCCCCTGGACCCTCAACACCGTCCCCACCACCTCTGTGTGGGGGGACGGACACCACCTGCTGGGGTCTGAAAATACCCAAACCTCTCTGAACACGGGAGGAGTAAAGGCCTCCTTCCCCAGGGCCACGCTGCCACTCCCCTGGGCAGCTTCTTAAGGGCTCATCCGTACTGGGGAACCAGCTCTTGGTGCCTTTGAACACCCCTCACACTGGCCACCAAGGACCACACGAGCTGGCCCGGCAGACATGCTGGGTCCTCTCCCCCAACCGCTCAGCAGATTCAGCAGATTCAGCGTGTGAACATCCCATCAGGCTCCTCCACGTGGCTTCTCTCCCCTCCCCCGGCAATCACGCCCACCCCAGGGAGGGTCTCCCACCTTCCGATCTCCATCTGCAACTCTTGGGCAAGCTCAAGGGCACCACAAACTCAACAGTCAAAGCAAATCCCCTTCCCCAAACCCACCCCCTCTCAGTGATTGGCCTGCCACCAGCTCAGTCGCATAGCAGGCGGGGGAAGGGGGTGGCCAACACCAGTGGGGGCTCCCAGAAAGACTCCCGAGACCCCGATCAGGACACGTGGAGATTCACGGACGCATTTTCAGCTGCAGAGGAAGGAACTCTTCTGAATGCATTCCATGAACCAGTACCACCCTGAAACCAAAACCAGACAAATACATCACAAGAGTAAAAAACTAAAGGCTAATATCACTAATGAATATAAATGCAAAAATCCTCAACAAAATATTAGCAAACTGAATCCAACAACACATTAAAAGGGATCATACACGATGATCGAGTGGGATTTATCCCAGGGATGCAAGGATTTTTCAGTATCTGCAAATCAAGCATTGTGATAGACCACATTAATGAATTGAAGAAAAAAACCAATATGATCATTTCAATAGACACAGAAAAAGCTTCTGACAAAATTCAACATCCATTTATGATTTAAAAAAAAAAACCTCTGCAGAAAGTAGGCATACAGAGAACCTACCTCGACACAATAAAGGTCATGTATGACAAACTCACAGCTAAGATCGTACGCAGCAGTGAAAAGCTGAAAGCGTTCCCTCTAAGATCAGGAACGACATAAGGGTGCCCACTCTTACCACTTCTATTCAGCATTGTCTTGGCAGTCCTAGCCACAGCAATCAGAGAAGAAAAAGAAATAAAAAGAATACAACCTTGCAGATGCTACAACACTATACTGAGGAAATTCCAGATGCCACCAGAAAACTAGAGCTCCTCAATGAATTTGATGAAGTTGCAGTATACAAAATTAATACACAGAAACCTATTGCATTACTATTCACTGACAATGAACTATCAGAAAGAGAAACTAAGGAAACAATCTCATTTACCATCACATCAGAAGGAATAAATAGTTATCAATAAGCCTACCTAAGGAGGTAAAAGACCTGAACTCAGAAAACTATAGACACCAATGAAGGACAGACAGATGGAAACACAGACCATGTTCACAGACGGGCGGAACGAACACTGTGAAAAGCTCCACGCTACACAAAGTGACCTACGGTTGGTTTCAATGCTGCTGCTGCTGCTGCTGCTGCTGCTGAATCGCTTCAGTCGTGTCCGACTCGGTGCGACCCCATAGACGGCAGCCCACCAGGCTCCCCCGTCCCTGGGATTCTCCAGGCAAGAACACTGGAGTGGCTTGCCATTTCAATCCCTATTAAAATGCCAAAGGCGTTTTTCACAGAAACAAAACAAGCTTAAATTTTCTATTGAAACAGACAAGACCCTGAAAACCTGAAACAATCTTAAGAAAGAAGAACAGAGCTGGAGGAATGACACTCCCTGACTTCAGACTATACTGCAAAGCCACAGGAACCGGAACAGCAGGGCGCTGGCACAAAAGCTGACACGCAGATCAACGGAGCAGAGCAGTGAGCCCAGAAACAGCCACACACACTTATGGCCACAGCAAAGGAGGAGCAAAGACACAATGGAGGAAGGAGTCCCTTCAGCAGGGCTGAAATAACTGGAGAGCTTCAGTGGGTGAAATTAGAACATTCTCTAACACCACATACAAAAATAAACTCCAAAAGGATTAAAACCGTAAATGTAAGGCCAGAAACCATAACACTCCTACATGAAAACATAGGCAGAACACTCTTTGACAGAAATCATCGCAATATTTTTAATCTGTTTCCTTAGCAAAGGAAATAAAAGCAAAAGTAAACCAATGGAGCCTAATTAAGTTTAGAAGCTTTTGCGCAGCAAAGGAAACTACCGACAAGAAACGACATGGCCAGTAAGGGGTTAGTATCCAAAATACACAAACAGCTGCTAGAACTTAACATCAAAAAAAAATCTGATTATAAAAGCAGGTGGAGGACCTGAGTAGACATTTTCCCAAAGAAGCGCAGGTGGCCGACAGGCATGTGAAAGGTGCTCAGCACTGCCCGTCACTAGGGAGATGCGAGTCAAAGCCGCAGAGAGATGCCACCTCACACCTGTCAGAATGGCTGTCACAAAAAAAAGGACGCGAGTGACAGATGTTGGCGAGGATGCGGAGGAAAGGGAGCCCTCATGCACTGCTGGCCACAGTGTAAACCGGTGTGGGCCCTGTGGGAAGCAGTATGGAGGCTGCTCAAGAAACGAAACCGAGTTATCGTGTGACCCGGCCCGCCCACTCCCGGGCATGCGAAGGCGAAGGCGAAGGCGAAGGCGGCGCAGTCCTGTCCCACTCTGCGCCCCAGGGACTGCCCATGGGATTCTCCAGGCCAGAATCCTGGAGTGGGGAGCCTTTCCCTCCGCCAGGGGATCTTCCCAACCCAGGAACTGAACCCAGGTCTCCTGCATTGCAGGCGGATTCTTTGCCAACTGAGCTATCAGGGAAGCCCTCCTGGGTATATAACCCCCCCAAAAAAAACACCTCTAACTCAAAAAGATACACTCACCCCCGTGTTCACAGCAGCACTGTTTACAACAGCCAGAAGCAAACTCAGCGTCCAGCAACAGACAGACAAGGAAGGTGTGGATACATGCAATGGAATACTGCGCAGTCATTAGAAAGAGGGAAATTCTGCCATTTGCAACAACACGGATGGCCTTGGAGAGGACTGCCTAAGTGAAATAAGTTAGAGAGAGACAAATACTTATCACCTACATGTGGAATGCCATTTACATTATAATGTCACTATATGCGGAATCTAAAAAATACAATAACCAGTGATTATAACAAAAAGGCAGCAGGCACACAGAAAGAAACAGTGGCTCCCAGTGAGGAGAGGAACGGGGAGGGGCAACAGAGAGGCGGGGATTGGGAGGCGCCAACTATCATGCGTACAGTAAACTACAAAGATGCGTCGCGCAGCACAGGGGATATGCCCAGCAGTGTGGAAGAGCTGTGAATGGAATGCCGCTTCACTGTACTGTTCACCCGGAACTCACGTGACTTTGTACATCAACCATACTTTGACTAAATAAATAATGTGCCCCGCAAAAAGCAAACCAAACACGGTGCAGCCTCAAGCAAAGGTCATCACAGACAAGGATCAACCGTGCAGAGTCTGCAAAAATCCACAAATAGCCCAGGGCGGGAGGACGGTCCAGGGCCGCATCCACAGTGGAGCGGGGCACTGTGGGAAAGGGAGAGGCCGGGAGGATGGGCCCAGGGAAGCGGGGGATGGACTCAGCGACAAGCCTCTCTGCTCGTCTGTCACTGCGCTGCCCGTAAGGCAGTCTGGAAGGGGTTCCCAAATGTGTACTGTGTGTTTGGGGTTGGATGACTGAAATTGTAGACTACGTTGAAACACAAAACTATCCCTGGAGAACCTTAGAGGGAGCTGAAATCAAAGCCAGGCTTTAGCTTTTGGTGGGACATTTGACCTCATTTGGCATCAGTGACTCGATGGACGTCAGTCTGAGTGAACTCCAGGAGTTGGTGATGGACAGGGAGGCCTGGTGTGCTGTGATTCATGGGGTCGCAAAGAGTCGGACACGACTGAGCGACTGAACTGAACTGAACTGAACTTGACTTCAATTGACTTAAAAAAAAAAAAAGAGTGCAAAAGTAGAGAAAGAAACTGGAAGAAATAGCAGAGGGATCCTGTAGGAGTTGCTGGGGATGGATGGGGAGACGGATGAATACGTGGATGTGTGGTGGATGGAGAATGTGGTCCACTGGAGAAGGGAATGGCAAGCCACTTCAGTATTCTTGCCTTGAGAATCCCATGAACAGTATGAAAAGGCAAAATGGTAGAATATTAAAAGAGAATCTCCCCAGGTCATTAGGTGCCCAATATGCTACTGGAGATCAGTGGAGAAATAACTCCAGAAAGAAATGGAGGGATGGAGCCAAAGCAAAAACAATACCCAGTTGTGCATGTGACTGGTGATAGAAGCAAGATCCGATGCTGTAAAGAACAATATTGCATAGGAACCTGGAATGTCAGGTCCATGAATCAAGGCAAATTGGAAGTGGTCAAACAAGAGATGGCAAAGCTGAACGTCGACATTCTAGGAATCAGCGAACTAAAATGGACTGGTGCCGGGGGCCAGCGTGAGGAACTCTGCCCATGGCAAAGGTCATGAGGAAGGAGGCTTCGGCATACGCAAAGGCGTGATCAAGTCTCAGGAGACCCCCTGTTCCCGAGCATCTACCCCAAAACCAGAGTCTGTTTTTTGCTCTCACCTACACCTTTGACCTTCCGGGGAGCTCTCCCCCATAACCATTTCTCTCGGAGGAGTAGTAAACGTGCAGCTCCAAGTCAATAAAAATTCCTGGGCGTGACAAGAGTGTTTCAGCTTACGAACTCTGAAGGTTATCTAGCCCACCTGTATAGGTT
>SJYX01021337.1:9586-23883 GCA_006410675.1 Oreotragus oreotragus | reverse complement strand
ATACACATCTGGCGCACGAGTGTGGGGGCACATGGGTGTGGGGATGTGCAGGTGTTGGGGCACACAGGTGTTGGGGTGCACGGTGTAGGGGCGCGCAGGTGTCCGGTTGTGCGGGTGTGGGGGCACGCAGTGTGGGGGCACGCAGTGTGGGGGCGCGCGGGTGTGCAGATGCAGTGGGAGGGCGCTCCGTCCAGGCCGTGCGCCCGCTGACTGAAAAGGGCCCGGGTTTGGACGCGCTGGCCCCATCCTCAGCCACACCCAGCCCCCAGCCGCCCACAAAGGAAGGTGGCCTCTCTGCAGCCCCAAGTTGGTCCTGCCCCACCAAGGCTCGGGAACCCGCCCTGCTGTGGGCTCTCAGGAGACACTGGTGAGCTGGGGGTTGCAGGAAAGCAGGTGCCAGGGCAGGGGGTGGGCTGCCCTCTCATGCCTGTCAACACAGTCTGGACCAGCGCCAGCTCAGAAGGGAGCGGGAGGCAGCTGCGGGTGCCACGCAGGAGAAACTGGAGGAAGCCCGCTCGGGCACATTCCCAGGCCCCCCGAGAGGGACGCAGCAGCCCACCTCTCTCCTTCCCCAGACCCCGGCACCTCATCACCCTGGCGCCCTGAGCCAGCCTGACACCTCCAACGACGGTTGCCGGTCCAGCCGCCCAGCCAGGTGGGCCTCATGGAGTCCCCCCGCCCCAGGGTCCCTGCCATCATCCTAACCGAGAGCCACGGGGGCCGCGGGGCGATGCAGGGGGCCACGCGCCCCTCTCCGCTCAGGTCACCTGCCTCTTCCGAGTCCTGACCTGCATGTCCTGAGGCTCAAGGGCCAGAGCAGGCTGACACGCTCCTATACAGGGGGAGGACCCCGCCAGGAGGTGTCAGATCACAGGCTGGGAACCTGCGCAGGAGTGTACAGGGTCGGATGTTCACACGCGACACACACAGCAAGCCCCAAGCTGAGAGCCATTAGCCTGAGTGCAGGTCACCGTGGAGAGAGACGACCCGAGCTGCGGGCTGCCTCCCACACGCGCGCGCTCCCGCGGGCGGGGCTCCCCCCTCCCACCCCGCAGGCTGGCCAGGCGGCCTCTGAACTCGAGCTCAGCCCGGCCTTTCGGCCCGACCCCCCCACAGGCCCCAGTGTGCCAGCTGCTACCCCCGCCCCCGCCTCTTCTGTGCACACACAGTCCTGGTGCGCGGGGTGTCCGCTGAAAGCCGCAGCGAGTGGGGAAAGCTGGGAAAGCTGGGCGGGTGTCCCCGCCGGCGGGAGCCCACGCAGGGAGGGCTGGTCTCGGCGAGCTCTGCTGGAGACAACACCGCAGGGGTCTCAGGGGAGGCCCCAAAGGGCCCGAGAAAGCGCTGCCCGTGGAAACCCGGCAGTGAGAGCTGAGTCACAGGGAGGGCAGAATGAGAGCGGGGTGCCGGCCCCCCAGATCCTACCGGCGGGAGGCAGGCTGAGGAAGCAACTCAACCGCAAGGCGGAGCGCCGGTGTGCCTGGACCTGCGGATGGGGGAGCTTCCAGCACGTCGGGGCTGTGCCCCAGGACGCACGTCGCTTTTGAGGGGCATCTAGGAGCTCATCCCGTGTCTGTCCCAACACCGCCTACTGCTGAGGGGCGGGGGCTGGGCGCCGGTCTCTTCAGCACAGGTCTAGGAAGGAAAGCAGGGGCACCCCGAAGCGGCACTCAAGGAGCCACCGCTGGGGAGCCTCCTGCGTGAGCCTTGGGGACGTGTGTCCTGCCTGTGGGAGGGATGAGTCACTGAGGCTGCGGGCTGGACAGACAGGCGGCCTCCCAGGGCCCCCAGTGATCCTGCCTGCGGTCACCCGCTCTTGGCAGGCCCCTTCCCCAAGGGCAGGCTCCACGAGGGCCCCCTTCAAACCAACCGAACATGCAGATATGAGGCGAGGTCACTTTCAAAGGCTCCCCTGCTCACCCCTCCCTCACTTACTCCAAGGAAGATCAGCTGCCAGGCGCTGAGCTGCCCTCAGAAGCCGCCCACGCGGCAAAGAAGGCCTCTGGTGCCAGCTAGCAAGGCTGTGAGGCCCGCCAGCGGTCACACAAGTGACCCGGGACATGGATGCTCCGAGGCCACCAAGCATCGTGACGGCGAGTTTGGTCCTCCACACCACTCCCGGCCGTCACCCCGACGCCAGCCTCGTGAGACCCAGCATGGAGCAGCCAGCTCAACTGCAGCGGGCTCCTGACCAAAGGGACTGGGAGACATGAAACACCAGTCTGTTGGGGGTGGTCGGTCACAGGCAGCAATAACTGACGTGCTACCCAATTCCAAATCGGGAAAGGAGTATGTCAAGGCTCTATACTGTCACCCTGCTTACTTAACTTCTATGCAGAGAAACACTGGACTGGATGAAGCACAAGCTGGAATCAAGACTGACAGGAGAAATGTCAATACGCAGATGACACCACCTTTATGGCAGAAAGTGAAGAACTAAAGAGCCTCTTGATGAAAGTAAAAGAGGAGAGTGAAAAAGTTGGCTTAAAATTCAACATTCATAAAATTAAGATCATGGCATCTGGTCCCATCACTTCATGGTAAATAGGTGGGGAAACAATGGAAACAGTGACAGACTATTTTTCTGGGCTCCCAAATCACTGCAGATGGTGACTGCTACCATGAAATTAAAAGACGCTTGCTCCTTGGAAGAAAAGTTAAATCCAACCTAGGCAGCATGTTAAAAAGCAGAGACATTACTTTGCCAACAAAGGTCTGTCTAGTCAAAGCTATGGTTTTTCCAGTAGTCATGTATGGATGTGACAGTTGGACCATGAAGAAAGCTGAGCGCTGAAGAATGATGCTTCTGAACTGTGGTGTTGGAGAAGACTCTTGAGAGTCCCTTGGACTGCAAGGAAATCAAACCAGTCCATCCTAAAGGAGATCAGTCCTGAATATTCATTGGAAAGACTGATGCTGAAGCTGAAGCTCCCAATACTTTGGACTGATGCAAAGAACTGACTCATTGGAAAAGACCCTGATGCTGGGAAAGATTGAAGGCGGGAGGAGAAGGGGGTGACAGAGGATGAGATGGTTGGATGGCATCACCGACTCAGTGGACATGACTTTGAGAGTAAACTCCGGGAGTTGGTGAAGATCAGGGAGGCCTGGAGTGCTGCGGTCCGTGGGGTCGCAAAGAGTCGACACGCCTGAGCAACTGACCTGAATCCAATACATGAATGCTGTCACTTGATTTTTCCCCATTCCTGCTGCAAACACACACAAAACAGCACGATGCTGATTGCTAAGCAGCAACGCACTGATTAAGCATCCTTCCCTCAAATCTAATCTGTGAGGAGCTGATTAAGGGAATCATGCTGCATAAACCGAGATAAACTGACTGGAAATGGGGGAAATCGGCTAATAAAAGCTATTACTATCGGATGACAACCTGGTCAGTCGGCGCCTCACAGTCCCATTTCACAGAGGAAGAAACCAAGGCTCGGGCTCCTTGCCCACAACCATGACAAAAGACGAGAGTTAGGGTTCAGCTCGGGGGGACTGGCTTCAGTTTGGGCTCTTAACCCTGGCTGACCCCCCTTTCTACCTCAGCATGCAAGCAAACGCCAGTGTAGAAGCTGACCTCCCCTGAAGCATTCTTGCTGACAAAAATTATCCACCTGCATCTCAAACGGCCTGTCTCGATTCCCAGGGAGCTTCGTCTCCCACGTTTGAACATTAAGTCCGGGAGCAGGACAGCAGCTCCCTGGACTATTGGGCTGCACGGCTGCTGGATAGTTCATGATGGACTGAACAGCATGCACCATGTAAAGCGTCCCAGCTTCGCGTTTGCTTCTCATGCAGGGCTTTCTGTGAGGGTTCTTTTTAAAGGTCAGTTTTCAAGGTTTTAATACTTTAAGCCCAGAGATACCAAGAGGCCAGGCTGCAGAGANGGGAAAGATTGAAGGCGGGAGGAGAAGGGGGTGACAGAGGATGAGATGGTTGGATGGCATCACCGACTCAGTGGACATGACTTTGAGAGTAAACTCCGGGAGTTGGTGAAGATCAGGGAGGCCTGGAGTGCTGCGGTCCGTGGGGTCGCAAAGAGTCGACACGCCTGAGCAACTGACCTGAATCCAATACATGAATGCTGTCACTTGATTTTTCCCCATTCCTGCTGCAAACACACACAAAACAGCACGATGCTGATTGCTAAGCAGCAACGCACTGATTAAGCATCCTTCCCTCAAATCTAATCTGTGAGGAGCTGATTAAGGGAATCATGCTGCATAAACCGAGATAAACTGACTGGAAATGGGGGAAATCGGCTAATAAAAGCTATTACTATCGGATGACAACCTGGTCAGTCGGCGCCTCACAGTCCCATTTCACAGAGGAAGAAACCAAGGCTCGGGCTCCTTGCCCACAACCATGACAAAAGACGAGAGTTAGGGTTCAGCTCGGGGGGACTGGCTTCAGTTTGGGCTCTTAACCCTGGCTGACCCCCCTTTCTACCTCAGCATGCAAGCAAACGCCAGTGTAGAAGCTGACCTCCCCTGAAGCATTCTTGCTGACAAAAATTATCCACCTGCATCTCAAACGGCCTGTCTCGATTCCCAGGGAGCTTCGTCTCCCACGTTTGAACATTAAGTCCGGGAGCAGGACAGCAGCTCCCTGGACTATTGGGCTGCACGGCTGCTGGATAGTTCATGATGGACTGAACAGCATGCACCATGTAAAGCGTCCCAGCTTCGCGTTTGCTTCTCATGCAGGGCTTTCTGTGAGGGTTCTTTTTAAAGGTCAGTTTTCAAGGTTTTAATACTTTAAGCCCAGAGATACCAAGAGGCCAGGCTGCAGAGACGTGGAACAGATGTCCTGGGTCAGTCCTTGGGGGGCATGTCCATCTCAGCTCAGCAAGAGCCAGGTCACAGCAAGGCAGCCATGCGTCCACAAGGGACGGAGATGTGTGTGTGTGCACATCTGATTCACACACATCTGATACATACACATCTGATACACACACATCTGATGGAGATGTGTGTGTACCTACGGCTGATTCACGACAGTACTTGGCAGAAAACAACAAAATTCTGTAAAGCAATTATCCCTCAAAAAAAAAAAAAAAAAACACACGAAACAGTGAAGTAGCTCTTGGAATTAGGAGAGACAGCAAATATAAACAATTAGGAAAGAGGAGAAAAAAATAAGAAAGAGAGGAAATGAAAGGCTGGCAGACTTAAGAATACAAAACACCTCAGGGAAATGTAAACACCATTATTCCTCACGGCCTAATAAAGTTAAAAGGGTGTGGAATTCCAAAAGTAATGTAAAGTTGAAGACTACAGCGATGCTGATGCCACACTTACCGCCTAAAGAGAGGCTAAGACACCAGCTTGAAACTCGTCCAGCTCCATTTCCCTCCACGAGGAGACACCGCACGGAGTCTGTCTTACACTGTGCTCTCTCTCCCCTCCGTGGGACGGATGAGCGCGGCTCAGCTACAGAGGAGGGGACCACCGAGCCTGCGAGCGCCGCGGCACGCAGAGCAGGAGGCCCCGGAACCGGACACCTCCCGGGCGGCCTGAATATTTCATCGCTGTCCCCGGCGCCCCCGCCTCGCCAGGCCTCACCCAAGCAGCCCCGCTCGCCAGCCCTCTGCCATCTCTCCAAGCGGAGAAGAGAGTCTAGACTTAGCAGAAAAGACACTTTTAAATCACAACGGTCTGTGTTACTGGCTCAGATGTATTCTTATTACATCTTTCTGATTCTGATGCTATATAAAGTTTACATCATGAAAAATCCACATGATAACCAATGAAGAGAAGCAAATGTCTGTGATCTCTCTCATCTAAAAGAAAAAAATAAAAGTGTAAAATACTGCAAATCAGCTATGCCTCAACAAAAAATTTAAGTTAAAAAACAATTATTTTTTAAACCTAAGACCTCCGACGAGCAGATGCCCCCGGCTGGGCTGGCACAGGCACTGAGGGGCCAGACTCCTGCAGCTCAGAGGACACGAAGACCCCATGCTATGGCCAGGCATCCATGTTCATAGATGCTGCTCCCAAAAACACGGGCGTCACTGCGGACCAGGGATCCTCTGCTAGCCCTGGGCATCGCGCTCCCGAGCACACGGGCGTCACTGTGGACCAAGGACCCTCTGCTAGCTCTGGGCATCGTGCTCCTGAGCACACGGGCATCACTGGGGACCAGGGGCCCTCTGCTCGCCCCGGGCACCGCGCTCCAGTGTGCCGGGCGTGATGGAGACACGGGGACCCTCTGCTCACCCTGGGCGCCGTGCTCTAGTGTGCCGGGCGTGATGGAGACACGGGGATGCGTGCACTCTGGAGTAAGTCTTTGACTCCTGTCACAACAAAAACAGTGTCTACACACGAAGGAATTTCATAAAGGTCTCAATTAAGGAAAGAAGCAGCTTCGCAGAAGGCAGGCAGCCAGGCAGCCAGACATCCAGGTGGGAGCCGGCAGGGCTGATCCTGGCCAAGGTGGGGGCGGGGCTGCTGGCACCTGCAGGAGCTCACACCTGCGGGCCCCAGCCCAGATGCTCCCAGGGCCCCACCCAGGCCTCAGTGCCACCTGAGCAGGCCCAGCATCAGCACCCATGCCTGTCCTGGACACTCACTCACGCGTCCACCCAGGAACCGGCCAGGGGCCCCTGCAGCAGCAGAACACACGGTCAAGAGACTAGTGATGGCCCGCCCTCCGGGGCTGGCCACCCTGAGGGGCAACAGGCCAATGCGACCGCACGCGGACGTTGGGGGCACAGGAGGCCCCGTAGCCCTGACCCCATCTGTTTTAAAAGCCGCTCTTTCCGGAACCTGCCCCCCCACCTCCCCCCGCCACTCCCTAGCTCAGTCTGCCCCGCTCCTCCCCGAGACCCCCGCAAGCCTGCCCACCCACCACGTGACAGTCTAAGAAGCAGCAGAAACATCAGCTTGGGTCCATGTGCCACAAGGTCAGGACACGTGGAGGCCATGAACCCAGAGGCCTTGACTGTCCAGAAGCACCACGCCAACCAGGAGCCCCCTCGCTCCCACCCGGCCCCTGACCCGGCCCCCCACAGCCAGGCCTGAGTGGGAGGCGGGTCCAAAAGCGGGTGCCGACCTCCTCCAGCCGTTGGCGGGCAGACCCCGCCAGCCAGCTCCAGGCTGGCTCTGAGCACCAGCCTGGCCGTAACCGGCTGGGGAAAAGCGGGCAGGACAGCAGATGCCACAGCGTTTCAGGGTCTCCAGCTGATGGGACTGCAGGGATATTTCTGCCTCCAGAAACAAAATCTGGTTCAGTAACCTTGATCTACTGGAGGTTAAACCGTCTCAGCTTTCCCTTCCCGTTATTTTCTGACGTTCCCTTTTTATCTCCGCTGGGTATTTACTTCTGTCTGTGGTTTTTAAACCTGGCAAAGGAAGGATATAAATGAAGTTACTGGGTTTAGCAAATAAATACAAAGGACATTCAGTTAAATTTGAATTTCAGATAAAAAGACAAATAATTTTTTACTCAAAGTAGGCCCCAAATATTGCCTGGCAGATATTATCTGATGAATCTAAATACGAAGAGGGCCCCGTTTCAGGCCTCCTACAGGACACTGCCCCGCGCCTGCTGCAGGACGCAAGAGGGAAAAGCCGCGGAGCGCCGCACCGTCCTGACTCCATTTTCTTCAGCGGGGTGGACGGGGGAGCTTCTGCGGCCTGCGTCTCTCTCTGGCGCTCTCAGGGAGACACAGGGTCCCCAGTGCCCACGGGAACCCACCCAGGAGGCACGGGCGCAGCAGGGCACGTGGCGGGAGGCACATCTCCACCCTCCTCCACCCCCACCCACCCCTGCCTGCGACCCCACAGGGCTCCCCACGCCCCAGGTCCAGGCTGTGCTGGGCTGACAGTGACCCCAAAGTCGTGAGGTCTAACGCCCAGAGCCTGGAAGTGCCCCGGCAGGGAAAGGGCCCTGCAGATGGGCCCGCGGGCAGGTTCTNATCTAGATGTGTATAAGAGACAGACCCCTGCCTGCGACCCCACAGGGCTCCCCACGCCCCAGGTCCAGGCTGTGCTGGGCTGACAGTGACCCCAAAGTCGTGAGGTCTAACGCCCAGAGCCTGGAAGTGCCCCGGCAGGGAAAGGGCCCTGCAGATGGGCCCGCGGGCAGGTTCTGAGAGGAGGAGGCCGTGCTGGCTACCCACGGGCCTCCATGCCACTGCACGTGTCCTTGTAAGCGGGGGCAGAGGGAAAGGGGGCCCAGGGAGTCCACGTGAAGACGGAGGTGGGCCCTGGGGCCACAGGAGCCACCAGAGGGCGCGGGCATCGGCAGGCATCTGCCTCCAGAAGAGTGAGAATAAGCCTCCACCTCTGAGGCCCCCAGTTGGCGGTACTTTGTTAAGACGGCCGCGGGGCTCAGGGGCCTCCCTGGCCCCCACCGCTCACCCCCATGGTGCGGAGCAGCCGGCCTGCCTGGCTCCTCAGGACCATTCCTCTGGGCCGGACTCCAGGCCTCAGGGGCAGACGGCGGTCTGGGCACCTCATGTTGCCCAAGTACCCCCAGGTAAAATGTGTCCCAGGCCGGGCTCTGCGGAGTCACAGGCTGGCATGAAATAGGGGCTGGATGCAGATGTGCCACAGGTGCCCACCCGCTCAGAGCAGCCAGGCCAAGGGTACAGCAACATCCCGCAGGCCACTTGGCCACCAGCGTCTCACACTCGCTCTCCTAGCTCACCCGCACGGCAGTCTCCGCACTAACCACGCTTCACAGACGGAAACTGGCACAGAAGGGCAGTGCCGAGGCCGGGCTGGACAGCAGGGCGGGTGAAGGGTGGGCGCCCAGGGCGGCGATCTGGGCTGGGCCTCTCGGCCTACAGCAGCAGGACCGACCCATCAGAGGTCAGCGCACAGACACCCTCCTGACCCTTGGCGACCTCACCAGAGGGGGGCAGTGAGTGGCGCACAGGGCCGCCGCGCTCACCGCGCCATCTGCACCCCAGGCAGGCGCGTGGGGAGCACAGCCCTGGGCGTCCACCGGCCCTGGAGGGCTTTCTCCTGGGCTACAGTGGTCACTCCCTGGCTCCCCGCTTCTCCAGACCAGCAACAGTTCAGCTCTGAGGGCAACGCCCGGCCCAGCAGGTCCCCAGTGAAGGGGGAGCCGCACACGGCCTCCGGGCCCAGGGCCGGGGGCACGCTAAAAAACCCGACCACCAGCGGGGCTGAGCGCAAGGGGGCGGGCGGGCACCAGCAGTGCTGGCAGGGAGAGGGCCGCGTGGGGTGCGGAAGGGCACCGGTGTCTGGGCACATCCGGCGCTCAGCCGGATGCCGCACTCCTCCAGCTTCGGGCACAGGAGTCAGCACGGAGGCGGCTGCAAAGGGAGGGACGTCTCAGTATCTCAGACGGGAGGGAGCTGGGGAGAGAGGAGGACCCGAAACCTGGGGGGTAAACTCTCCCAGGCCCTGAGGAGCCCCGAGCCCCCCGGGCCGGGAGCCTATGAGGGGCCAGCAGCCCCGCAGCCCAGAGACCACGGCGGAGTCGCCTGCGTCCCCACCACTCAACCCGCGAGACAGACCAACGCCTTCAGGACAGAGGGCCAGGCCTGCGGGTGCTGCGACGCCCAGCGCACAGCCTCGTACCAGAGGCTCAGAGGACCAGGAAGGCATGACCCAGCCAAGAGACAAAGAGGCCAGGGGAGCTGATCCTGAGATAAGCCGAGAGCTGAAATTACATGCACTTTAAAGTCAGGACTTTAAAGCAGCTAGTACTGTGTGTTTAAGGATGTAGTGGGAGACACAACCACGGTAAACAGGTGGCCTATTTCAGCAGAGAAATGGAAACTATCAAAAAAAAAAAAAAAAGAAGCAAGTGGAAACTCTAGAAATAAAAACTGCAGTAATTGAAATTTTACAACTCATCGAAATGGACTTAATTTGGATTGCGGATGGAAGAAAAAAGAGATGAAAAAGAAACAAAAAAATTAAAATTAGAACCAGGCCTGAGTGCCCTGGGAGACAATAACAAACATGTAATACAAGCACCAGGGGGAGAAGTGAGGCGGGAAAAGCATCTGAATACAGCATGACCAAATCTTCCCCAAGTTTGGTAAAAAAAAAATATAGACTTATTTATCTAAGAAGCTCAACAAACTCCGAACAGGATGAAGTCAGAGAAAACCTTCCCAAGGACATCACAGTCTAAGCGCTGGGGGTCAAAGACACAGACAAGAGCCGGCGACACTGTCCCCACGTGACACAGTGGTTACGATGGGCTTGACACGACGGCTGACTCCACCCCAAGACGGAGCGGACCAGTCAGAGGGCCGGGAGGAGAACCCGGACTCCAAGCCAGCAAAAAGGTCCTTTAAAGTGGAACAAAAATGAGCACGCTTCAGATAAACCCAAACGGGGAGGATCTGTCACCAACAGGCAAGAAATGCTAAAGGAGTGTTTCAAGCTGAAGAAAAATGATACCAGATGGAAAGTCGAATCTATACGAAGGAAGGAAGCACAGCACAAACGGCAAATACTGGGTAGACGTTCTAAAGATATGATTTTCCTTCTTTCAATCTCTTTAAAGTACACACGACTTTTTAAAGCAAAACCTGTAACGGTGCTTCGTGGCTTAGAGCATGAGCAGATGGAAGACTAATGAGGACAAGTGGCTCAAAGGCGGCACAAAGGGAACTTTCACTACTGTTGCAACACACGACGTTTACACTTCATCTACCGCGTTATAAAACTAACCCTGAACAGACGGCAGAAAGTGAGGATAGGCGTTTCAGACTACTAAAGATAATGCAGATGCACTACTAGAAAATACGTGTGTGCTTATTTCAGAGACACACACCCATAGATACAAACATGTGCCTCCCTGTGCACGTACCCACAGATACACGTGCACTCAATTAACCCAAAACAAGACAAGACAGGAAAAGCAGCCACAAGAAGACAGGAGGACAAACAGAAAACATAGTGACCCGAGTCCGCCCTGTTAACAGCCGCGCGAAGCAGAGATGAAGGGAGCGAGGAGCAGGCGGAGCCGCGAGGAGGCCACGAAGGCAGGCCAGACGACACAGGGGGTTACGGGCGAGCGGCGACCACCTGGGCGTGCCCCATACTCTTCTGCTTACTCTCTGCGGTCACGTATTTTCCACAATCAACCCTTGTTAATTAGTATTAAGAGTGTTCCAAATAGTATCTATAATCAAGGCCTTAGGAAGCATCACTACGAACAAAGCTAGTGGGGATCGCGGAATTCCAGCTGAGCTATTTAAAATCCTAAAAGATGGTGCTGTTAAAGTGCTACACTCAGTATGTCAGCAAATTTGGAAAACTCAGCAGTGGCCACAGGACTGGAAAAGGTTAGTTTTCACTACAATCCCAAAGAAAGGCAATGCCAGAGAATGTTCAAACTAGTATACAACTGTGTTCATTTCATATGCTACCAAAGTAATGCTCAAAATCCCTCAATCTAGGCTTCAACAATACGTGAACTAAGAACTTCCACATGTACAAGCTGGATTTTTAAAAGGCAGAAGAACCAGAGACTGATTGCGTCCGACTCTGCGACCCCATGGACCGCCAGGCTCCTCTGTCCATGGGATTCTTCAGGCAAGAATACTGGAGTGGGTTGCCATTTCCTCCCCCAGGGGATCTTCCTGACACAGGGATCGAATTCGAATTCTCATCTCCTGACTATGCCAAAGCCTTTGACTGTGTGGATCACAATAAACTGTGGAAAATTCTGAAAGAGATGGGAATACCAGACCACCTGACCTGCCTCCTGAGAAATCTGTATGCAAGTCAGGAAGCAACAGTTAGAACTGGACATGGAACAACAGACTGGTTCCAAATAGGAAAAAGAGTACGTCAAGACTGTATATTATCACCCTGCTTATTTAACTTATATGCAGAGTACATCATGAGAAACGCTGGACTGGAAGAAACACAGGCTGGAATCAAGATTGCCGGGAGAAATATCAATAACTTCAGATATGCAGATGACACCACCCTTGTGGCAGAAAGTGAGGAGGAGCTAAAAAGCCTCTTGATGAAAGTGAAAGAGGAGAGTAAAAAAGTTGGCTTAAAGCTCAACATTCAGAAAACTAAGATCATGGCATCCGGTCCCATCACTTCATGGGAAATAGATGGGGAAACAGTGGAAACAGTGTCAGACTTTATTTTGGGGGGCTCCAAAATCACTGCAGACGGTGACTGCAGCCATGAAATTAGAAGACGCTTACTCCTTGGAAGAAAAGTTATGACCAACCTAGATAGTATATTCAAAAGCAGAGACATTACTTTGCTGACTAAGGTCCGTCTAGTCAAGGCTATGGTTTTTCCTGTGGTCATGTATGGATGTGAGAGTTGGACTGTGAAGAAAGCTGAGCGCCAAAGAATCGATGCTTTTGAACTGTGGTGTTGGAGAAGACTCTTGAGAGTCCCTTGGACTGCAAGGAGATCCAACCAGTCCATTCTGAAGGAGATCAACCCTGGGATTTCTTTGGAAGGAATGATGCTGAAGCTGAAACTCCAGTACTTTGGCCACCTCATGTGAAGAGTTGACTCATCAGAAAAGACTCTGATGCTGGGAGGGATTGAGGGCAGGAGGAGAAGGGGACAACCGAGGATGAGATGGCTGGATGGCATCACGGACTCGATGGATGTGAGTCTGAGTGAACTCCGAGAGATGGTGATGGACAGGGAGGCCTGGCGTGCTGCGATTCATGGGGTCGCAAAGAGTCGGACACGACTGAGCGACTGAACTGAACTGAACTGAACCTCCTGTATCGGCAGGCAGGCTCTTTACTGCCGGCGCCACCTCCCAAGAGCAGGCAAACATCAAGCAGATCAACAAAAGGAGGAGGAGGACCGAGGATTAGGTCAGCCCGAGTTCCAGGGAGAGCACAACCCTGAAAGAAAGTGAAGAAGCACATGAAAGGATGCCAGCCTAGGCCAAGCAGGGCCGCCTCGCCCACTAGTGATGGGAGCACGCCATCGTGTTCCGGCGGCTCAGAAATCGGGGAGCAAGGGATGCTCCTGGGGGCCTCCTGGAGCCAGATCACAGAGAGTCGCTAGGGCGTCTGCTTCCCGCCAGAGCTGGGAAAGTGCCATGTGCAGCACAGCAGCGGCTTCGACGTTCTGAGGAAAGCGCTCCTCGGTAGAATTCTATACCCAACTAAACTACCAGTTAACTGAAAAGCAATTTTCAAAATCAAGAGCAAAGGCAAAATCCAGATGAGGTTTCTTGGCTATCATGAACATGCCCTTGCATAGAACCAGGGTGAGCCCAGACTGGGAAGAGAGGTCCTGAGCGCAGACACCTGTGGGCACACAGGCCCCATGGGGGCCAGGACAGAGCTGGGCAGGAAGCCAGACCCGGGAGCCAGGGGCCACCACAAGAGGGGAGCTGCAGGCCTGCGCAGGAAAGGGCTTGTGCTCCAGCAGCTCGCTCCAGGAACAGACGGGTGAGCAGCAGTCACTGGTATAACCGGTGGTGCAGTGACTGAGCTGGGAAATGGGGGGCGGGGGAGCATAACCGCCTTGGAGGGGAGAGCCCGGGCCCCTGCACCTTCTAGAGAACTCAAACACACAGACCAAGACAGCAACTTAGCTGGCAGGAAATGCCTGAGGAGACGGGAGCTGGGGTGCCTGCCCAGGGAGATGGGACAGCAAGACAGGAGAGCGCCTGGCGTCTTCATTCTTTAATCGGCAGGCTTAGCTCCTCATCTAAGTGGCCTAGGAGAGTGGTCAAGACCACAGAAAGGAACAAAAATAAGACGCAGAGAAGGATATATACATAGCACAGTGAAAGAAAGCCAAGGAAGCACACATGTGGGATATCATCTGACGACAGGGCTGGGGATGGAGGGAGGAAGAACACAGGAAGGACAAGCCGGGCATTTCCTTTGCCTCGAGTCCACGGTCTCAGGGTTGCATCTGCTGAACCCCTGGAAAGCACAGGGAAGCTTGCTTGTTAAAATCGAACGTGCCCGTGGTTTGCGTATGCTTCGGGGACTGACTACAGCTTTTATTTTCTTTTTCTTACGTTATTTATTTATTTATGTAGGCCGCACCGAGCAGCATGCAGGATCTTAGCTCCCCGATCAGGGATGGGACTCAGGCCCCCTGCAGTGGAAGAGCGCAGTCCTAACCACTGGACCACCACGGAAGTCCCTGGTTACAGCTCTTCTCGGATGGCGAAAGGAGCAAGTAACCGCCACCCCTAAAAGTAAACATGAGCGATCCGCCAGCCGGGAACCCCAAGCCAGGCTCATCTCCTCCCAGGGACTGCTGCGGCCTCTCCTCCAGTGCTGGACAGGGACACCCGAGGCGATGGCGCCAGCGTCCCGGGGTGGGGGGGGCGGGGGCGGG
>SJYX01021336.1:0-10005 GCA_006410675.1 Oreotragus oreotragus | reverse complement strand
ACCCTGGAAGTGATCACCACCCACCGCTGTGCATAGCACCCCCTCTCCATCTCAGCACTTACAGTTTGCTGCTTCCCCTGCAGACCGGATCACACCCTCCTGGGGGGCCACCTGGGCCTGATTGCAGGGCTGGGCGGGCTCTTAACCCTCCAAACAGGTGCCTGAGCACTCTCCTTTCCACAGGCCTTGCTCCTCCTCCCAGGCTCTAACCCAGTGTCTCTCACCAAGGATCTTGTTAAAATATAGATTGTGATTTTTGTAGCTCTGGGGGCTGAGGTTCTCCATTTCTAACAAGCTCCCAGGTGATAGGATGCTACTGGCTTGTGGACAAACTCTGAGTTCCAACACTCACTTCTTAGACCCACCCCACCATCCCCTCTGCCACTGACCACAAACACAACAGGCTCGAACTCTGCTAAGGACAGGGATGTTCCTACCTGCAGGGGTGAGGTTGCTTTACCATACAAATCCTGAGACTCAAATCCTCTTTTCTCCACCAGGTTGAGTTCCATCTCCAGGTAGCCTTCAGGGATTGCAAACAAAGGTCAAGACTTTCTGGGTTTATGTCCCCCTGGCTGCGTGACCTGGGGCTGTCTTCAGTGAGCCTGGGGCTGTCTCCTGTGACTATTCAAAAGTTGGTAAGTTCTCCCCTAAAAGGCAGTGAGCACTGCATGCAACATTCCAGGGAAGTCTGGCCTGAGCAGGTGCAGGGAGGCAATGACCTCCCTTAATCTATACACTATACTTCTATGATGTTGCTTAGTTGCTAAGTCATGTCCAGCTCTGCAAGCCCTTAGACTGTAGTCCACCAGGCTCCAATTCCATGGAATGTCCCAGGCAAGAATACNCCAGGGAAGTCTGGCCTGAGCAGGTGCAGGGAGGCAATGACCTCCCTTAATCTATACACTATACTTCTATGATGTTGCTTAGTTGCTAAGTCATGTCCAGCTCTGCAAGCCCTTAGACTGTAGTCCACCAGGCTCCAATTCCATGGAATGTCCCAGGCAAGAATACTGGGTTGTCACTTCCTCGTCCAGGGGATCTTCCTGATCCAGGGCTCAAACCTGCATCTCCTGCATTGCAAGTGGATTTTAGTGACCATAATTGTAGAGTTAGGTTTCCAAAGAAAACAAGGTTTTGTTGCTGATGTTTAGTTGCTCAGTCATGTCCGACTCTCTGCAACCATGGACTATAGCCCATCAGACTCCAGTGTCCATGGAATTTCCAGGCAAGAATACAGGAGTCAGTTCAGTTCAGTCACTCAGTCCTGTTCGACTCTTTGCGACCCCATGGACTGTAGCACACCAGGCTTCCTGCCTATCACCAACTCCTGGAGCTTGCTCAAACTCAGTTCCGAGTTGGTGATGCCATCCAACCATCTCATCCTCTGTCATCCCCTTCTCCTTCTGCCTTCAATCTTTCCCAGCATCAGGGTCTTTTCCAAAGAGTCAGGTGGCCAAAGTATTGGAGCTTCAGCTTCAGCATCAGTCCTTCCAATAAATATTCAGGAATGATTTCCTTTAGGATTAACTGGTTTGATCTCCTTGCAGTCCGAGGGACTCTCAAGAGTCTTCTCCAACATGACAGTTCAAAAGCATCAGTTCTTCTGTGCTCAGCTTTCTTTATGGTTCAACTCTCGCATCCATATACAACTACTGAAAAAAAACATAGCTTTGACTATATGGACCTTTGTCAGTAAAGTAACGTCTCTGCTTTTTAATATTCTGTCTAGGTTTGTCAGCATATTACTATGAGAGCATATCTGTCAGAATAATATGGGAGTGAGTTGCCATTTTCTTAGGATATATCTTAGGATATATCCTGAGATGAATTAAATTTCTTCAGCCATCACCTCACTCTGCTGGCCCATGTTTTCTTCGTGGGCACCTACGGACCCTAGAGCTTTGCCTTCATATTATGTGCCAGCCCTTGTTGTTTAGTCTCTCAGTCATGTCCAACTCTTAGTGACCCCATGGACTGCAGCCTGCCAGGCTCCTCTGTCCATGGGTTTTCCCAGGCAAGAATAGTGGAATGGGTTGCCATTGCCTTCTCCATGTAAGAGCCCTGCTGCTGCTGCTGCTGCTAAGTCGCTTCAGTCGTGTCTGACTCTGTGTCACCCCATAGATGGCAGCCCACCAGGCTCCGCCATCCCTGGGATTCTCCAGGCAAGAACACTGGAGTGGGTTGCCATTTCCTTCTCCAATGCATGAAAGTGAAAAGTGAAAGTGAAGTCGCTCAGTCGTGTCTGACTCTTCGCGACCCCATGGACTGCAGCCCACCAGGCTCCTCTGTCCATGGGATTTTCCAGGCAGGAGTACTGGAGTGGGGTGCCATTGCCTTCTCCGAGTAAGAGCCCTAATGGGTGGCAATTTTGTTCCACAACGGTCCCAAAGAACGTGCTCAGTGAGCAGGGACCCCTCCTTCTTCCCTGCTGCCCATGCATGCACTCAGAGATCCCTGCAGTTTCCCTGTCGGCTGGCCCCTCAGTGCATTCTCTTTAGCACACGTGGAGCTCCTTCAGCAATTTTGTCTTACCTGTTCCCTGCTGCACCTTGCAATTCAGGAAATAGAAACCCTGCTTGCTTTTTTTTTTTTGGTCTCTCTTGTACTTTGGGATCCAGCTGCAGCAGAAGTTCTAGATTAGGGGAACTGATACAGATGCTTAACCTGTCTTTTCCTGAGGAGTCACTTTAGTGGCCAGGCTTTGAAGACCTACATGCGCCATGCAGTGGGCAAGGCCCTGTTTGCCTGAATTCTGAAGTCCTCCAGAGAAAGGGCAGGAGGAGACGCAGGCTTTCGGAGCCCTTTGCGCATTCATTCTTCAGTTCTGCATTCATTCAGTAGATCTGTATTAAGTAACCATCCCGGCCAGGCACTGCTGTGGTCCTGGGGAAACAGGAGAGAATAAGATAGAAGAGGTTCCTGTTTTCATGGACTAGTGACATCCAACTGGGGTGACAGACAAGATAACCGAATAAAGATAGAGGAGAAAAAAAAAAAAAAAAAAGACAGAGGAGAAGAGCCCAGCATACTAGTTGAAGACCCAGACTCTGAAATTAGAATATCTGGGCTCAAACCCTAGTCTGGCCCTGGGCAAGTTAACAGTCTCAGGTGGTGCTAGTGGGAGAGAACCTGCCTGGCAACAAGAAGCATAAGAGACATGGGTTCTATCCTTGGGTTTTTGGGGAATATCTCCTAAAGGAGAGCATGGCAACCCTCTCCAGTATTTTTGCCTGGAGAATCCCATGGACAGAGAAGCCTGGCGGGCTACAGTCCATGGGGTCGCAAAGAGTCGGACAGGACTGAAGTGACTTAGCATGCACACACACAAGTTAACGGTCCATGCTTCAGTTTCTTCTTCCCTGGGTTGTTATAAAGTACCTGGAGTAGTGTTGGCCCAATGTAATTCTTCTTATTACCTGGGGCGGTCTAAAAAGGCTTCTTTGAAGAGGTGATATTTAAGGAGCCAACCACGCACAGATCAGGAGAAAGTAGAACAGCAAATGCAGAGGTTCTGAGGCAAGACAAAACTTGGTTTGTTCTGGGGAACTGAAAGAAAGTCGGTGTGGCTGGAGAGGGTGAGTGGAGGGAGAGAAGATCAGATTCGGGTTGAGGGGGCAGGCAGTTAAGTGGTCTGGCTGGGAAGTCACTGTCAGTGGTTTGTAGTATAAGCTAAGGCCAATGGGGCATCACTGAAGGGTTCTAATTGGGGATATGGTCTGGTTTGCTTTTTCAGCTTTGTGTGTGCTGGTGCAGGGGTGGCTTGTAGGGAGCCAGGAGGAGGGGAGAGCTGAGGACTAGACTCCCAGTCCTAGGCGGGCTCTGAGCTAAACCCATCCACCCAGCTTGGAACTCTTGCCAAAAAATGTGTTTGGAGAAGACCTCCCCACTGTTTCTGAATCTTAATCCACCAGGGCCCTGAAGAGAGAAGCAAAGATGCCTGGAGGGGAGCTTTTAAGGGATGTTATTTTGCATCCTAATTGCATGCTAAAAGGCCTGTGGGCAGGGCCAGCTGCAAAGCATTAGCCACCACCAACTCGGGTGACGCAGGCCACAGAGTCTTAAAATATTTATTTTTTGGTGCATTTGGAATTCAGCATCTGCGAGGGAGCCGCCGCCAGGAAGAGAGAGGCAGAAGCAGGAACCTGTTGGCAACAGCAACCTGCCAAACAATGCAGGGCTGGGCGGGCCCTGCCTCCTGGGCCGGGAGCTGGAGCAGTGCTCTGCGCTGGCTGCTAGTGGCTTGCGCTTGGCTGCCTGGCCCTCCCAGGCACCTCTGGGAGATCAGATCGTGGCTTCCTCCATTACAAATTGATTTTCCGCCTTATAGTTTAGGCCTGTAGTTTGCAGTCCATCTCGCATTCCTTCTGGGTCCATTTGAGGGGGAAAGAAAATCTAACTTTGAGTCCTGGACATGAGTTTAGTGGGCATATTTTGTGTGCAGCTGCAGTGACATACAGACCTGATTCTCCCCAGGAACATCAGCAGCGTGGTTAGAGGAGGGTGGAGCTGCAATTCACTCCTGCCACAGGCCAAAACTGTCACCTTGGCCAAGGCACTGTACCTCTGCCTTTTGTCTAAAAAGCGGGATGGAAGCTCCCACCTCACAAGGCTGTCTCGAAGCTTATATGAAGTTATTCATGCAATGCATCTGAGGCGGTGCCTAGGCCATCTGAGATCTCCATGAAACATGGTATTAATATTATTAGTGCCTTTTCTAGGGCATGAGCCTTGCTCAGGGGCAGCCCCCTTATATATGGCCCATGGGGAAGCTGGCCATGGACTCCTGGGCGCCTGGACACAGGTGAAGGCTCAGGCTGGGGACAAGACTCAGGGAAGTGGGGTTGAGTGGGGGAACATGCATCACCCCACACCTCTTTCATAGGCATGACTGCTTGGGAGATGGGGTTGGGAGGGGATCTTAAATGTTCAATGACTCAGATCCATCTCTTTTATCCTGGAGCGTCTGCCGAGGCAAGGAGCAGAGCTAGATTACCATGAAGTGCTCCTAATTTGCAGAGAGAGATAAGGAGCTCATCAGGACTGAAGGAGGGGGTGCTGCTCTTCCCCTGCAGCTGCTGTGAGCTGGTCCTAGGTGAGCCAGCCGCTCTGGGCTGGGGGTGGGGTGCCTGAGCTCATGATCTCAGTCCTGGTATCCACCGCGGGATGTGGCAGGGGAGGGATGGATACTCCTAGGCAGAGATGCTTGGGAGAGAGGTATGGACACAGAGAAGCCTGAACGCATATTTCTGAAAATTGGATCTATTATGAGCTTTGTGAATGCCTGTCCTGCCCAAGGGATACATGGCTGTAAGTTGGAGGCTGTGCTGCCTTTGATTTATCCCTCTTCCTTAGTCATCCCACCCAGATCCCTCAGGGGCAGGGGAGGGTGATCCAGTCACCTTTAATTACTGGGGCTTTCTCAGTATGGCACCTGGACTCCTGGTGCCCAAAGGTCACAGGGCTGATCTGGAGAAAGACTTCCTAAGGAAGCACCAGGAGGGGCTGGTGCCATCCTAGCTTCAGGAGGCCTGTAGGGGGAGGCTTCAGCCCAAGGTCCACTTTCCTGGCTCAGTTACCAAGCAGACACTGGCCTTGGGAGGTGGACAGGCCCTGACAGAGAGGGACAGGATGCTGAAATTTTTTAGGCTCAGAAGGAGGTCAGGTGGGCAATAGAAAGGTCTAGCGGTGGGGGTTGGGGGTTGGGGTTTGAGGGGAGGACTTCCCTGGTGTCCAGTGGTTAAGAATCCACCTTGCAACGCGGGGGTGTGTGCGTTCGATTCCTGGCTGGGGAACTAAGATCCCACCTGCTGCAGGGCAACTAAGCCTCCCTGCCACGACTACTGAGCCCATGCACTCTAGAGCCCATGCACAACTAGAGCCTTCACATGCTGCAACGAAATCCCGCGTAACGCAACTAAGAAGACATTGTCCTTCAGCAGTCCTGAGAAGTGGGAACCATCATGCCCATTCTACAGATGAGGAAGCTGAGGCCAGAGAGGGCAATCCCAGAAGGAGGGAGCCAGGATGGGGATGCTGCTCTTCAGACATGGAGGCCTGTTGTTGTTCTTCTCAAAAGCCAGGCTGGGCTAGGACAGGACAGAATTCAGCGACTATCCCTAGTTCTCATTGGCCCAACACCAAGGGAGATCACCGACTGTATCTTCATGTCGTCAAATCCTGTCTGCATCCCTGGGCTCACATCATATTCCGCCTCTCCCAGGAAGCTCTCCCCCTCTCACCAGTGAGCTGTGCTTCCCTGAACACCCTCTCCTTGCTTGCAGGGAAGGTAGCGCCCAACCCCAGGGAGACAGACAGTCACGGAGACCCCACTGGCACTGTCTCTATCTCCTAGACTTTAGGCAGGGTGGGACTACAATGTTTGAGGTTTACAGATTTCTCAGATATAGCAGTAGATTTATACATTTTTTATCTGGCGAGAAGAACTGTAAAGTTTACATCATCACAAAATAAACTGAACTGTGACTTCTCTTTCACGATCGATGTGGGTCCTTTGTGTACTTTTGACAGTTCTTGCATGTCATTGGCAGTTACAAGATCTTCATCCCCTCTGTGGGGGATGGTTTCGTGCGGCACCTTCCCTCTCTGAATGCTCTGCTTGTATTAAAGATGAGGAAATCATCATCAAGATCACAGCATGGGAGATCCAAAATGTGAAGCCAGTTATCTGGTCTCAAGCCTACGCATGGTCTTTATATTATACTCACTCATTCATTTAGTCAAGAAATCATCCTTAGTTCCTGCTCTGTGCCAGATTCTGTGCCAGGTACTAAGAACAGCGCGACGAGCAAGGTTTTATTCCAGCCTTCAATCCTTTTGGTGTTTCCCTTCTCCTCTGACTCCTACTGGACTACAGCGTTCCCTGGTGGAGCCCACACTTTCTCAGCATCTCTCCTTCCCTGTGTCTACTGCACCAGTTTGAATCTGAAGTGTGACTAGTTAAGGAGAGGTTCTCTCAGCGACTGGTTTGGGTGGACATGTAGCAGGAACTGGCCTTCAGGTCCGTGGAGAACAGAACCTGACCAGGTAGAGAAGTTGGATGGAAAGTGATTAGAAGCCCAGGTGGAAAGTAAAGAATGCGGTCTACACAGTAGAGAAGCTGATTGCTTTTTCTCACTGTTTTCCTTTTCTTGGCTGCACATCCTGTGGGATCTTAGTTCTCTGGTCACAGATTGGACCCATGCCCACTGCAGTGGAAGCATGGAGTCCCAGCCACTGGACCACCGGGAATCCCCAAAGCGGATCGACTTTTAACAGCAGGTCCTTTCCACCCCTTGCCAGCCCCAGACTTCTCCCTTGTCCCCTCCATGGCCCTCGAAGAGTTAAACCTAAGCCACTGCCTTTGTGCCTAGTGAGCCAGGTGATGGGATGGAAGTGAATGGTAATTTGAACAAGTGTGGTCAGCTAGAAATACATAAGGAGATTGAAACATGAAAATGTCCTAGAAATTTACACAATTGATATATTGTAGCTCAGTCAGCTGTTAACTCCTTTGTATGAAAAGTGGCTGAAATAATTGGTAACCAACCTCACATTTGTTTACTGAACCTTTGCATAGAAGGACATGGAGGAGTCAGCCGTGTGGCAGGAATACCCCCGACGGCCCCAGCATGGCTCTCAGAGCAATCCCCTACCAGGCACGAATCACTACTTGGTGGGTTGCTTATGTGCTGGGCTGTCTCCTGGGCACTGAGGATGCGATGGTCAACTAGAGGAAGAGAGCCTTGTCCTCCTGGAGCCTGCCTGCTATTGGGAGAGACGGATGATGGATACACGAATACTTGGGTGATAAAGTCAGGAGGTGAGGATCACTAGGGAGAAAAGAGGGCAGGGAGTGGGTGAGGGGGAGGCTAGGAGAGCTTCTGGACAGTTCCCTTGGGATTTTAATTCTTAAAATATTCCAAGTGCAGGCCTCACCTGGCTCTCTGCTCTACAGCTTCTGTTCTATTATATTTGCTAGCTGCGTATTTTTGGAAAACTGACTTGACGTCTCTGAGCTTCAGCTGTCGCATCTGTCAAATGGGAATAAGACCTGTCACAGGGTTATCTGGGATAAAATGTGTTAAAGCTCACTGTTCACTGGAAAGCATTCAGTACAAATATGTGAACTATTAGGACTGCAACTGTGGTACAAGGTCATTCATTCATTCGTTTATCTATTCTTTCCTTTGCCAAGTATTTATCATGCTCCTCCTATATGCATTGAAGGGCATTCCACTCCTGATTTGTTATTCTGCCCCAAGCATAGAAAGACTTTGGCCTCGTTGCGACTGGGCTGGAATATTTAAATAAGATTTTACCAGAAGCTTGGGGATGAGAGCAAGGAAATGAACATGGTGTGATTCATAGGTTGTGTGTAAATGAGCATGTGTGTATGTCTGTGTCTATGTGCGCATTTGTGTGTGTGTGTCTGTGGTGTGTGTGAGAATATGAGTGTGTGTAGCTGTTTGGGAATCATGCTTCATTGCAGGGGGCATGGAGACTTTGCCCTATTTGGGGTCAGTAATATTTCCAAACCTCTTAGGCCCACCCCTATCACCCTGCAGGGCACAGCACAACCCAGAGGGTGCCATTCCCATTCGGCGGCTGACATGGAGGCTCCTCAGTGTCTCTGGCTTAGCGAGACTAGCACCACACACCCCAAGCTCCTAGGCCAGCCTCCACAGCACACAGCATCCTGTACACCCCATTTCAACTTCTTGGAGCTCTGGAGGCCCTCAGATTCTGTCTCATCCGCTCCAGGGGTGGACGAGGACCTGGCCTGGCGGGAGTTGGTGTGCTCCCCACACCCCCTCCACCACTGCTGCCCGGTGTTCCTGGCTTCGGTCCTGGGCACATACATACAGTCCACCACAGGCCAGTATGGACCTCAACCTGGGGCCATGGAAAGAGCTTTGCAGCCAGACCCTGGCTGAGACCAACCTTGCTGAGCCTCAGTTTTCACGTCTGTAATATGCTCCTAACTTCCTATGATTGCAGGGCCATTGTTAGGAGTAAAGGATGATAGACCTGGAGCCCACGCATGGGGCCTGGCCTCTAGTAGGTGTTTGCTGCTGCTGCTAAGTCGCTTCAGTCATGTTTGACTCTGTGCAACCCCATAGATGAAAGCCCACCAGGTTCCTCCATCCCTGGAGTTCTCCAGGCAATAATACTGGAGTGGGTTGCCATTCCCTTTTCCAATGCATGCATACATGCATGCATGCTAGGTCGCTTCAGCCATGTCCGACTCTGTGCGACCCCATGGACAGCAGCCCACCAGGCTCCTCTGTCCACGGGATTCTCTAGGCAAGAGTACTGGAGTGGGCTGCCATTTCCTTCTCCACTAGTAGGCGTTTAAAGTGAAGTTGCTCAGTCCTGTCTGACTCTTTGTGACCCCGTGGACTGTAGCCCACTAGGCTCCTCCACCCATGGGATTCTCCAGGTAATAATACTGGAGTGGGTTGCCATTCCCNGACCCCATGGACAGCAGCCCACCAGGCTCCTCTGTCCACGGGATTCTCTAGGCAAGAGTACTGGAGTGGGCTGCCATTTCCTTCTCCACTAGTAGGCGTTTAAAGTGAAGTTGCTCAGTCCTGTCTGACTCTTTGTGACCCCGTGGACTGTAGCCCACTAGGCTCCTCCACCCATGGGATTCTCCAGGTAATAATACTGGAGTGGGTTGCCATTCCCTTCTCCAATGCATGCATACATGCATGCATGCTAAGTCACTTCAGCCATGTGCGACCCCATGGACAGCAGCCCACCAGGCTCCTCTGTCCATGGGATTCTCTAGGCAAGAGTACTGGAGTGGGCTGCCATTCCTTTCTCCACTAGTAGGTGTTTAAAGCGGAGTCGGTCAGTCATGTCTGACTCTTTGCGACCCTGTGGACTGTAGCCCACCAGGCTCCTCCACCCATGGGATTCTCCAGGCAATAATACTGGAGTGGGCTGCCATTCCCTTCTCCAGGGGATCTTCCTGACCCAGGGATCGAACCCAGTCTCCCA
>SJYX01021335.1:0-74703 GCA_006410675.1 Oreotragus oreotragus | reverse complement strand
CTCTTTGCATCAGGTGGCCAAGGTATTGGAGCTTCAGCTTCAGCATCAGTCCTTCTAATGAATATTCAGGATTGATTTCCTTTAGGATTGACTGGTTTGATCTTCTTGCAGTCCAAGGGACTCTCAAGAGTCTGCTTCAACACCACAGCTCAAAAGCATCTATCTCCTTGAGTTGGCTTAAATTCACATTCAGTGAGTCAGTGATGCTATCTGACCATCTCATCCTCCGCTGCCCATTCTCCTTTTGCCTTCAGTTTTCTCCAGCATCAGGGTCTTTTCTAGTGAGTTGGCTGTTTGCATCTCGTGGCCAAAGTATTAAGAGCTTCAGTATCAGTCCTTCCAGTAAATATTCAGTGTTGATTTCCTTTAGGATTGGCTGGTTTGATCTCTTGCAGTCCAAGGGACTCTCAAGAGTCTTCTCTAACACCACAATTAGAAATTATCAATTCTTTGGTTCTCAGCCTTCTTTATGGTCCAACTCTCACATCCATACATAAGCACTAGAAAAACCATAGTTTTGACTATGCTCAGTTGCTACAGTTGTGTCCAGCTCTTTGCACCCTGTAGACTGTAGTGTGTCAGGCTTCTCTGTCGATGGGGATTCTCTAGGCAAAAATACTGGAGTGGGTTGCCATGGCCTTCCTCCAGGGAATCTTCCCAACCCAGGAATCGAACCCAAGTCTTATATGTCTCCTGCATGTGTCAGGTACTATGCTAAAAACTTTTAACATGTTTTTCAGTTAACTGTAAAGCAACTGAGATACAGGTGTTCCTGCTCCCTCTTTACAGATGAAAGAACTGAGACATACTGAGTAGCAGGTTGGATTTGAACCCAAGTCAGTTTTCTTAATCAGTATACCCTACAGTGTTTAGAACTATATGCAGTACTTTAGTTTTAGCAAGCCATTTTTTTGTTTAGGGCAAAATAATGTTTTCTGTCCCATATCCAGTCCTTAATGAAGTTCATTGTTTTTTGATCTTTGTGCCTGAAGTTGCACAATTGGTAGATGACCTCAAGAAACATTCTGTAAAGACTCCTACATCTTCTTGCTTTGTTGTATTGAGTTTTCAGAGCCTACCAGGTTTAAAGTAAATCTGAGGTATTTTCTCCTCCCTTTGCATTGCCTTGCATTCCACACACCCAGAATCTATCACTTTTCTACCTGCTCATATACTCATTTGAATTCTTCATACATTTTCTTCATTGATTTGGGTGTTGTAATATTTGGACTACCATGGGATCATCATGAACAGATTTCTCACTGTAAGACCCTTTCCAAATGAGTTAAAAGTACTGAATTTGATTGATGCATTGATTTGGGGGGCTTCCCTGATAGCTCAGTTGGTACAGAATCTGCCTGTAATACAGGAGACCCCAGTTGGATACCTGGGTCGAGAAGATCCGCTGGGGAAAGTATAGGCTACCCACTCCAGTATTCTTGGCTTTCCTTGTGGCTCAGCTGGTAAAGAATCCTTCTGCAATGCAGGAGACCTGGGTTTGATCCCTGGGTTGGGAAGATCCCCTGGAGAAGGGAAAGGCCCAGAGTATTCCATGGACTAGTCCATGTGGTCGCAAAGAGTTGGACACACTGAGCGACTTTCACTTTCACTTTGATTGGGGATGGGGAGGATACTTAATCTAGAGAAATACTGGTTGTCTTTCTTCTCTTCCTAGTCTAGCTAGCCTGAATAGCTATATTTATCTGTGGAAGCTCTGGTCACACATGATCTTTAGCAGAGCTCTATCGTAACCCATCTTGGGCTTTTGTAAATAACCCTGTGTGGCTCCTTTCACTTCACTTTTCATATTCAGTTGTCTGTGGCTATTTGGCTTATTTGATTGGGAGGCCCATGAGGTCAGGGAGGACCGATTAAGCAACAGTAGGCTTGTTGATGGGATAAATAAATGAAAAATATCAACTTTAACTATATCTGTAAAAAGCAGTACATTGCTAAAAAGCAGTATTTGTAAAAATCTTTTCCCATATAGTTTAATAAGACTTAGAACAAAAGCTTCAATAAAAGTAATACTAAATTGTCTACATTGATAATTAATGGTGATATATTAATATGTGAGTTATAAAGATTTTGCAGAAAGTAAGCACTCCCGACAGTTATATTGTGGCTTATATTAGAATTTTTTTAAGATTGTAAAACTTCTTAGGCAAGTACTACTACAAGCTTATAAGCAAAGGTATTCTTTTGGTGTGTGCTTACGTTCATGTCCATATCTCAGTCCACATAACAAGGGCTAACCATCTGAATTGGTTGTATGCACATGGCAATAGATCCTACAGTTAAGTAACAGTTTGAGCACTTCAAAGCGATTTGAAAAGAAGGCTGAAAATTATTTAAATCTGAAATTAGAACAGTTACCTGTGTGAACCTCAATAGCAGTGACATTTACTGTTCATGGAGTCTATATGCTAGTCTCTTGACTTCCGTTACATACTATATGTTTAGCTTACACATCAGCCCTCCAAGTCAGACATTGTCACCTCCAGTTTACACTGGAGGAAACAGGCTCTGGTTCGTAAGTTGTAAAGCCACTTGAGACTTGTGGGATTCAAACTCAATTTTCTTTGACCCCAAATTCATAAACTTTATATTACAACAATGTTGACCAGTCTTTTTGTCCTACAGAATCATGGGAGCTATAATAAGGAAACCTAGTTTTAGCTGTCAGATTATGCTACTAGAAGTACTTTCATGAATTGTTTTGTTCTGTTTAAACCTAGATTGGATATGCATGTAAATTCATAAACTTTATATTACAACAATGTTGACCAGTCTTTTTGTCCTACAGAATCATGGGAGCTATAATAAGTAAACCTAGTTTTAGCTGTCAGATTATGCTACTAGAAGTACTTTCATGAATTGTTTTGTTCTGTTTAAACCTAGATTGGATATGCATGTCTAGAGTCCCTCCTTTTTGGATATGCATGTCTAGAGTCCCTCCTTCAAAAAAAACAGAAAAAAATCCTGAGACATGCTTGTTATTGCAAAGCTGCAAAGGATACTAATATATAAAACCAACAACAAAAGTTACAATCCTGTACACATATTTCCTTCCAGTCTTTAACTTTTAAAATTCATCTTTGGTACAGCTGAGATATAATACTCACATAAGCTTGTATTCTTTTTGAGGGGTGGGAGTGGGGTCAACATAGTGATCTTTTTTACCATAGCCTTAGAAAATATCTAGGCTTCCCTGGTGGCTCAGAGGTTAAAGTGTCTGCCTGGAATGTGGGAGACCCAGGTTCGATTCCTGGGTTGGGAAGATTCCCCTGGAGAAGGAAATGGCAACCCACTCCAGTGTTCTTGCCTGGAGAATCGCAGGGACGGAGCCTGGTAGGCTGCTGTCTATGGGGCTGCACAGAGTTGGAGACAACTGAAGTGACTTAGCAGCAAAGAGTATCGTAAATATACTAATAACACACTTGGGTCCCTTAGTCATAAACTTACCTAAATGTGCCTTGAATGATAAGGTTCAATATGTATTCCAGATTTGTCCACTTCTTCCCATCTCTACTGCTGCCACCTTTGCCAACTCTTACCATATCTCACCTGGCCTACTGCAGAAACCCCTGGTCTCCCTGCTTCCACTTTGGCTTTTTATGGTGCATCCCCTTTCCCACAGCCTGAGGGATCCTTTAAAATGTCAGATCGTGTCACCCCTTTGTTGAAAGTCTCTCATCACATTCAGAATAAAATCCTACCTTTCTCAAGGTTTGCCAGGCAGTAGAGGTCTGGGCACTGCCTCTATCTCACCTTATATCCAAATGCCTTGATCAGTACCCAGGAGTCTGGCAACAGCAGTTTCTTCCTGTGTTCCAGCGGCACTAGCATTGTGCTAGGGACTTGCCAGTTTGTTCTTGCCTCAGGGCCTTTGCACTTACTCTTCCTTGTGGCTTCAATCTTCTCTCAGATCTTCCTGTAGCTGATTCCATCATGTCATTCAGGTCTCAGTTCAGCTATTGTCTCTTCAAGGAGATTGCTCCCACAGTTATCTCACCATTCTGTCATTTTCTTTATAACATCATTGTCTGGAATTTCCTTTGTTTTTATATTCTGTCTCCTATACTAGAAATTAAACTCTGGGAAAATGAGGACCTTGTCTGTCCTTTTCACTGCCAAGCAGGTGCTCAATATGATGGTTGAATGAATAAACTTGAACATATCTGTATTACTGTTGAATGCACTGTCTCTTTTTCTTATCTATAATTTTATTTACTTATTGACTGCTGGGTCTTTATTGCTGCTTGGGCTTTTCTGTAGTTCTGGTGAGTGTGACTGCTCTTCATTGCGGTGGCTTCTCTCATGAAACACAGGCTCTAGGGCATGTGGGCTTCAGTAGTTGCTGCATTTGGGCTCAGTGGTTGCGGTTCCGGTTCCCAGGCTGTAGACCACAGGCTCAATAGTTGTGGTGCACAGGCTTAGTTGGTCTCCTACATGTGGATCTTCCCAGACCGAGGATCGAGCCTGTGTCTCCTGCATTGGCACATGGATTCTTTACCAGTGAGCCACCAGGGAAGCCCCTCTACTGTCTCTTTTAAACCAGTTCTTTTTATGGCAGAACCCTAATTTTCAGTCTCCATTTGTAGGGCTGTACCCTGATTCTCCGACTTCAGTAGTTCTTGATGTTTGGACCAGGGAACAGCCATGTTATACTTTTTGTTCAGTCACTAAGTCGTGTCTGACTCTTTGCGACCCCATGGACTGCAGCATGCCAGGCTTCCCTGTCCTTCACCATTTTCTTGTCCATTGAGTCAGTGATGCCATCCAACCCTCTCATCCTTTGTCATCCCCTTTTGCTTTCAGTCTTTCCCAACATCATGAGTCATCTCTTTGCATCAGGTGGCCAAGGTATTGGAGCTTCAGCTTCAGCATCAGTCCTTCTAATGAATATTCAGGATTGATTTCCTTTAGGATTGACTGGTTTGATCTTCTTGCAGTCCAAGGGACTCTCAAGAGTCTGCTTCAACACCACAGCTCAAAAGCATCTATCTCCTTGAGTTGGCTTAAATTCACATTCAGTGAGTCAGTGATGCTATCTGACCATCTCATCCTCCGCTGCCCATTCTCCTTTTGCCTTCAGTTTTCTCCAGCATCAGGGTCTTTTCTAGTGAGTTGGCTGTTTGCATCTCGTGGCCAAAGTATTAAGAGCTTCAGTATCAGTCCTTCCAGTAAATATTCAGTGTTGATTTCCTTTAGGATTGGCTGGTTTGATCTCTTGCAGTCCAAGGGACTCTCAAGAGTCTTCTCTAACACCACAATTAGAAATTATCAATTCTTTGGTTCTCAGCCTTCTTTATGGTCCAACTCTCACATCCATACATAAGCACTAGAAAAACCATAGTTTTGACTATGCTCAGTTGCTACAGTTGTGTCCAGCTCTTTGCACCCTGTAGACTGTAGTGTGTCAGGCTTCTCTGTCGATGGGGATTCTCTAGGCAAAAATACTGGAGTGGGTTGCCATGGCCTTCCTCCAGGGAATCTTCCCAACCCAGGAATCGAACCCAAGTCTTATATGTCTCCTGCATGTGTCAGGTACTATGCTAAAAACTTTTAACATGTTTTTCAGTTAACTGTAAAGCAACTGAGATACAGGTGTTCCTGCTCCCTCTTTACAGATGAAAGAACTGAGACATACTGAGTAGCAGGTTGGATTTGAACCCAAGTCAGTTTTCTTAATCAGTATACCCTACAGTGTTTAGAACTATATGCAGTACTTTAGTTTTAGCAAGCCATTTTTTTGTTGAGGGCAAAATAATGTTTTCTGTCCCATATCCAGTCCTTAATGAAGTTCATTGTTTTTTGATCTTTGTGCCTGAAGTTGCACAATTGGTAGATGACCTCAAGAAACATTCTGTAAAGACTCCTACATCTTCTTGCTTTGTTGTATTGAGTTTTCAGAGCCTACCAGGTTTAAAGTAAATCTGAGGTATTTTCTCCTCCCTTTGCATTGCCTTGCATTCCACACACCCAGAATCTATCACTTTTCTACCTGCTCATATACTCATTTGAATTCTTCATACATTTTCTTCATTGATTTGGGTGTTGTAATATTTGGACTACCATGGGATCATCATGAACAGATTTCTCACTGTAAGACCCTTTCCAAATGAGTTAAAAGTACTGAATTTGATTGATGCATTGATTTGGGGGGCTTCCCTGATAGCTCAGTTGGTACAGAATCTGCCTGTAATACAGGAGACCCCAGTTGGATACCTGGGTCGAGAAGATCCGCTGGGGAAAGTATAGGCTACCCACTCCAGTATTCTTGGCTTTCCTTGTGGCTCAGCTGGTAAAGAATCCTTCTGCAATGCAGGAGACCTGGGTTTGATCCCTGGGTTGGGAAGATCCCCTGGAGAAGGGAAAGGCCCAGAGTATTCCATGGACTAGTCCATGTGGTCGCAAAGAGTTGGACACACTGAGCGACTTTCACTTTCACTTTGATTGGGGATGGGGAGGATACTTAATCTAGAGAAATACTGGTTGTCTTTCTTCTCTTCCTAGTCTAGCTAGCCTGAATAGCTATATTTATCTGTGGAAGCTCTGGTCACACATGATCTTTAGCAGAGCTCTATCGTAACCCATCTTGGGCTTTTGTAAATAACCCTGTGTGGCTCCTTTCACTTCACTTTTCATATTCAGTTGTCTGTGGCTATTTGGCTTATTTGATTGGGAGGCCCATGAGGTCAGGGAGGACCGATTAAGCAACAGTAGGCTTGTTGATGGGATAAATAAATGAAAAATATCAACTTTAACTATATCTGTAAAAAGCAGTACATTGCTAAAAAGCAGTATTTGTAAAAATCTTTTCCCATATAGTTTAATAAGACTTAGAACAAAAGCTTCAATAAAAGTAATACTAAATTGTCTACATTGATAATTAATGGTGATATATTAATATGTGAGTTATAAAGATTTTGCAGAAAGTAAGCACTCCCGACAGTTATATTGTGGCTTATATTAGAATTTTTTTAAGATTGTAAAACTTCTTAGGCAAGTACTACTACAAGCTTATAAGCAAAGGTATTCTTTTGGTGTGTGCTTACGTTCATGTCCATATTTCAGTCCACATAACAAGGGCTAACCATCTGAATTGGTTGTATGCACATGGCAGTAGATCCTACAGTTAAGTAACAGTTTGAGCACTTCAAAGCGATTTGAAAAGAAGGCTGAAAATTATTTAAATCTGAAATTAGAACAGTTACCTGTGTGAATCTCAATAGCAATGACATTTACTGTTCATGGAGTCTATATGCTAGTCTCTTGACTTCCGTTACATACTATATGTTTAGCTTACACATCAGCCCTCCAAGTCAGACATTGTCACCTCCAGTTTACACTGGAGGAAACAGGCTCTGGTTCGTAAGTTGTAAAGCCACTTGAGACTTGTGGGATTCAAACTCAATTTTCTTTGACCCCAAATTCATAAACTTTATATTACAACAATGTTGACCAGTCTTTTTGTCCTACAGAATCATGGGAGCTATAATAAGTAAACCTAGTTTTAGCTGTCAGATTATGCTACTAGAAGTACTTTCATGAATTGTTTTGTTCTGTTTAAACCTAGATTGGATATGCATGTCTAGAGTCCCTCCTTTTTGGATATGCATGTCTAGAGTCCCTCCTTCAAAAAAGACAGAAAAAAATCCTGAGACATGCTTGTTATTGCAAAGCTGCAAAGGATAGTAATATATAAAACCAACAACAAAAGTTACAATCCTGTACACATATTTCCTTCCAGTCTTTAACTTTTAAAATTCATCTTTGGTACAGCTGAGATATAATACTCACATAAGCTTGTATTCTTTTTGAGGGGTGGGAGTGGGGTCAACATAGTGATCTTTTTTACCATAGCCTTAGAAAATATCTAGGCTTCCCTGGTGGCTCAGAGGTTAAAGTGTCTGCCTGGAATGCGGGAGACCCAGGTTCGATTCCTGGGTTGGGAAGATTCCCCTGGAGAAGGAAATGGCAACCCACTCCAGTACTCTTGCCTGGAGAATCCCATGGACGGAGGAGCCTGTTAGGCTACGGCTGAGCGACTTCACTTTCACTTTCACACTTTAGAAAATATCTACACTTGATTTTAACTGGCTGCATTTTATAAGATATTTTGAATAAACTGGTTTACTTGAAGTTTTCGCTTAATATTGAACATGAATGTAGTTTCCAGTTTTCACCATTATAAATAATATTGTGGTGAACCATGGCTTTAAATAGCCAACCAGCCAGTCTTAATTATGTAAAAAAAAAAATCACATTTTAATGACTTGAAATGTGATTTTAATCATATTTCAGCAAGTATATACAATCCTAGAAAATTTACTCAGGCTTTTTTTAAAAAATAATTTTACTTGTTAATTAAAAATTTTTTTTGGCTGTTCTGGGTCTTCCTTGCTGCACAGGCTCTCTCTAGCAGTGGTGAGCAGGGACTACTCTAGCTGCAGGGCACGGGCCTCTCATTGCAGTGGCTTCTCCTGCAGAGCATGGGCTCTCGAGTTGGGCTTTACTAGTAGCGATCCCAGGGACAGAGGAGCCTGGTGGGCTGCTGTCTATGGGGTCGCCCAGCAGCAGCAGCAGTTGTGATGCACTGGCTTAGTGACCTCTCGGCATTTGGAATCTTCCTTTATTAGGGATCAAATCTGTGTTTCCTGCCTTGGGAGGTGAATTCTTAACCACTAAGCCACTCAGGCCTGACGTGCTGCAATTCATGGGGTTGCAAAGAGTCGAACACGACTGAGCGACTGAACTGAACTAAACTGAAACCCGTCAGGGATGCTCCTACATGAGGATTTTTTTAAAATAGAGGTAGCCTCTGAGAAGAAGAGAGAACCTTTTTTACTTCTGTGGTTTTTTTAAACTTCTGTTTTTGAATTGTAAAAGTATAAATGTGATTGCTTTTAAAATTAAAAAAAAAAAAAGGTTCAACTCCTTGAGAAAGTATATGTTTTTCTAAACTAAAACCAATTTTTAGGTTTATAGTAAGGCTTGTATTTTGTTTATAACATTTCAGACTTGAGTGCTTTTGTTTGAAGAAAGTTACCTTTTTATTGCTTTATTTTCATATTGAATTTTCATTTTCTTTTTTAAATTTAGGTCAAAACACAGGTGTGAGTCTTAAGTTTGTAAAAATACAGAATAAAGCTGGTTTATGCTTCACTGCACTCATTGACACGTATTGCAGGTGCAGCACTTTGAAATTTTAACGATGATAAAGATGCTTCAAGTTAGGGATACAGTAATCATCTTCTTGGTAAATGAAGTTTTAGAGGATGTGTTCTGGCTGCTATCTTGTTTTAGCTTATACTTTTTTAAAAAAAGCTAATTTTTTTTTTTTTTTTTTTTACATATTGTGACTTCCCTGGTGGCTCAGAGGTTAAAGCGTCTGCCTCCAATGCGGGAGACCTGGGTTCGATCCCTGGGTCGGGAAGATCCCCTGGAGAAGGAAATGGCAACCCACTCCAGTGTTCTTGCTTGGAGAATCCCATGGACTGAGGAGCTTGGTGGGCTGCAGTCCACGGGGTCACAAAGAGTCGGACACGAGTCACAAGAGTGACTTTATGTACTTACTTATTGTGTGTTTTGTTGCTTTGTACTCCTGGCAGAGGTAATGTAGAAGAAACTGACTTGCTTGAAATTTTGAAGACTTCCGTTTTTCCTGTGGTGCTTATTCAGATTTCATTTTTTTTAAAGATTGGTGTATGTTTTGGCTGTGGTACGTCTTCATTGCTGTGAGTGGATTTGCTCAAGTTACAGCAAGTGGGGACTACTCTCTAGTTACAGTGCACGGGCTTCCCATTGGAGTGGCTTCTCTTGTGGAGCACAGGCTTTATGGTCGTGAGTCGAGTTTCATTTTTTAATAATATTCCTTTCTGTATCACAGTGGTTCTAAGCGTTTTTTTCCTGTCATCATGGATGGCATTTGTGTGCACCCATGTTCAGATAGGTCGTCTAGGCTGTAGCATGGCTGAGATAAGCCATGAGTTAATCTGAGTTGGGAGAGTAGTAACCATAACTCCGTTCTGCCCCCAAAATCATATAGGCAAGGAAGTGAAGGGGAGTAATAGTGAGAAAAAGTCTTGATTCTGCTCTGGTTTATTTGAACGGTGGAATGATAGAAGGCTGGAGGAGAAGGGGACGACAGAGGGTGAAATGGTTGGATGGCATCACCGAATCAATAGGCATGAATTTGAGCAAACTCTGGGAGGTGGTGAAGGACAGGAAGCTTGGTGTGCTGCAGGCCATGGGGTCACAATTTAGCAACTGAACAATAACAACAAATCATATGCAGTTTTGTAACATTGCTTGTGATGTACTTCAGAATTTCAGAACATGCTTGTATTTTGTAATATAGCTATTGAAAACTGGTTTCTTAACAATTGTATCCTCTATGATTTGCGGGGGCGGTCACAGAATATGGAATTTTTATAACATCTGTTAAATTTTTCTGTTTCTAACTTATGGAACACAGTGTTTTTTCCTGAATTAAAAGTTTTTTATTCAGAATGTGATTAAGTAGTACTCGAGTAGAAATTTCAGAGAACATTTTCAGAATATGAAACTTTGGGTTAAGATACTGAATATAAACAAAGATGATTCAATTGCAGAGTTTTCCCTTGTTTGGCTGTTTATAATAAATTTTACCCCTGGGCCTTGAGAGAGTCTTTAAGATTGTACAATAGTAAAGGATAGCTGGGGAAGAACAGAAAATTTGTAGATGAGGGACCAAGATTCAGAACAGAAGACTTTTCTTCTCTTTCACTTCTATGCAAAGGAGTGATAGCTGAGCCCCAGGGGAATTCAACCCCACCCCCACCGCCCCCACCCTAAAGCTGTATACAAAGAACTTGGGTTGAGGGCTGAAGATACATTTCAAATCTAAAGGCTTAGAGTTGAATTGCCTCAGAGCATTTTACAGTTTATAAAGCACTCTTTAAAATTCTCACCCGATCCTTGGAATAACCCATTAAAATAAATAGTTTCAATGATCACTCTTGTTTTATAGGTAGGGAAACTGAAGTCACAGACAGGCTCATTTATCCATTTTGTAACTTAAGTCATTTATCTAAGATACATTCTTTCTGCTATCTCATGCTGTTTTTAACGGGTGTTCTTAAGGTGATTCATAGAGTACAGTCGGGCTCTGTCCATGGAATTCTCCAGGCAAGAATACTGGAGTGGATTGCCATTCCCTGCTCCAGGGGATCTTTCCGACTGAGGGGTCTAACCCGGGTCTCCTGCATTGTAGGCAGATTTTTTTTACCGTTTGAGCCACCAGGGAAGCCCACGATCAGGTACAGGTAAGGGGAAAAAATGGTTGTAGAGGAAAGAAAAGGTAGTGTCTAAGGTGTAGGAAAATAGGGTCACATTAGCAGGGAATTTCCAGAAAAGTAATGGCAGCTGTGGGGGCCGCAGGGAGCCTTTAACCGAGTCCTGTGCTGCAACCACAGGAAATTCTTGATAATTGTGAAAGGCATAGAAGTTAAGTGAGTTAAGTAGTTCTCCTTTTGAACTTTCTCTGGAGAGATTATCACAGAAGTTATTTGAGACATTTATTTTGGCTGTTAATTATATACTACTATGTGGTTATATTATTATTATTACAAGAATGAATTATAATTAGTAATTAACTTGATTGCAAACACTTGGAGGTAGGGCTTAATATTTTGTTTCTTCTGTATCCTCCTCTGAACTCTTCTGCTAGCTACCTAGTCCCCTGGGGACTATCCTTTTCAGGAAAGGAGAAGTGAGAGAAGACAGGGGTTTGAAGCCCTGCTCTACTGGGTGACTTTGGGTAAGGCACTGACATTTTCAGGGCCTCAATTTTTTTTCTCTTTAAATGAGTGAATGAGAACTGCTGCATCCCCAAAGTTTTAAAAGTACCTTTTATGAAGTTATGGTTTGTTGAATATGAATAAATGAAGACTTAGCATCCTCTGATACATACCTTATCTATACTGTGCTATCTTGCACAGGCCTCCTAGTCAGATTGACCTTGTTTTTTCTGTACATTCCCATTCTCCTTGATGAAGAAAGAACATTTTGTTGTCATTCTTTCTAGCCTACTCTCATCTCTTCCTTTTGAATAGTATGCCCTCTGAAAGAATATATTTAAGGTTTCTGTTATCCTATAAAAATTTATAATAAGATTTTCGGGTGTGGTTTTTATTTTATTTTTCTCTTGTAAATAGCTAATTCTGGATGGGCCTATCAACTTGAAAAAAAAAGCACAACACAAGAGCCATGAGTTGAGTTTCTTCCATGTCTTACTGTCATGGACTAACACGGGAGATAGGCTCTCAGCTAGCTCTGAGGAACCATTCCAAAGGTAATGGAGGAGCTGGTATCCATATATGCAGTCAGTGGAAAGGTTGCTGAAGTTGCCTGGATCAGATATCTCAATTTTAGTGCTTTTCTGTGCATGGGAAGATGCAACAGTCTGAGGTCACTGGAATTCTTCCTTAGATAGGCCTTTCGACGGTCTGTGCTGCTGTGCTGTGCTTAGTCGCTCAGTCGTGTCCCGCTCTTTGCTCCCCCATGGACTGTAGCCTGCCAGGCTCCTCTGTCCATGGGGTTTCTCCAGGCAAGAAGACTGGAGTGGGTTGCCATACCCTTCTCCAGGGGATCTTCCCAACCCAAGGATCAAACCCAGGTCTCCTGCATTGCAGGCAGATTCTTTACTGTCTGAGCCACTGGGGAAGCCAAGAATACTGGAGCTGAAGGGATAGGATAGCCTATCCCTTCTCCTGGGGATCTTCCCAACCCAGGAATCGAACCTGGGTCTCCTGCATTGCTGGAGGATTCTTTACCAGCTGAGCTACCAGGAAAGCCCACCTAGGGGTCCATAAATCCAAAACACAGAATGTGTCACCCTAAATTCTGTCATTGTGCGCTTACAGATCAGCAGCTATTGTGGCTAATGATTTGACCCTTAAAGAACTGGAGTGGCAGGCAACATTCTTTGTTACACACAGTAGAGGGTTGGATCAAATAGGGAGTCGTATTAGGAATTTGTAACTGTAATTGCTTGGCTATTAATATGAATTTTAAAAATTTGTCATAATAGAACTCAGGAAGTTTTAACTCCTGAGCACAGAGAATTGTGGTATTTAAGGAATATAATGGATTTATTTCAATATTTACATTTTAAAATGACTTTAATCTCCCAGGCAGCATTTTAGCCTAGTTTTTACCAGATGACGATTGACTGATCTGAACTTGAAACTGCATCCTTTCTCCTTGCCCACTTCCCATCAGAGAATCAGACTTACAAATGTGGTTTAAGAGAAAAGTATGTAACTGGAAAGAAGCATTAGGAAGTTAATTGATGGTTATCTAATTTCTGTAGTGCTCTAAAGTTGTCTGTATACAGTATAACCTTCATGATTGGTCATATCCTACAGATGTGCAATGAGTCTTGGTCAGGAATTTACTTTATGACTTCCTGTCCAAGGTCTCTCTCATACTGGATGGAAATGTGATCATGGTCAAATTGCTCGCTTATCTGAACTTATTTTCCTCATTTTAAAAGAGGAATAATTTTCTTGCTTAACTTGTTGGAAGGGCTGTTGTTAAGATATGAAAGTAGTTAGAAAGCTGCAGGCATAACTATTTTAGATATGACTATTTGATTGAGATCCATTTCTGATGACTAAAGCAAATAGGTATGTTGCAAAAACATATTGTATCTGTGGGAATGTGAACACGTTATTAACATTAAGATGTTGAGTCATCTGATGAAAGTAATCTGAACTTCTAATTATACATGTTAGTGTATGATATAATATTACTGAAATTGATAGGCAAATATTTTGTTCTCCCTGTTTAATATGAAAGGTAGCCAGAGTTTTGGGATAGCTCTCCTTAATTGGTTGATGAGTTTTTTAATTGGCTACTAGGCAAAAGCGGATTCAGAAAGGAGTTTGTAGAAAAATAATTATTAGAATTGAGTAGTTATTCCTGTAATTGGGAATAAGGTTAAAAATAGAAAGTAAATGCAAAGGTAATCTTCCTGAATGTCCTGGGAGGGGCAGTTTCAGCTGTTTCTGGTATGTTTTACTCTCTTGGTTTTTATAACTTTGGAATGTTAATAGCATTGATGCTTTTTAGGTAAAAATGTATAAAATACTTGAGTTCCTCATTTCACTTCACTGACAGCATCTCTATTTTCTGTATTATAAAAACAAATTGCATGCATTCTAAATTGTTACTTTGTATTTTGGCCTTGCTGTGGGTTTTTATTTTTAACTTTTAAGTGGGAAGAATTTTGACATTGTCTTGATCACTGTAAAGATAGGACTAATTGAAAAAGTGATTTTATCATAAGTCACCTTCTTAAAATTACAGTAGAAAGATAGTTCTCATCCTCTGACCTTGAATTAGGCTTGGTTATACCTGCTTTCTCAAGAAGAGCCCTCTGTTTGCATGGGGAGAAAACAGAAGAATTATCATTTGTCTATAGAAATGTATTTGTAAAAAACTGAGATATGCTTGAAATTTTAGTACTAACAGGTCATGAATCTGTATGTATCCATCGACTGGCTTCAGCAGTTACTGAACTTATGACTTTTATTTCATCCACACCTCCACTTTTGCAGGGTTATTTTCACCTGGATCCCAGGCATAAAAATCTCTTTAACTGGAAATACATAGTGAGATCTCTCAGAGATAAAGACTCTTTCAGATGTGACAATTGACATTATAGTTATGTTAAAAAATTTAATGCAGGGCAATTTCCTAAATGACATTTAATCCAGTCAGTGTTCAAAATTCCTTTTTGTTTGTATCATAATTGTCCTTTTGTTAGGTTTGTTTGCTTCCGGATTCAAACACGGTCTATATACAGCATTTGATTGATGGCTCTAAAATTTCTTAAACTGTAACCATATCCCCGCCATCTATTGAAGTTTTGTTTACTTTTTACTATTTATTTATTGAAAAATTGGAGTTAGTTTTCCTTAGTTTTGCTGCATTCAGCATTTTTCCTGATTTATAATAAAAGTTAATATATACTTATTATTTGATAGGGACTCCACAGTATTTGATAAGGACCTGGTGGTCCAGTGATTAAGATTCTGACTTTAAATGCAGAAAGTACTAGTTTGATCCCTGGTCAGGGAACTCAGATCCCACATGCCTTGCAGTTTGGCAAAAAAAAAAAAAAAAAAAAATCTATGATATTGAAAGATAGAATTATACAAAATGAAAAGTAAAATCTTGTCACTCAGAGATTCCCGATGTTAGTTTTCATGTTTTCTTTCAACTTTTTCAAGTGTGTTTTTTTGTGCTTTAAAAATATATGCATGTACTTTGCTTATTTTTATATCCTTTTTAATATATTTTAATATTACATTGTGTTTATTTCCCCATGTCATTATGAAAGAAAATGAAGCATTTGGCTGCATAATACTTCACAGTATATATCTTAATTTAAGCATTTCCTTTTAGCCAGACATTTGTTGTTGTTTAGTTGCTAAGTCACATCCAACTCTTTGCAGCCCCATGGACTGCATCCCACCAGGCTCCTCTGTCCATGGGATTTCCCAGGCAAGAATACTGGAGTGGGTAGCCATTTCCTCCTCCAGGGGATCTTCCCGGCCTAGGCACTGAACCCGTGTCTCCTGCATCTCCTCCATTGGCAGGCAGATTCTTTACCGTAACTGAGCCACCAGCCAGACATTTAGACTGTTTCCAATTTTTCACTGTGATAAAGCTGTGATAACCATCTTAGTACATAGGTCTTTGTATTTCAGATTTTTAAAAAAATTATAGAACCTTAGAAGTGGAATTATTCAAAGGGCATGAACATTTTTTAATTTCTGAATTCATATTGCCATAAAAATTATATTTTGTAATCTCCAGTGCAGTTCCCACTTTAAGAATCTGTTTGCATGTGTTCCGTGTTATTAAGAAATCTTTGCTTATATTAGTGGAGTGTGATTTTTTCCCCCTATTTTTTGACTGTTGTAATTGTACTTGAGATTTTTTAATGCATATATTATGTTGTAAGTTTGGTGATATTTTTCATTGTTTCATTGTTTCATGTCTTCTAGAATCACTTAGGTTTTTTTTTTCCCTTAATTGCTAGAAGGCATTCCTAGCAGGTACTTTGTACATTCCTCAGTTCAGTTCAGTCCCTCAGTCGTGTCAGACTCTTTGCGACCCCATGAATTGCAGCACGCCAGGCCTCCCTGTCCATCACCAACTCCTGGAATTTACTCAGACACGTCCATCAAGTCAGTGACAACATCCAGCCATCTCATCCTCTGTCGTCCCCTTCNGACTCTTTGTGACCCCATGGACTCCAGCACACCAGGCTTCCCTGTCCTTCACCATCTCCCAGAGTTTGCTCAAACCCATGTCCATTGAATCAGTGATGCCATCCAACCATCTCATCCTCTGTCACCCTCTTTTGCTGTCAGTCTTTCCCAGCATCAGGGTCTTTTCTAATGAGTCAGTTCTTCACATCAGGTGGTCAGTGTATTGGAGCTTCAGCATCAGTCCTTCAGATGAATATTCAGGACTGATTTCCTTTAGGATGGACTGGTTTGATATCCTTACTGTCCAAGGGACTCTCAAGAGTCTTCTCCAGCACCACAGTTCAAAAGCATCAGTTCTGCAGCACTCAGCCTTTGTTATGGTCCAGCTCTCACCTCCATATGTGACTACCGGAAAAACTATTTCTTTGACTTGTCAGCAAAGTGATGTCTTTGCTTTTTAATGCTCTGGCTCATGGCTTTCCTTTCAAGGTGCAATGGTCTTTTAATTTCATGACTTTTAATTACACAATTTTGTGTCTTTTAATTTCATGACTCTTTGCAACCCCATGGGCTGTAGCTTGCCAGGCTCCTTTGTCCATGGAATTCTCTAGGCAAGAATACTGCAGTGGGTAGCCATTCCTTTCTGCAAGGGATCTTCCCAGCCCAAGGATCAACCCTGGGTCTCCCACATTGCAGGCAGATTCTTTACTATCTGAGCCACCAGGGAAGCCCCAGCTTATGGCATATACAACGATAAATATCTAGGTGAGAATTAAGAACCTTTGTTATTGTCAGGGGTCCACAATTCAAACCTGTTCATTTTATCTAGGGGAGCATATATGGAAGTTTGACTGCAGTATTGATTTATCGAAACAATATATATGCCACTTTAAAAATGCAGCTGAGAATTTTAGGCACTGCAGCATACAAAATACCCAGTGTTAGCAAAGTCATCATTTAGAACTATTCAACCTCAATTTGTTTCTTTTAAATAAAACAAGAAGATCTCTGGGTTGTACGAAATATATTAATTTTCCTTCTTTTCAAGATTGAGAAGATAGAGTGGGACACGTGGACCTGTGTGCTGGGGCCCACCTGTGAGGGCATCTGGCCAGTGCACAGCGATGTGACTGATGTAAATGCTGCCAGCCTCACCAAAGACTGTTCCCTCTTAGCTACAGGAGATGATTTTGGTTTCATTAAGCTTTTCTCATATCCTGTCAAGGTAATATTGCATGTTTACTATATGTATTTGTTTAGTTTCAAGTAATAACCCCAAATCTATCTATTGTATTTAAGTGGATTTTTAAATATCAAAGGAATAAGTAATCAACATTGTCATCTACAGTTATTTACATTTGCAGTTGTACAGTTATCTACATCATGGTTATTTATGCCCATAGAAACCTTGGTGACCTTAGGTATACTAGTTTGAGTCAGAGTCTCGTGGTGTAGAGTTCTTCCCTGAAAGTCTGTCAGTGGACATCAAATCCAACATCTCACGAACTGCAAAGTAAGAATTTTCTTTACAACTTGGGCTGGCACTTTTACTAGCCTACGTCTAGAGATGAAGAATTTACTAGGTAAATTCTTCTTGCACAAGGTAGCACAGTTCATTTTTAAACCACTCCATTGTTAAAATGCTTTGCGCTAGATAGAGCTGATTTTTGTTTTCCTTTAGCCAAAGTTCTACCTTCTGAACTGTTGTTGAATAAGTCCAGTCTTCTGACAGCCTTCATGTGTGGGAAGATCGTATTTGACCCCCTGAAGTCTCACTTTCTCCAGTCTAAACATCCAGTTCCTTCAGTAACAAGGTGTCTAGCTGTCTCTTCCTCTGGTTTATCAATTCCATTAAATTTTGGGTTGTTTCTTCTTTCAGTTTTATTGAGATGTAACTGACATGCAGTACTGTATAAGTTTAAGGTGTACTTAATTATTTGACTTACATACCTTATGAATGATTATCACCATAAGTTTAGTGAACATCTGTCATCTAAACAGCGACAATACAACAGAAAAAGAAATGTTTTTCCTTGTGATGAGAACTCGGAATTTATTCTATTAACAACTTTCATTATAATGTACAGAAGAATTAGCGTAATATTGCATCCCTTGATATTTATTCATCTTCTAACTGGAAGTTGTACCTTTTGACTGCCTTTATCTAGTCCCCCCACACCCTTCACTTCTGATAACTACAAATTGGTCTCTTTTTCCAAGAGTTTATTTACTTGTTTGTTTTGAAGTATAGTTGACTTACAAAGCTGTGTTAGTTCAGATATTATGTTATTATTGACTATATTCTCACTCTGCTCATTTCATCCTCATGACTCATTAATTTTATAACTCTTAATCTCCCTTATCCATTTCAATCCCATTTCAAAGTAACTCCTCTAGGACCAAATTCAGGTCCATGCAGGTTGCTGCAAATGGCATTATTTCATTCTCTGCAATGGCTGAGTAAAATGCCATTGTATATATGAGCCACAGCTTCTTTATCCATTATCTGTTGATGGACATTTAAGTTGTTGCCATGTCTTTGCTATTGTAAATAGTGCTTCAGTGAACACTGGGGTGCACGCATCCTGTCAAACCATATTTTTCTTGGGATATATGCCAAGGAGTGGGGTTGCTGAATCATATGGTAGCTCTATTTTTAGTTCCTTAAGGAACCTCCATATTGTTCTCCATAGTGACTATACACCTAAAGCTAACACAATATTGTTATCAACTGAACTCCAATGGCGGCGGCGGCGGCGGCGGCGGGGGGGAGGCGGAGCCGGGGGCGGCCTGCGGGAAGGCCTCTCCTCCGCCGACCGCGCGTTTCGGCCTAGGCCGCGGGGCCGCCCGTGGCCCTGCGGGGAGCAGGCGAAAGGGGTCTTGCGTGGCGGGGGCCTGGGCCTGGGGCAGCCGACGCCGGTCGTCCGGAAGCCAGGAGGAGGCGAGAGGCCGCTCGTGGACTTCGGGCCTAGGCCCTCTCCCCTCTGCCTTCTCCCGGGGCCTGGGTCACCCCCATCCACGGAGAAAGAGACCATCCGGGAGGTGCGGCCGCGCTATGGACCCCTGACCCCACGGGGTCACTCGGACTCTTAACGTGTGGACTGACCGCTACTGACTGCACCGCTGCCCCCGTCTCCTGCCGGCCCTTAGCATGAGCGAGGGGGACCCAGCCGGGTGACATTGTGCCGGTTGGCGGATTCTCGCTTGCCCCCTTGCCCCGTCCTCGTCCGCCTCCTCCCACATGAAGCGATTCTGAATATCCGGGGGGAGGGGCGGGTCCTGAATTATTGTTTTTACGAACCCCTGCTTGTGGTTGGGGGGGTATTTAATCTGAGGCCTTTGAGGGTCCTTCGGTGTCTCTTAAGTGTTTTGTGTGTGTACATATTTTGCTCTTAAGTTTATAAATATACATATATTGAGCGTGTCCACGTCTCCTCGCTGAACCTTAGGAATCCTTTGGCACCATGTCCTGTGTGCATTATAAATTTTCTTCTAAACTCAACTATGATACCGTCACCTTTGATGGGCTCCACATCTCCCTCTGCGACTTAAAGAAGCAGATTATGGGGAGAGAGAAGCTGAAAGCTGCCGACTGCGACCTGCAGATCACCAACGCACAGACGAAAGAAGGTAAGAGCCGCCCGGGCTTCGGATCCTGGCTGGTGGACGAGAGATGCTGGTGGCGAGGTGCCTGGCAGGAGACTAACCGCCATTAGGTCTCTTGCGGGACTGTTCGTTCTAACACTTTGGGGACGACTTTCATTGATAGCCAGGGGTTGCAGCAGTCAGCTCCTGAGTTTAACTGACTTTGATTTGTTTTCTGTATACTTGGATCATCTGCAACCGGCCGATCCCCAACTGTCTGATGATTCCTCCCAAATGATTTTTTTAAATGAAGGTTTTGGTGGTAAGGGGTGGGGATGTCATCCAGGTTGTCTGAGTGCTTACCCTGGGGCATTTTCTAATCTGTTTTCCATCAGCAGGAGGAGAGGAGAGCATAAGGAAGGATTTTTTGTAAAGCAGCACTGGAGAACCTTCTCTAACTTTCTGACAATCACTGTAGGGGGTTTGATGGCAAATTTTATGTCCTCCTCTTCTCCCTTCCCCGATCATTTAGTTTTAATTTTGGAGTTTCCTGTGTTTGGAGAAAGATCCTCCCTTTGATGTTTTTAATCCAGCCGGTTTTTAAAGTTGGAATTGCTTTTGGAACTTGGTATGTTCTGGTGTGACCACTTTTGTCTGGTGTGTTAAGTTCCAGAGTTAAGTAGTTGAACTCTTCGTTCATCACATTGCTCTCAAATTTTAGTAGTTTCATAAAGATCAAAAGTACATATTTTTTTAAATAGTGGTTGCTTGATTTTATATGATTATATTGATACTAGGATACTGAAAAATAGTCTGCTCCGCTACCATATGAATATACATAAGCCACTAATTGGAATCTTTAAATTTTTCTTTTATTAAAGGTTTTTATATGATGCTGAGAATTTAACATAGATATGAGAATGAGACAGAATGGCTTCTTAGAGTTTCTATTTTCAGACTCTGGCTTTGAACTTAACTTCGGTTTCTTTTTCTCAGGACTGCAACGCTGATGTGTCGTTTTGTGTCTTTTGAGGGTTTTTTTTTTTGATAAGATGAGAAGTAAAGTGAAGTTCCAGTTAGGGTAGTATTGATCACTAAATTTGGCTTAGTTGGGACATGGATTCTTCTAGTTGAAATTGGGGAAGGTTCCCCCAGTTTTCAAGTATAAGAGCTGTTTTTTTACATTTACATCCAGACATAAATATGATTGTATTAAGGAACAGCACTCAAAAATAGTAAGAAAGAACTTGTATACTAACTTGATAACATGTGCAGGAATATTCTCTGCTTCCCCCTTTTCCGGTTTTTCAGTGTATCAGACCTAAGAGACGCTTCATGTGAGGCTTCGGTCATTGTGATTGTGAGGAAAAATTGCTGGTGATCATGAATAGTTGAGAAACAGCTTTAAAAAATATTATTCAAGAAAATACCTTTAAGGAAATATTTTTTAAGGTCACAAAAGCCTTCCTTAAGCATTACAGTCACACTTAACGGATGTATAATAATTTTAGGACATCTGGATATGTTAATGATACTTAATGAACTAGAGAAAATAAACTATTAAGTGAAATTAGAAAATATTAAGGCAGTTTTAATCATATACAGATTTCATATTTTGCTTGAGTATAACACAATTTACTCGTTTAAGACTAGACTCCGTCAATCTTTTCCATCTAATAACTGATTACAGCGTTGTTAGACTGGAATAAATTATTGTTGATTGAATTTTTGTCCATGAATTTAAGAGTTTGTGATGTGTTGTTTTTTTCTAAGCTAGGAAATTATTTAATGCCTTATTTTTACAAATGGTGAAAGCAAGAAAATGCTTTGCCCAGCCCTGTGTTTTTTGTTTATCTGTGAACTGTCATTATTGGAGAAAGCTTTGCTGTAGTAAGCTTTGCTGTTGGATTGGTTAAGAGAAGAGAACGTTTGCATCTTATGCTGTCCTCAAATTATGAGAGAAAAAGATATTTAGGCACTTAATGATTTTTATGGCAAGTAATATGAGTGTCGCAAGGCAGCTGAGTAAGAATGCCACTTGCTTTTAGCACCATCCAGTGAATTAAAGAGGACAGAATAAATATTTATAGCTTCATAGTTAGGAGATTGCCTAGGAAAGAATGGCGAACTGGATCGCTTTAGTTTGTTTGAATTAATGTTTCTATCTTGTTTCTATAAAAGATTGCAGACAGTTTTGGAAGTCTCTCTTTGTTTAGGACTCTTAAAACTTAGACTGAAATGCTTGAATCAAAATTTCATGTTTCAGATTTAAGAATTCTGCTTCTTTGTTTCTAGACTACATTTCAAAGTGAATCTCAAATTATGTTTTTGTGTTTTTCCTATATAAATTTGTTTTTGTAAGTTTTCTGCTTATTCTGAACTTAGGGTAAAAAGGATTTGGAAGCTGAGGAAAAAGGATTTTCAAAAGACTACTTCTCCATTTCTTAAATTCGTCTTGTTTTTCATTTCATCCGTATCCTTCATGTTTTTGGATCAAAAATGGAAGTGTCAAATAGAGAGGATCTTTTGAAGCTAACAGGTTACTTACTGAGGTATCTTAAAGGTAGGGAATCATCAGTGTAATTCAGATACTTTAAAAGGTCGATTAGAGAGCATGTGGCGTCAGAGCCAGACTTTAAGCTTGACAGCACTGTGTTGATGAGGTGAATAAGGTTGTCTTGGAAAGCTCCTGAACACAGTTGCTATTTGTTCCTACGGTAGACTCTCTTGACAGTTGTTAACATAGTCAGCAACTTAATTGTCTGGTATGTGACATAAAGTTTTAGAGTTGTTTTTTTTTTTTCCTAAAGATTCCTCATCTCCCATGCTTCTGGGTTTTTCTTTCTTAGAGCTTGCTTGGAACTTGGAACTATCCTGAACCATGCAAAAGATAATGATGGTAGTCTTACATTAGAAAATTGCATCACTCTAATTGGATACTTACGAAGATAAAGCTTACTACTTGAAATACATATACCAAAGAGAACCCTTTACTGAACAACTTATGTGTATGTGCACTCCATCATGTCCAGCTCTTTATGACCCTATAGACTGTAGCCCTCCACCCCTCTTTCTGTGGAATTTTATAGGCAAGAATACTGGTTAGGTTGCCATTTCGTCCTCCAGGGGATCTCCCCAATCCAAGTATCAAACTTGTGTCTCTTACCACTGTGCCACCTGGGAAACCCAATTTATGATAATGTGATTAGAAAGAATAGAGCCAGTACATCTATAAAAGCTTAAAATGCTTACTACATATTTGATAAACTTAAAATAATTAGAACAGAGCTTGATAAGCTTAATAATTAGAGCACTTGGTGCTGAGTAACTTAAGTGAGTCAGGTAAACTCAGTAATTTTAAAAGAGTGAACCCTAATACTTGATTGTGTGATTAAGAGAGATGGTTATATTTTTACATATATCCCCCTGTAGTGGATTATTTTTGGTAATTTTGCAAATTCCTTTCATAGCAAAATTTTTTAAACCATCATTGAATTCATTGATTCATTTTTTGTTTGAATTTCGTTCTTAGAGAACTATTGCAAGTAATAGTCCCAAGAGTAGGATAATTCTTCCTGTCTGTCTGCTCAGAAAGTTACATCTGTGTTCGTCCAGTTGCTTAAGCCAGGAACCCAGGAATTCATGCCTGATTTCTGTTGGAAAGCCTTAAAACATTCTCTTGATTTCTGTCACTTCCAGAGCAAATCATTATTCTCTCTTACCTAAACCTATGCAGCAATCTCCTCCTTAGTCACCGTGTTTCTGTTCTTGTTCCTGTACAGATTCATTCTTAACTTAGATACCAGAGTTTTTATTTTTAATATGAATCTAATTGCCATCATTTTTATTTAAAATCCTTCAATGACTTCCTGTTGTACTTAGAAACAAAATATAAATATATGTAACCTGGGCCTGTGTTTCTAGTCATTCCGTCCTTTTCATCAGCTCTGCTGGCCTTTCTGCGTCACTTTCTTCCACATGCTTCTCTCGGTCTGAAACATTCTTTGCCAGTGTTTTTGCACGTCTTGCCTTCTCGGTCTTCTCTAAGTCTCAGGTGTCAGTTCCTCCAAGGGGCTTTCCTTGAATCAGCTTTATATACAGAGTTGCAGCCCACTTTGAATTCTTTATTACAAAGCCCTTTTTTTTTGCTTACAAAGTATTCATAATGTGTCATACTTTTTAGTCTGTCTTCTCCAGTAATACTTGTGTACAGCTCAGGAAAAGTGAAAGGGAAGTCGCTCAGTCGTGTCCAACTCTTTGCGACCCCATGGACTGTAGCCTACCAGGCTCCTCTGTCTATGGCATTTTCCAGGCAAGAACACTGAAGTGGGTTGCCATTTCCTTCTCCAGATCATCTTCGCAACGCAGGGATTGAACCCAGGTCTCCTGCATTATAGGCAGACGCTTTACAGTCTGAGCCACCAGGAGAGAGAAAATATTTTCATTCTAAATGACAGCTTTTTCCTCATATAGTTCAGATGTTCAGCATTACTGGCTAAACAGAGAACGACTTAGTCTTCCTGAGACTTGGGGTTCCACCTCCGTCTCTGGTAGAGGTGCCAGAGCCAAGGTACCTGTTGACATATTTGGTGTTAACTCCTTAAGGCTTTGGATATTTGTTCTGACAGTGTCAGTAATCTCAATGCAAGGAACATATGGTTATTAATGTTCTTTTATATTTAAGATGATTTCCCATAAAATTTATGTCTGATTGAAGTTTTCTAATTCTTGAGGACTGTGACTTACCCAAATCTCCAAATAGAAATTCAACTCTTTATCCTTTTATTTACAGAATATACTGATGATAATGCTCTAATTCCTAAAAATTCATCTGTAATTGTTAGAAGAATTCCTATTGGAGGTGTTAAATCTACAAGCAAGACATATGTTATGTAAGTATTTATTAAATCCCACATTTACAAGTTCTCAAAATACTTTTTACTTTGTGAGAAGGAGAAGTTATACTTTAGAACTGAACTCATTACTTTGTGCTAGTGAGTATGTCTTCTTAATCCTTAAAATTATGAGAATTGTTTGTTTTCCTGATTTATTTCCCCAGTTAAACTGTAGTCAGAAGTAACAGTTAGTAGACTTTTTGATCTATGTAGGTAATATTAACAAAAAGCAATGATCTTCAAATAAGTAAATCTTTCCCCTTCGTTGGTTTTTATTACCTGGGCACTTTTCTCCCCTACCATTTTTTCACTACAAGAATGTGAGTGTCTTGAAATCTGTCCTAAATATTTTGTCAGCATCAGGAGTATTCAGTAATGCTAGTATTTGCTTCTCATTAATAAGGGACTTTGTTGGGAAGTGATAATGTTTATAGGATTCATGAGCACAGACACTGGAATCAGGTTTAGATTTGACTCCCATTTACTGCTTCACACCAGTTGTGTGAAGTTGTATTTGGGTAAATTACCTAAAGTCTGTACCTCAGATTCCTCAAAATAAAATATATGTAACTCCAGGGAATTGGAGGAATTAAGTAGTGCCTGGCAGATGGCAAATACCCTTTATTGGAGTAAGAATTATAGTGGTAATACTTAGGAATGGATTAGAGCTTAAGAAGAGGTGGCAAGAATACATAGAAGAGGTGTACAAAAAGGATCTTCATGACCCAGATAATCACGTTAAGAGACAGTCCATGTCCAGTTCTAACTGTTGCTTCCTGACCTGCATACAGATTTCTCAAGAGGCAGGTTAGGTGGTCTGGTATTCCCATCTCTTTCAGAATTTTCCACAGTTTACTGTGATCCACACAGTCAAAGGCTTTGGCATAGTCAATAAAGCAGAAATAGATGTTTTTCTGGAACTCTCTTGCTTTTTCCATGATCCAGCGGATGTTGGCAATTTGATCTCTGGTTCCTCTGCCTTTTCTAAAACCAGCTTGAACATCAGGAAGTTCACGGTTCACATATTGTTGAAGCCTAGCTTGGAGAATTTTGAGCAGAAGATACTAAGAAGAAGTGGCAAGAATACACAGAAGAACTGTACAAAAAAGATCTTCATGACCCGGATAATCATGATGGTGTGATCACTCATCTAGAGCCAGACATCCTGGAATGTGAAGTCAAGTGGGCCTTAGAAAGCATCACTACGAATAAAGCTAGTGGAGGTGATGGAATTCCAGTGGAGCTATTTCAGATCCTGAAAGATGATGCTGTGAAAGTGCTGCACTCAATATGCCAGCAAATTTGGAAAACTCAGCAGTGGCCACAGGACTGGAAAAGGTCAGTTTTCATTCCAATTCCAAAGAAAGGCAATGCCAAAGAATGCTCAAACTAGCGCACAGTTGCATTCATCTCACACGCTAGTAAAGTAATGCTCAAAATTCTCCAAGCCAGGCTTCAACAATATGTACATTCCTAGCATTTATTAAACTGTTGATTCCCTGCTCATTTATTTGTAATTCAAGTTTTGATATGTAAATACACCTTGTGGTTGGTATGTTTAGAAAATTCTAGAAAAAGGAATTGTTTTCCTGTTTACTGAGTTTTAATATTATCTCTTATCTCCCTCCTCCCTCCACCCTCTTTTTTCTGCTTCCCACCTATGAAATGTATCCAGAAGTCTTTGATTCTGAATGAGTCTTGGGAAAACGCCTTAAAAAAACCTAGTCTAGTCCTCATCTGTTTTCCTTTATTTTCCTTGTTATATGTGTATTTTTAAAATGAATTCCCATTTGCTTTTATTTTAAACTGAATTTACCAGATGTTACCAAAACATTATACCAACATTAGTAGTTTGTGGTGCATACTCTGTTGTTAGAGCATTTTGATCCTCTTTAACTGTTAATACTTCCACCAGAGGATGAGTAGAGGACGGGAAAGGTAAAACATTGAAAACCGCTACACCCTGAGCCAGAGGGTATAGTCTTACTTACTTTCCAATCCAGAGACAGGTTTTCATGTATCTAGTGTGCTTAGTCTTTAGTATACTGCAAAGAATGATTACCTCAAATTTAGGGCAAAGGCTGACTTTAGAACTATCCATTGTATGGTCTGTTTATACACTTGGTTATTTCTCATGGATAATGGGATTTTGTTTATTTTGTAACACATATACTTACAGAGTTTAGAATACCATTTTTTATGTATTAATGCTAGCTAACAAATTCAGTGATGATGGAAGGTCAGACAGTGCTTAAGATAATTTAGCATGTTCAGTTCAAGAGAAAAGTTGAGGTGTAATTATTTGTCTCTAGAGCAAATGGTTCTGGTATGGGAAGAACAGGATGCTCACAGTAGTTATTCTTTTGAAAAGTTAATATTTTTTGAATCACTCAGAAGAGACAAAGGCAGTATATAGTGACAAGTTTTCTTACTACTTCTGTCGCTTAGACACTTGGGCCCCCTCTTCCAGAGGCAACCAGTTACATCATTTTTGAATACTAAATCTTATGGTTTTAAATGATTGGCGAGTGTCCATAGAAGAAAATTTATCTTTAAGTTATTAATGCAAGGAAGTTTGGCATCAACCTTTAGTATTTATTTTGGATAGAATCTTTTGTTTACATGTGTATGTGTTTACATATATGTGACAAATTTGCATACCCATATGTAAATATGTGATTCAGTTTTAAAATTAAAATATAGAAAATTAGGAAAATAAGAAAAAACATCTGATAACCTTAATAGAACTGGTATAGTCATTTTAATGTAGAATACTTCTCCCCTAGATTTAAATTCTGGCCACATAGTAATTCTACATACTTTTGCCCCCTTAACCACAAGAATTTCATATTGAGCATACTGAGTTTCTGACTCATTTCTTATAAGGGATATGAATTTCTTAGTAATATTGCTCTTGGAAGCAGGAGCAGGGAACTAACCTTTATTGAAGAAGAGAGGAAATGAGAGATTGGCGAGAGTAGGGAGGTTAAATAAGGGTACATATTTTTATAATTCAATCTTGAGAAAAATAAAGGAAAAGTCAAGTTTTGGTATTTTGAGGTTCTTAGAACTGATTGCTCTTGTTTTTTTCTTCTTTTGTTTTAATTTTTTTTTTTTTTTAAGAGAGGATCGAATCCAAGATTGAATCCAGGGATAAGCTGACATTTTGTTTAAAATGTTTGCATGGAAGGACAGAAATGCCTTGGGTAGCCATTGCCTTCTCCAGGGCATCTTCCCCACCCAGGGATCCAACCCAGGTCTCCTGCATTTCTTTACCATCTTAGCTACCAAGGAAGCCTAATACACAGTACCTGCCTCAAAGCAATATTAACTTATAAACTTCTTGGTAGAATTTCAAGGAGGGCGACCCCAAAATGTTTCTGGAGGACAATAAATGTTGGTGGAATTAATAGTACATTACCCAGGACTTTGTTGATGGTCCAGTAGTTAAGACTCCATGCTTCCACTGTAGGGGATGCCAGTTGGATCCCTGGTTGTGGAACTGAGAGCCCACAGGTTGTGTGACACAGCCAATAAGTAAATAAATAGAAATATAAAGAGAATATTATATTACTAATTTAAGATAAGTAAAATCAGTAATAGTCTATTTCTTTTTATCATTTATAAGGACTTTCCTAGGATCGCCTGGAAGTAATATTAGTCTGTCTCCTCTGTTTTGTAGGTTTACCTTGATCTTGTGGTTAAGAGAGTGTTTGATAGGTTTTTCTACTGTAAAGTTACCATCTTCTGATTTCTATCCTTTAGAAGGGAGTCAGGAAATCTAGTCCATGTTTAAGGGTGGGGTAGGGTTAAGCTTCACCTCCCAGAGGATGATTAATACTACTTGGTATTTTATAAGGAAGATTTGTCCCTTTCCCTCCTACTTTCCTCTCCCTTTGTGGGAGTATTTTAAAGCAAACCATAGATAACACACATGTCATTGATAAGAGAATTTTTATAGTTCTTGATACATATTGCTAAATTAAACTCCAGAAGGGTTATGGCCATTAACTGGAGGACTAGCAGTGTATGACTAAACTTTTATGGTACTTTTTTGGTGTTTTTTTTAGGTGAAAGTGTACGTTTTAATTTGCATTTATTTGATTAGTTAGGGTGACCTTTTAAAATGTTTGTTAATTAGCTGTAGCACCTCTTTTGGAAATTATCTTTTCCCTTGGTTTTTACTTATTTTAAATGTCTTTTAGAGACTCTGTTAGCTATTTTGGGCTTCCCTGGTAGTACAGAGGTTAAAGCATCTGCCTGCAATTGCGGAGACCCTGGTTCGATCCCTGGGTTGGGAAGCTCCCCTGGAGGAGGAAATGGCAACCCACTCCAGTACTCTTGCCTGGAGGATCCCATGGACGGAGGAGCCTGGTGGGCTACAGTCCAAGGGGTCACAAAGAGTCAGACATGACTGAGCGACTTCAGAGATTTATTTACAGTTTGCTTACTGGCCCTTCATTTTTAATCATCTTCAGGGTTTTGTCTTTTATTCATATCTTATGATCACATCATTCTTAGTCCTGTTGTATTCTTTTAAAATCTTTTCCTCCTCTTGCATTTACCGGTATATATTATAAGGAAATTTGGCAGCCATTGGTAAAGCAAGAAGTAAGTGAAGTGAAGTGAAGTCGCTCAGTCGTGTCCGACTCTTTGCGACAGGTCTGCTAGGCTCTTCTGTCCATGGGATTTTCCAGGCAATAGTCCTGGAGTGGATTGCCATTTCCTTCTCCAGGGGCTCTTCCCAACCCAGGGATCGAACCCGGGTCTCCTGCATTGTAGACAGACGCTTTACCATCTGAGCCACCAGGGAAGTCAAGCAAGAAGTAAGTAAGGCCATTTTAGGTAAAAGTCATCTAATGGTAATTCCATTCCAAATTAATGTGAGAACTCATTGTGTGTTAGTCTAGCATATGAATTATTTGCTTTAAAAATTCATGACTGGTTCTCCTAAGCATTTTGTGTTAAAAGTACTTTTATGTTATACTTTATAAATATTTACTGTTTTGCAGTGTATTATGGAGAAGGCAATGGCACCCCACTCCAGTACTCTTGCCTGGAAAATCCCATGGACGGAGGATCCTGGTAGGCTCTAGTCCATGGGGTTGCTAAGAGTCGGACATGACTGAGCGACTTCCCTTTCTCTTTTCACTTTCATGCATTGGAGAAGGAAATGGCAGCCCACTCCAGTGTTCTTGGGCTTCCCTGGTACTTAAGAGGTTAAAGCGTCTGCCCGCTGTTGGGAAGATCCCCTGGAGGAGGAAATGGCAGCCCACTCCAGTATTCTTGCCTGGAGAATCCCATGGACGGAGGAGCCTGGTGGGCTACAGTCCAGACTGAGCAACTTCACTTATTTTCACTTTTCCAGTGTTCTTGCCTGGAGAATCCCAGGGACAGGGGAGCCTAGTGGGCTGCCGTCTATGGGATTGCAGAGTTGGACATGACTGCTGTGATTTAGCAGCAGCAGCAGCGGTATATTACAAAAGTATGAGATTAACTTTTATAATCTTTAAACCTATGTTGACATTTTAGTATGTTTTGGGAATTTTTGTTACCCCTAGGTATTGTAAAATACTTTCTTTTTAAAAAAGTATAATTTCTTAAAAAAGGAACCTAAGTGATAATAGCTTCTTGCAAAGATATATTCAAACCAAATAGTTTCTTCTGTAAGAGAAACCAAGATGAACTCTCACACACATGCAAATATATAAAGGCCTTCCAACCTAAATTTTTAGGCTTGGAAGACATTTTATTTATTTATTTATTTTTACTTCCTTTTAGTCCTTAACAATTATGACAATAACAAATAGTTCCAAAGTAAAAGAGCTGAAGTAAAATTGTCAAAAGAAAGTCAAGGATTTATGGTTACCCTTCAGTTCTTCCAGCTTGTTCCTGGAAGAAGATAGTGTGTTAGTTACAGCATTGAAGAAAATGAGAGTACTCTCCTAATAATATTTCACATTGTCATTGGATGTTATTTTTAATTGCTCTTGGGATTTTAGATCTATTTTTCTATGGTTTACAGTTCTGTTAACTCTTTAGCTAACAGTCTAATAAATAAATATTTAAATGGAAATAGACCCTTACATATCTGGCTTTGTAGCCACCTAGAAGAAAGGGAAGCAAATAACCTATAACACATTCTTAATCTTACTGTGATATAATGGATTAATACTCAATAATATAAAGAGCTCCTAAAATCAACTAGACAAAAAGAGTTTGAAAAAGAAGAAATAACTTGAAAAGATGTACAGCCTCATTACATGGGTAATAAAAGCAATGAGACACATTTTGGGGCCTGACATTCTGGCAAAAAGTTTTTTTTTTGGTATATCTAAGTATTGTTATACTATTAGTGATGGTAACATTGTATGAATTGCTAACTTCTATCTGTGCAATTAGTAATATGTAGTATGTGCTTTTGATAGAACTGAAGTTGGTAAAGGCTTTTTGTGAATACCTTTAGACCTAGAGATTTCTTTTTTTTTTTTTTTTTTAGTCCTACAAAATATGGGCGCAGAGATGTTTGTTGCAACATTATAGTAACAAATGTTGGAAAGGCCCTAACTTATCTTTACTAAAGAAATGCTAAAATTGTATGTTCATGTTTTGGAGTATTATGTAACCATTAAAAAGAATGAAGTAGAGCTTTATATATTGAAAGGTCTTCAAGACTTAGTTACCCAAAAGCAAGCTGCAAAACATGTATAATATGATCTCCTAAAATCTACCAAAATGATGTATGTATATATATATTTAAAAGGATATAAATACATATAAAAAGACCTGAAAGTAGTCACACTTGACTGTTAAGTATGGTACATCTGGGGAAAGGGAGGAGAATGGGGGAGCGAGAAATGGGAAGGTTGACATTTGCCATTTTACTCTGTGTGCTTCCAGAGATACCGCTGATACTAAATATGTAACACTGATAATGTTGCTGTTTTACAGAGTGTTTGGCCTAAGCAGGAACCACTTTTAAAAAGTTTTATTTCCTAAAGAATCAATCCTGTACATAAGCATGCAATTCCATGGCATAACACAGTAATAGAAAGATAGTGTCTACTTTTTTCATCTTTTCCAAAGTTAGAAACAGGCAATTGAATTTGACTCCCCAAAGATGAACTAAGGTAAATTAAACCTACCTAGCGTGAGCTAGAATGTTTAAGGTTCTAACCACAGACAGTAAATTGGTTAACAGCACTGGAAAATTCCTTCAGCATATACAGAAACAGGATGACTCAACTGACTTAACTACAGCTGAAGTCTACCAGGGAAGGTTTATTAGCTGTAGTTGGTGGAGGAAATGATCCAGATCTGAGGAATATGGGAAATTGTGTTTGCCCTCCCAGCATACTGAGTGGATTATTTTACTGCTTTCCTGTGCTGAGAGTTGTTGAAGAGTGGATGGTTTGAGAGCTTTAGATATGTTTTATCCGTTATGCTGCATTAAAAAGTCATCTGTAAACTGTTGCTTAATTTATGCCCAGAGTCATAATATCACAAATATTCATTATAGTGGGAAAATACTGACGTGATATATATGTTAAATGCTTGTTATGCCAAATCCTAAAATAGAAGAAGTAGAAATGTATAAATACTCTCTATCACTCAACTTGAGTAATTATAAATTCATGGCCACTTTTGTTTCTTCTGTGCTGTACTTAACTTCTCTCCTCCCCTAGATTATTTTAAACTTCTTCAGTGCACTGTTCTTATTTTTTATGACTTTGGCCTTTTGTGACCAACTGGAGTAAAACTGGTTGTCTTCAAGGGTCAAACCCATAACTTTGATATTATTCAGCATTGTTCTCACATTAGGGATGTGTATTGAGAAGGCGAATAACTCCTCTGAAACATGAAAAACAAAAGCATTGTTTTAAGTTACTTTCTATGAAGGGCTCTTCTAGGCCGATTCACCAGAATTCTGATTCAGTAGCCCAGTTTTGTCTTGCTCAGGGTAGAGCAGCTTCTTAACGTTTTTGGCCACCAAGGGGTTTAAATATGGGGTGGAATCGGGTACAGTTTTTGCTCGAGTACTCAGCTGCTGATGTGCATTGTTGCTTGTTCGGAGGTCCTAGCCAAAACATAACTGTTCCCATTCTTTTTTTTTTTTTTTTAACTAATTTTAAAGTGGAAACTCTTAACTGAAAATAGTACATAAAACAGCTCAAGTTTACATATAGAAATTTCCACAGAAGCATTGCACTATTGAGGAATGTCCTATATGTAAATGCGTTTTCTTATTTTACTGGCAGCTAATTAAGACCAGCAGATACTTTTAAATTCTAGTTGATTTACATGTTCCTGGCATATATAGATACAGAGAAAATAAACATTGTCCAAAATTTAAAAATACTTGTTCACTGCTATGGCTTAAGCAAAGAGGGTGGTGTTTAGAGACAGAGTGATGATTAAAATAGGCTCCTGCCCCCAAGCTGTGTCTTTGTCTGGAGGGGTGGGTAGTGGTGGAGTCTAATTCTGTAAATCAGATGGATTAAAGAGACCTAAAAATAGCTGTTTTATAATTCTGATAGGTGCTAAAAAATAAGTCTCCTTTCATTTTATAAAAGTCAGTTTGCTAGTACTTTCTTAGAGTATTTCTGTGTTAAGAGACTATAGAACTGGATAGACATCGGACTTGTAGTATTTGAATTTTATTTAAAAAAAAACTTATGATTATATCTTTTAATTTCAACCAATTTGTATTGGCCTGGCAAGGCACTGAGAGGGCAGGAGGAAGGACCCGTATTTGTGAATATTGCGTATGTCCACACCCAGCACAATCCGAACCCTTTAACAGTTGAGGAACAGACTTCCAAGGGTAAATTTTATGTACACATAAGGGTAAATTATGTTTATTTTCAGGGTTTTCTCTACATCGAAAGCTTATCAGTTAAAAGAACATATGGACACAGAGTGGCCTCAGACAAAACTGAAGCAGTCAGAGTTTGTATTTGATATTTCCTACCTTCTGGAGAGTAAGATTGTTCAGCTTAGGTTGCTTTGAACTCTGCTTCCCCTCCCCAGACCCACTTCCCTTAGCTCAGGCAAGAAGATACTAGATGGGAAATAGATTTTCCCTGACTGTTATGTGACTTGATTTCACCTCAGTGTATCTTGGATGTTTCCCCAAATCATCCCATAGAAAATTGACTCATTCTTAAAGATGGTAATGATAACCCTGTATGCGAGACAGCAAAAGAGACACAGATGCATAGAACAGTCTTTTGAATTCTGTGTGTGGGGGGGATTATTTGGGAGAATGGCATTGAAACATGTATAATATCGTATAAGAAACGAATCGCCAGTCCAGATTCGATGCAGGATATAGGATGCTTGGGGCTGGTGCACTGGGATGACCCAGAGGGATGGTATGGGGAGGGAGGTGTGAAGGGGGGGTTCAGGATGGGGAACACGTGTACACATGTGGCAGATTCATGTTGATGTATGGCAAAACCAATACAATATTGTAAAGTAATTAGCCTCTAATTAAAATAAATTTAAATTAAAAAAAAGAAAATTGACTCATTCTTTTCAACAGCTGTATAGGACTTCATGTATTCATACTATTGTTTACTTAATTAGAGCTACATGGATAAACACTTTGAATTAATATTTTTTGCTCTTATAAAAAACATTGCAGTGGGCATCCTTATATAAAAATTTTGCATGTTTATTTGGATATGGATATCTGAGTCATCCATGTAAAATTTCCAATTTTCTGGTAAAAGTGATGTTTAGATTTGCACTTCTTCCATTTTGTAATTGCTTATTGATTCTGTTTTCCTTGTGAACATGCTGTTTCCTCCTTTTATCTGTTAGATTGCCATTTTCATACTGACTTTTCAGAACTATCTGTAAATTAAGGAAATTAACCCTGATACGTGTTGAAGGTGTATTTTTTTTTAAAGTTCTTTGTCTTTGCAGTGTATTTTTGACTTATAGTAATGAATATCACTTTAACTGTCAAAATTATTGATCCTTTATAGTTTTTTGGAATTATGTTCTTCTACATTCATCCCAGTGACCTGGTTGTGGTTATATATTGTGATTTTTTTAATTTAAGTTTTTCTATATTTCAAAAGTTTTCATATATATGTACATAGTCATTATAAGAAATGTTTAAAAATTAACAAAATGAATGTCTGTCCTCCAAATTATATTCTCTTCTCCAGAATTGATCACTCATTGAATTTGATGTATTTTCTTCCAGTCCTTTACGTATGCATCATACTTTAAAGAAATAGACAACTATTTTACCATTTCTGAATAGTCCATGGGTTTAAAATGGCACCTTTTAAGAAACACAGCTGAAGATTTTGGCTGATTTTTACTAAGAAAGCTCAAGTTTACTAGGAAACTTTTCTCAGTGACAATATATACAAAATCAAACTTTGGGATATATAATCTCTCATGGAAAACTGTATTTTGGATTACTACCACTATGCCATATGTATAACACAGTTGTTGTTCAGTTGCTCAGTCGCGTCCAACTTTTTGCAACCCCATAGACTGCAGCATGCCGGATTTCCCGTCTTTCACCATCTCCTGTAGCTTGCTCAAACTCACGTCTATTGAGTCAGTTATGCCATCCAGCCATCTAGTCCTCTGTCATCCCCTTCTCCTGCCTTCAGTCTTTCCCAGCATCAGGGTCTTTTCTAATGAGTCATCTTTTTGCATCAAGTGGTCAAACTATTGAAGCTTCAACTGCAGTCCTTCCAATGAATATTCAGGATTGATTTCCTTTAGGATCGACTGGTTTGATCTTGCAGTCCAGGGGACTCTCAAGAGTCTTTTCCAACAACACAGTAGTCCTTTGAAGTTTGTTTTTTAGAATGAAAAGTTGAAAGCGTTAGTTGCTCAATCATGTCTGACTCTGCAACCCCGTGGACTGTTGCCTGTCATGGGATCTCCCAGGCAAGAATACTGCAGTGGGTTACCATTTCCTCTTCCAGGGGATCTTCCCAACCCAGGGATCAGATCAAACCTGCATCTTCTGCATTGCAGGTGGATTCTTTATGGGCTAAAGTGTCTTTAATTTGCTTGTCCATAAATAATAAGTAATTCTTGGTTAAAGAATTCAAATAACAAAGGACCATATAGTGTATGATTCCATTTACATGAATTGTTCATAATAGGCAAATTCATGGGGACGGCAAGCCAGTTAGTGATTACCTAGTACTGGGAGGAAGAGAGGAAAGTGAAGAGTGAATGCTAATGGGTAAAGGTTTCATTTTGGAGTTATGAAATGTTTTAAAATTGTGGCAATGATTGCACAGTTCTGAGAACATACTAAATATTGAATAGTACATTTTCAGCACCTGAACTGTATAGTATGTGATTTATCTCAGTGAAGTTGTTATAAAAAATAAATTCAAGTAATACATATGTGTGTAGATAGAGTAAATATTTCTAAGAATCACTTTTATAAATATTCTACAAATAAATAAAGTGCCACCTTTATTATGTTCAAAATTCTGGTAAAATCATAGGTCAGTTTGCCAACGTTCTGTTCTGATCCATTGCTCTGGTAGAGTATTTGTGTGTGTGGCCTCACTTTAAAAAGTTAAGTTGCTCCTGCATCTAGAATTTGTTTTGTTTTAGGAATGAGGGTAAGGAGTCAGCTTTCCCCAACACTGTTTATGGAATAGCTTATCTTTCCCTCAGTGATTTGATGTGCTGCTCTTTAGTTCTTCCAGGTCTTAGTTGAACATTTCATCTATCTTCATAGGCTTTGCCCCCATTCATTTTCCAAGATCCTGGATTGTGTTCATTATCATTATCCTGAATTCTTTTTCTGAAAGGTTGCCTGTCTCCACTTAATTTAGTTGTTTTTCTGGGGTTTTATCATGTTCCCTCATCTAGGACATAATCCTCTGCCTTTTCTGCCTGCCTGACTTTCTGAGATTTGGGGTTTGTTTTGCAGGATGCAGGGTTGTAGTTCTTCTTGCTTCTTCTGTCTGCTTTCTGGTGGATGAGGCTATCTAAAAGCTTGTAGAAGCTTCCTGATGGGAGGGACTGGTGGTGGGTAGAACTGGGTCTTGCTCTAGTAGTGGGGGCAAGTTTAATAAAACTTGAATCCGTTTGTCTGCTGATGGGTGGAGCTGTGTTCCCTCCCTGATCATTGTTTGGCCTGAGGAGACCCAGCACTGGAGCTTACAGGCTGTATGGTGGGGCCGTTGGTGGCCCCTGAGAGGGCTTCCACCCAGGTGTGCTTCCCCAAACTGCTGCTGTCAATGCCCTTGTCGCTGGCAGGGAGCCACAGCCGCCCCTTGCCTCTGCAGGAGACCTGCCAACACTAGCAGATAGGCTTGCTTCAGCCTCCTCTGTGGNTATGGTGGGGCCGTTGGTGGCCCCTGAGAGGGCTTCCACCCAGGTGTGCTTCCCCAAACTGCTGCTGTCAATGCCCTTGTCGCTGGCAGGGAGCCACAGCCGCCCCTTGCCTCTGCAGGAGACCTGCCAACACTAGCAGATAGGCTGGCTTCAGCCTCCTCTGTGGCCCCTGCTTCTTTCCTCTGAGTCCTGCTGTGCACGAGACTTTATGTGCCCTCCAGGAGGGAGTCTCTGCTTTCCCCATCCTGTGTAAGTTCTATAATCAAATCCAGCAGACCTTCAAAGTCAGATTCTCTGGGGATTCCTCGTCCTTTACCAGCCCCCCCAGGATGCGAACCCTGATGTGGGGCTCAGAACCTTCATTACAATGGGAGAACATCAGTGGCGTAATTGTTCTCCAGTTTGCGCGTCACCTACCTGGCAGTTTTAGGATTTGATTTTTATCCTAATTGTGCCCCTCCTGCCATCTCATTATGGCTTCTCCTTTGTCTTTGGATGCCAGGTATCTTTTTTTTTGGCGGGTTCCAGTGTCTTCCTGTCGATGGTTGTTCATCAGTTAGTTGTGATTTCAGTACTTTCACAAGAAGGGGGACGTCCTTCTACTCTGCCATCTTGGACAAATCTTCTCACTTGTTACTCTTATTTTTCAAAATCTTCCCAGCCATTTCCCGGCTATTGTCTTGTTAATTCATGCCCCTGCTCTCCCCTCCCCCTGACATTGATATCATTTTAGATAACTCATTTTTTTTTTTCTTTCAGAGGACTTTCCTGGTAGGATAAAGACTGCAAAGTGGACATGACTTTACTGTTGTTGTTTAGTTGCTAAGTCGTTTCCAAATCTTTGTGACCCCATGGGCTGTAGCCTGCTAGGCTTCTCTGTCCCTGAGTTTATCCTGGCAGGAATACTGGGATGGGTTGCCATTTTCTTCTCCATTTGACATAGTTTAGGCTACTTTAGACAGTACTTTGCTGACTAAGGTCTGTCTAGTCAAGGCTGTGGTTTTTCCTGTGGTCATGTATGGATGTGAGAGTTGGACTGTGAAGAAGGCTGAGAGCCGAAGAATTGATGCTTTTGAACTGTGGTGTTGGAGAAGACTCTTGAGAGTCCCTTGGACTGCAAGGAGATCCAACCAGTCCATTCTGAAGGAGATCAGCCCTGGGATTTCTTTGGAAGGAATGATGCTAAAGCTGAAACTCCAGTACTTTGGCCACCTCATGCAAAGAGTTGACTCATTGGAAAAGACTCTGATGCTGGGAGGGATTGGGGGCAGGAGGAGAAGGGGACGACAGAGGATGAGATGGCTGGATGGCATCACTGACTCAATGGATGTGAGGTCTGAGTGAACTCTGGGAGTTGGTGATGGACAGGGAGGCCTGGCGTGCTGCGATTCATGGGGTTGCAAAGAGTCGGACACGATTGAGCAACTGAACTGAACTGAGGCTGCTTTAGTGAAACAGCACAAATTGAATGGCTTAAACATTTATTTCTGGTAAGGAATCTCTTCCTCCTTATGTAGATGGATGCCTTCTTGCTGTATCTTCATATGTCAAAGAAAGAGATCTCATGTCTCATCTTTAAGGGCACTAATCCTGTTTATACGGGCTCTACTCTGATAACCTTATTACCTCCCAAAGGTAGTGGTGGTGGTTTAGTCATGTTCAACTCTTTGTGACCCCATGGACTGCAGCATGCCAGGCTTCCCTGCCTTTCACTATCTCCTGGAGTTTGCTCAAACTAATGTCCGTGGAGTTGAGGTGCCATCCAACCATCCTACCTCCAGATATCATCACCTTGGGGATTAAAGCTTCAAAATAAGAGTCTGCGGGGGCGGGGCGGGGGAGGTCGGTGGTTGGCACAAACATTCAGTCCGTAGCAGTGCTGAGGCTAACAAAGTTAAAGGATTAGGTGATTAAGCAGAATAGAGCGCTAGCAGCAGCATCTTCACAGGTGGGACCAGTAGAGTATATGAAGACTTTTGCATTTATAGAAAATCAGTCTGGTGATAAAGTGGTAGCTAGTCATTTGTATAGATTCATAATTCAAGATTAGTTATTCATAGATATAAGTCAATAAATTTGAACTATAAAGAGAACTATTATGAATCTATACATAACATGAATTCTTCATAGCTCAAGAGAAGGAGTAAGTCTGAATAGTAGTCTTATGATTTATTTTTTCCTTCCTCCTAGATTTAAACAGTCAAGTTAAATCAAGCTGGGTAATCATGGCAGAAGGTGGATTCGATCCCTGTGAATGTGTTTGCTCTCATGAACATGCGATGAGAAGGCTGATCAATCTGGTGAGATGAACAGGACAGTCCTCTTCAGAACTGAACTGTACCCCCTCTGTCTTGTTTTTGGGAGAATGTTGGTTATTAGAAAATTTTCATCTGATGAGCACTAAAAATTACTTCATAGTGAAAATTCCACAGTGGTTTAAGTCATAATGGTTACAGTGCTTGCCAGCATTTCTTTTTTTGTTTTTCCGAGCATTTCTTTTACTAGAGATAAAAACAGATTGCTGTCTTCATTTATAGTGGATGTATGTTGGTGGAATTCACCATCATGAATGGTAAACACACATTTATGTAGACTTTTCTGTATTAATGCATATAGTTTCTGGTTATACAGAGCTCGTTTGCCTGATAAACTATTAGGAAATCACACATCCTCTTATGATATAGTTCAAATACTACTCTAAAAAATGGCATGACAATAAAGATTTCTATATAGATCATTTCCAAATCCAAAGCAATTATTTGATAGAGGCAGATTTCTGAACAGGTTTTTGATAGGTTCTACTGGAGTATAGTGAGATTTCAGTTGTAGGTTTAAGACTTTCCTAGTGTATAACCTTAAACACAAGGCTGTTTATGTATTATATAACTTACATATATATAATATATATATACATTGTTTATGTATTATACTTTATACTTTTTATGTACAAAAGGAAAGACTTCACTATTATTTAAAATAAAATTGACCCTGAACAACAAACGCTTGAATGAGTTTGAACTGAGGGTCCATTTATGTGCAGATATTTTTCAGTAGTAAATACTACATACAGTATTGCATGACCCGCAGTTGGTTGAATCTGAGGGTACAGGACTGCTTGTTTGGAGGAATTGCAGTACAGAGAGCCGACTATAAGTTAAATGTAGATTTTCAGCTGTATGGAGGTTGGCGTCTCTAACCTCCTCATTCAAAGGTCAGCTGGATGTTATTATTATGTTATTGATTGTAACATTTTGTTAGTTTAGAATAGTCTTGTACAGGGGTGTATTATTATAGGCCAGTTAATACAGGCTGGTTCAAACATGTGCTGAAATACTTGAATTTTGGTAGTTAATTAGCAGGTTTCCTGCCTACTCGGTGTGCACGTAATCGGTGCATTGATTATGAATGATACTCCTTTGAGAGTTAGCCTATACTAGGATTTATGATCCTTAAAAATGCCTTAAGAGGGTAGAGATGAACCAGGAACTTAAAAATTAAATCAGACTTTCTTGAGTATAGAAATGTGGCAGTATCCTCTCTCTCATAACCTGACATAAAAACAGATTAGTCTGAATAGTCCCTTCAGTCATGTCTGACTCTTTGCGACCCTGGGGACCATAGCCCACCAGGCTCCTCTTCTGTCCATGGGATCCTCCAGACGAGAATGCTGGAGTGGGTTGCTGAGCTCTCCTCTAGGAGGTCTTCCTGACCCTGGGATTGAACCAGGGTCTCTTCTGTCTCCTGCATTGATAGGCGTGTTCTTTACTGCTAGCGCCACATGGGAAGCACCAGTCTGCGGAGAGATGATAAACAGTACTGTCTGGGAATCCCCTGGCAGTCCAGTGGTTAGGACTCCACGCTTTCCCTGCAGCGGGCCGAGATTCATTCTCTGGTCTGCTAACTAAAATCCCATAAGCTGTGTGGCCCAGCAAAATAAATTAGTAAATAAATTTCTCCTGTTTATAAAGTTTAAGCTGATAGTTTTAATGTCTGAATTCAATCAAATATAAGGCAGACTTTTTTCGAATCACTGTGATGTTAGGAACAAAAGATAGACTGGTAATCTATTTGTAGTAAAATTTCTCAGGAGATTAGTTTCTAATAAGGATTACTACCTCTTTTTATTTTTTAGTATAATACTTTTTATTTTTAACATACTTTATTTTATTAGCTTTGCTGCTTTTTAAGAGTTAGTTAAAACTAAGCCCTGCTCTTTAGGATTCCCTGTACACGTCTGTTCTCTTTAGTAGATTGTCAAGGAAGCCATGTTTAGCTTTTTTTATAATGAGCATAGTATTTCATGTTTGATGGTACATTATTTATAGCAATCTTTGTTTGAAATAGTAATTTTGTGATAAAATTGACTTCAGATTTTCAAATTTTTAAAAGTCCACATCTCTTAGTGTGCGCTAGATATTTTCACATCACTATAAATTACTGATGGATGATCCACTTGTGTATAACATGCTGATAGTTTGATGGATGTTGAATTGTGGTTTCTAATTTTTTTGTCATGTGTATTCTTTGATTTAAATTCAGAATCAAGCAGCATTTTGGGGTCATAACTACTCTTTGTTGGTATTTAGTTCAGTTGCTCAGTCGTTTTGGTATTTTAGTGCTTTCTAAACATTTTTTCTAAAGAAGTGTCTTTAGAAATATGGTCTCTAAATTCAGAAATTCAAATATTTCTGAATAATACTACTTACAGTAATCAAAAGTTATAAGCAACCTAAATGTCAATTAGTAGAGCAGTGATTATATCATAGAAATTATATGATAAAATCTTGTTTGCAATAGTTGTATTTGAAAAATATTTAAAAACAAGGGAAATAATGTGTGTTATATGAAATGGAAAAAAAAAGATACACACATGGCATTTAGTATGATCTTGCTTTTGTGTGCACACATACCTCATATGTATGTGTGCATAGGAAGAAAGACTAGAAGAGAATACCTCAAAATGTTAAAATTGGCAATCTCTGGATTGTAGAATACGGGGGGGGACTTCTCTTTTATAGTTTCCTGTATTTTCTGTGATAATAAACCTTATACTCAGAAAAAAGGTATCTAATGAAAGCTATCAGCATTTTCATTTAAATGTTATCAGTATTCCTTTTGTAATACATTAGGCTTCTTTTCTACCTCTCACGCATGTGTTATCTTCTACTTATACTTCACAGGATCCTTTTTGCACAGTACCTGTTGTCTTATTACCTTGTAGAACTCTTAACCCTACAGCCTATATTTTAAAAGCAGCTTATCTGCTTTTAATATAATTTTTCTATATTAGTTATGGCTACCAGAATGGAGATGTCTGTGCGCTCAGGAAACTCACAGGTATAATAATACTGTTATAGTGTGATGACAGGGCAGAGAGTCTTATTTTTTAAAAAACTGGACATTTAATTCATCTTTGTAATAAAGTAACATCTCATTAATTTCAAGTCCTAATTTGGAACTTTTGTTATTTTCAACTTCATGTATAATAAAATTGGATTTTCTTGTAGGTTAGAGTATTACCAATTCCTGAGAATTTAAAATGCTAATAGCAAATAAAAACTCGAAACTTGAGGATTTTAATGATTAGTTATGGTTAGCTCATTAGCTGTATGTTGCTAATGAGTTGCAGTTTTTTTTGGCCTATTCTGTGGAAATAGGTGGGCTTTGCCAAGGAATATATTCAGCTTAGGAGCAGTTAAGATTTTACCATTATTTCCTTTCCATTTTAATAAAGTTCTGTTCATTCACAATTTAAAACTAATTTATTTTCCTGATTTAGTAATTATAGCAGTTGTAAGTTCTTCATTGTAAGTAATAGAAATTCTAACTGATTTAAGCAGTTTGATCCCTAGTGGGGGAGGATCCCACACGGCCTGGAGCAACTAGGCCCATGTGCCACAACTACTGACGCCCAGGCACTGGAGCCTGAGCTCTGCCACGAGAAGTCCATGCACCATAACAAGAGTCGCCCCCGCCTTGCCGCAACTAGAGGAAGGCTGCACACAGCAGCTAACCCCCAGCCCAGCCTAAAATAAATAGATAAGTCTCAATCAGCTGGTAAAGAATCCGTCTGCAACGCAGGAGACCTGGGCTCAATCCCTGGGCCGGGAAGATTCCCCTGGAGGAGAGCATGGCAACCAACTNTGTCCATGGGATTTTCCAGGCAACAGTTCTGGAGTGGGCTGCCATTGCCTTCTCCAATGCTATACTAGTCTATATCAGTGAATAACTGGAAATGTTATGTGAAATATGCTTTTTAAAAGATAATTTCATGACAGAGCTAGTTTTAAACTTTTCTGCTCAATTATATCTATACCATTTGACATTTGGGAGATAGTGAAGAACAGGGAAGCCTGGCACGCTTCAGTCCATGGGGTGATAGTCGGACATGACTGAACAACTAGACTTCATCATCAACTCTCCCAGGGATCACATGTACTGAGTCATTCTAAGAGTTTATTTATTACTGATTGATTACTCATTTAATTCTTCCTGTGCTGTGTTGTGCTGTCCTTAGTTGCTCAGTTGTGTCCAACTGTTTGCAACTCGTTGGACTATAGCCCACCAGCTGAGCTACCAGGGAAGCCCTAGTCTTTCTGCTCAACCCCAATAACAGAATTAACTACGAATTAAGTGTTGTTTCCTTGTTGGCTCAGATGATAGGTAAAGAATCTACCTGCAATGTAGGACACCCAAGTTCAATTCCTGGATCTAGAATCCCCTGGAAAAGAGAATGGCTACTCACTCCAGTATTCTCGCCTGGAGACTCCCCATGGACAGAGGAAACTGGGCTACAGTTCATGGGGTCACAAAGAGTTGGACATGACTGAGTGACTAACACTTGCACTAAGTGTGGTGGTTTAAAAGAATGATTCATAAAAACATCCTAGTACTACATTTTATGTTTGTTTTGTTGTGTTTTAAAAGGTAGGTTTTTTTATTATTATTTGGATATGGTGAGGCCAACAAATCAAGAGATGATTACAACTGGAAAGAGTTTGTTACTCACAGTGCTCCAGAGAAGGGGGCACACCAGGCCACACAGGACTACACAGGGAAGCAGCTAGGCTAATTAGGAAGCAGCAGTGAGGGGAAAGGATGGGCAGGAGCCCCAGTTGTGGTTTTTGCAAGAAAAATAAGACACCACAGGATAAGCAGACTTCGAATAAGCTAGTCTGAAATATTTCTGTGCACAGCACTTCTGGGTGATTAAAAGGTCTTTTAGGTTTTACCATGCCAGTAGTCATATAGTGGTTTTCAAGTATGGTTTCAGTTTCCACTTCCCTGATAAAAAATGATGTTGAACACTTTTATACATTCTGGTTAGTACCTCTCCAGGACTTTTTACCATTTTTCACATTGAATTCTCTGTGTTTTTTTCCTCAATTAATTTATAGAATTCTTTTATCTTTTCTGAATATGAGTCCTTTGACAGGTATTTTAAAAATATTTCTTCCTAATCTGTGACTTCACTTTTATCTTTCTTAACAATATGTTTTGACAAATAGAAGACCAATGCATGATGGCTCAGATGGTAAAGAATCTGCCTGCAATGTAGGAGACCTGGGTTCAATCCCTGGGTTGGGAAGATCCCCTAGAGGAGGGCATGGCAACCCACTCCAGTATTCTTGCCTGGAAAAATCCCCATGGATAGGGGAGCCTGGTGGGCAAGAGTCAATGGGATCACAAAGAGTCTGACACGACCGAGCAACTAGGCATAGCACATGTAGTTTTTTACTTTTATTTATTCTTTATCCATTCATCTGTTGATGGACACTTAAGATGCTTCCATATCTTAGCAATATGCTGCTTTGAAAATGTATCTTTTTGAATTAGTCTCTTCAGTAAGTAGACAGTTACATGTGAAAGAATGAAATTAAAACATTCTCTAATACCATATACAAAAATAAACTCAAAATGGATTAGAGACCTAAATGGAAGACCAGAAACTATGAAACCCTTGGAGGAAAATATAGGCAGAACACTCTTTGACATCAATCATGGCAATATTTTTTAAATCTGTCTCTTAAAGCAAAGAAAATATAAGCAAAAGCAAGAAGACAGACCTACTTGAACTTGAAAGCTTTTGCACAGCAAAGGAACCCATTGACAAAATGAAAACACAGCCTACAGAATGGGAGAAAATATTTGCAGGTGATATGAACGGTGATAGGTTCAGTTCAATTCAGTCACTCAGTCGTGTCCAACTGTTTGCAACCCCATGAAGCGCAGCATGCCAGGCCTCCCTGTCCATCACCCACTGCCAGAGTACACCCAAACCCATATCCAGTGAGTCGGTGATGCCATCCAACCATCTCATCCTCTGCTGTTCCCTTCTCCTCCTGCCCGCAATTTTTCCCAGCATCAGGGTCTTTTCGAATGAGTCAGCTCTTCACATCAGATGGCCAAAGTATTGGAGTTTCAGCTTCAACACCAGTCCTTCCAATGAACACCCAAGACTGATCTCCTTTAGGATGGACTGGTTGGATCTCATTGCAGTCCAAGGCACTCTCAAGAGTCTTCTCCAACACCACAGTTTGAAAGCATTAATTCTTCAGCTCTCAGCTTTCTTTATAGTCCAACTCTCACAGCCATACATTACTCCTAGAAAAATCATAGCCTTGACTAGACAGACCTTTGTTGACAAAGTAATGTCTCTGCTTTTTAATATGCTGTCTAGGTTGGTCATAACTTTCCTTCCAAAGAGTAAGCATCTTTTAATTTCATGGCTACAGTCACCATCTGCAGTGATTTTGAAGCCCGAAAAAATTAAGTCTCTCACTGTTTCCACTGTTTCCCCATCTATTTGCCATGAAGTGATCGGACTGAATGCCATGATCTTAGTTTTCTGAATGTTGAGCTTTAAGCCAGCTTTTTCACTCTCCTCATCCACTTTCATCAAGAGGCACTTTAGTTCTTCACTTTCTACCATAAGGGTGGTATCATCTGCATATCTGATGTTATTGATATTTCTCCCAAAAATCTTGATTCCAGTTTGTGCTTCCTCCAGCCCAACATTTCTCATGATGTACTCTGCATATAAGTTAAATAATGGATTAATATCTAAACTATATTAACAACTCATACAAATTAGCATTGAAAAACAAACAACCCAATTAAAAAGTGGTCAGAAGACCTGAATGGATGTTTTTCCACAAGAGAAATGCAGGTGGTCAATAAATACCTGAAAAGATGTTTGACATCATCAGGGAAATGCAAATCAAAACCTCACACCTGTCAGAATGGCTATCATCAAAAAAGAACACAAATAACAAATGTTGGCAAGGATGTGGAGGAAGAGAAATCTTTGTACACTGTTGGTGGGGATGTAAATTGGTGCAGCCACTGTGGAAAACAGTATGGAATTTACCCAAAAAACTAAAACCAGAACTACCATGTGATCCAGAAATTCCACTCCTGGGTATACATATCCAAAAGAAAATATCTCCTACTAGTTCTCCTTGAAATCCTTGAGAGAAGTCGTTCAGTCGTGTCTGACTCTCTGCGACCCCGTGGACTGTAGCCCACCAGGCTTCTCTGTCCATGGGATTCTCCAGGCAAGAATACTGGAGTGGGTTGCCATTTCCTTCTCCAGGGGATCTTCCTGACCCAGGGGTTGAACCTAGGTCTCCCGCATTGCAGGCAGATGCTTTAACCTCTGAGCCACCAGGGAAGCCCAAACATGAATTCCCTTCGAGCCGGATGGTGGATATTATGACTTTGAATTATGTTATAAACTAGATTCTTTGGTAAGGATGAAATGTGATTGATCAGAAAAATATAACAACCACATAGAAAACCCCACAGTGTGGCTACTTTCCCATAATCCTTCATTATTTAATAAATATATATTGATTTAATATATACCTTTAATATATACTCTGAGACTATAAAGCTGAACAAGAAAAACATGGTCCTGAACCTTCAGGGAACTTCAGGAACTTCTATTATAGTAGTGTAAATGGGTCAGTTCTTAGACCAGAAAAATAATAATTGCAGAATATCATGAGTGAAATAAAGGAAAGTTCTTTGACAGAAAAGAAAGGGGCCAGGTCAACCCTCAGATAACAAGTGATCAGGGAAGATCGCTGCTAGGAAATACAAAGCATCCACAGAAAATTAAGATAACCCTACAATCTAGCCAAAGAATTGATGCTTTTGAACTGTGGTGTTGGAAAAGACTCTTGGAAGTCCCTTGGACTGCAAGGAGATCCAACCAGTCAATCTTAAAGGAAATCAGTCCTGAATATTCACTGGAAGGACTGATGCTGAAGGTGAAACTCCAATACTTTGGCCAAAGAACTGACTCATTGGAAAAGACCTTGATGCTGGGAAAGATTTAAGGCAGGAGGAGAAGGGGACAACAGAAGATAAGATGATTGGATGGCACACTGACCTGATGGACATGAGTTTGAGCAAGCTCCGGGAGTTGGAGATGGACAGGGAAGCCTGGCATGCTAGATGGGGTCACAAAGAGGACACAACTGAGTGACTAAACTGAACTGAACTGCAATCTATCCAGGCAACTTCACATGCAAATTGCTCACTGAGACAGGTAAGAGAGCACATTGACAGGAGGGAGATCAGTTGCTTAATTTGCTTATTTAGCTGACTTTGGGAGTGGAGCAGACAAGACTAGAAATAAGAGCAAGTTTGTAAAATACTGCAGGTGAAATCCCAAGATGGGCTGTCAGTGGTTCTCTCCAGAAAAACCGTGTCAGTATCGCCAGGAGTCCTTGAATCCTGCTTGTGCCTTCACACATAAAGGCATAAAATAAAATAATTCTTATGGCACAACAGACACCCAGCCTACAGCCAGGAAAATGTCCAGAGATCCAGAGAGAACATTTGGTCTCATGGACTTCGATCTGGCCATCCTATAGTCATGGGACATAAACTATTCCAATTTCCCCCAATTCTCTCTGGCTGAAGTTTATTTTAGCCTTGCCACTGATGTGGTTTATTATTTTTAATGGCGTTCAGGGCAAAACTACAACATACTTCTCAACAGAGCCTTGGTTTGTTCCACAAAATAATTCAACTTCTTCAGAAGACCCTGAAACTTTCTCAACTAATATAAAAAGAGCTTTGAGATCTAGCACAATGCATTTTCATCTAAACAGTTCATATTTAGAGTGTAGAGACATTTTTGTCTAGCAAAGAAAACACCAAATTTTTCTTCCTCTTTTATTAGCTCTAAGTTAAAAAAGAAACATTTCTTTAAAAAATTTTTGTTATCTTTTGCAATTCTTTTTTTTCTATAACCATCCTGTGCTGCTACTCTCACAATTAAATAGAGAACACAGCACAACTATCTTCTATTAAGGCTCTGGATTCTTTTCACCGAGGATTCTCTGAACTTGATGTGTTTCAGAATGTTAAGATACATAAATTAGAATATCTGGTGACTAGATCTCAGTCTCCTATGATCAAAACTCAACTAAATATTTACAAAATCTGTAGTGAGATGGCCCTATGGTGTCCAATATTCAGGTGTAACAGAGAGGAAGAATGCTAGATTTTTCCCCTGTTTCCATCCTCAAGAGTAAAACTGGAAGAAACATTGTCAGTGGATATTGCTTTTTTTAGGACTGATACACTGAGCAAAGACTTGAAATCACTCCTAGATGAAAAACAAGTGCCTCAAAGAATGCAAGAAGAAATACTGCAAAATGTGTTTATGAGGTTAAAGTTAGCACAATAAATTGTTTAATCCTCTCTAGGTGGAAATTAGATAGATGAGTAAAAATTATAAATATATGTGTATGAGGAAGAGTTATATGCTGAATTGTTTCCTATCAGAATTCTTATGTTGAGGTTCTAACCCCATTCCCTCAGAATATGATTATATTTTGACATATGATCTTTACAGAGGTAATTAAGGTTAAATGAGATCATTATGGTGGGTCCTAATTTAATCTAACTGGTGTCCTTCTAAAAAGAGACTAGGACACAGACAAATATAGAGGAAAGAGCAAATGAAGACGTAGGGAGAAGACACAGCATTGTTCTCCCTGAAGATAAATAGGTAGATGTATCGTCTAAAGACCTTCCTAGGTGACATGTAGTAAAGAACTCATCTGCCAAGGCTGGACATGTAACAGAAGCAGGTTCAATTCCTGAGTGGGGAAGATCCCCTGGAGAAGGGCACAGCAACCCACTCCAGTATTCTTGCCTGGAGAATCAGATAGACAGAGGCGCCTGGCAGGCTGCAGTCCACAGGGTTGCACAGAGTGGGAATGACTGAAGTGACTTAGCATGCAGCATGCAGGCATGTATCCGCTAAAAGTCCCCTGCCTTTAAGAACACAATACCCAGGCATGTATAAAGCAGGTTGGCTAGTTTGATTAAGATTAAAATGCAGGTAGAGAAGCGGACAATACATTTGAGAACAAGGGGTACTAAAAAGGGCACTGACTGAAAGCTAGGCCATCTGGGCTTTTGCCTTGCTTCTGCTACTTAACAGACTCACCAAACCTGAGTAAGTCATTCCACTCACTGAGGCTTCTGTTTCTTCATCTGAAAAATGGGTATCACAACATTTTCACATTTACCAAAGCGGACAATACATTTGAGAACAAGGGGTACTAAAAAGGGCACTGACTGAAAGTTAGGCCATCTGGGCTTTTGCCTTGCTTCTGCTACTTAACAGACTCGCCAAACCTGAGTAAGTCATTCCACTCACTGAGGCTTCTGTTTCTTCATCTGAGAAATGGGTATCACAACATTTTCACATTTTTCCCTCAGCAGAAGTTATGAGAATCAAATGAGACTGTGAATAAGAAGATGCCTTGAGAATTAGTGCACTGTATAAATATAAATTATCTTTTCAAAAATTACAGTTTGTGCCCCAAATAGAGAAAACTAAACTCACAGAGCAAATGCATTGTTTTTATGTCAAGACATTTNTCCCTCAGCAGAAGTTATGAGAATCAAATGAGACTGTGAATAAGAAGATGCCTTGAGAATTAGTGCACTGTATAAATATAAATTATCTTTTCAAAAATTACAGTTTGTGCCCCAAATAGAGAAAACTAAACTCACAGAGCAAATGCATTGTTTTTATGTCAAGACATTTGCATTTCCTTCAGAACGGGGTCTTGTTTATAGCAAGAGCATTTTCACACTAAAGGAAGGATACTAATTAGCTATCTGTAAAAGCAAAAGGGTAACCTTTCTATTTTTACTGTAGAAACTGTAATTTAAACTTATGCAAGTAAATTTGTATTAAATTCCAAGCAGCATTTTGTTCTCTGATTTTCTGCTCACTAATTATGGATTGCAGCTATTTGATAAAGGTATACATGCATATTGTTCGGAAATATTTTATGTTTATTTAAGGTATGACTTTTATTGTCTTTTATTATGACCTTTATTGTCTCTTTGGTAGACCTGTTGGGTAGATTATCTCTTGTGTTTCTGAGAGAAAAAGAAGTTTTCTGATATACAGAGAGGCATATTAAGCTATGGAAAAATATAACAATATACCCATGTAGCAGCATATTCCAAATTCCTATTTCCATTAATACAGAATTAAATAGAAAATATCTTCTCANTTGTCTTTTATTATGACCTTTATTGTCTCTTTGGTAGACCTGTTGGGTAGATTATCTCTTGTGTTTCTGAGAGAAAAAGAAGTTTTCTGATATACAGAGAGGCATATTAAGCTATGGAAAAATATAACAATATACCCATGTAGCAGCATATTCCAAATTCCTATTTCCATTAATATAGAATTAAATAGAAAATATCTTCTCATATAGAATTTACTGGCATGTCATCTTTTAGCATGCTAAGAGTGTCTTTACAAATTCTGAATTTCATAATTCACGATTTGTGAATTAATAATTTAAAAATGTTGTTGTTTATTTGCTAAGTCGTGTCTGAGTCTTTTGTGACCCTATGCACTGTAACCCACCAGTTTCCTCTATCCATGCAATTTCCCAGGCAAGAATACTGGAATAGGTTGCCATTTCCTTCTCCAGGGGATCTTCCCAACTTGGCGACTGAACCTGTATCTCCTGCACTGGCAGGTGGATTCTTTACCACTGAGACACCTGTGAAACTCATTTTTAAAATAATCCTAGCTAATATTTTTGATAGACAATTATGTGCCAAGAACTGTGAATCCTTTACATGCCTTAACTCATTGAATCTCTAAAACAAAGTTACAATGTGCTTGTTATTAAGATCCTACTTTTATAGATCAGGAAAGAGTGTGTATCTCTCAGGATTCATCAAAGGAAGCAAAAACTACTCTAAGTGTTTATGGAAGAATTTTTAAAAATCATTCTGCTAAATCATTCACAATTTAAAGAAAACTCTTAACAGACATTTTAAAAGATAATGGCAGACACTACATATCAAAGCACATGGAATGCATCAAACACAGTTGTTTGAAAGATTTTGTCATCTTAAATACTAATATTAGAAAATGTTGAATCCTCAAGATGAATGAGCTAGCCATTCACACTAAGAATTAGGAGGTCCACTAAAAACCATAAGTAAACCCAAATAAAATGAAAGAGAAGAGAGAGTAAACATATAAACAGAAACTTATAATTTTTTTAAAAAAATCCAGCAAAAAAGATGGTTCTTTTAATAAAAACTGTAACAAAGTTACCTATGTTAACATTTTCAGAGAAGAGAGTAGGTACAATATTACAAATGAATATAATCACAGATAATATAAAGAATAAAAAGATGAGAATATTAACAACTCTTTGTCATTCCTAAGGAAAACATGCAATTTACAAGGAAGAAGTTGAAATTTTGAATAGTTATATAATCATTAATGAACTTGAAGCAGTGATAAATCTATAAACCAATACTAGGTCCTGTTGGTTATAAAAGACAAGTTCTACAAAACTTTCCATGAATTTCTGTACCTATTCTCCTGATCAACAGAAATGGATGATTATTCCTTAATTCAAAGTATGATACCAAAACTAGACAAATCATTATGGGCTTAATGTGTTCATAAATATAGAACCAAAATTCCTAAAAAAAAAAAAAAAAAGTTTAAAATTNATACTAGGTCCTGTTGGTTATAAAAGACAAGTTCTACAAAACTTTCCATGAATTTCTGTACCTATTCTCCTGATCAACAGAAATGGATGATTATTCCTTAATTCAAAGTATGATACCAAAACTAGACAAATCATTATGGGCTTATTTTGTTCATAAATATAGAACCAAAATTCCTAAAAAAAAAAAAAGTTTAAAATTATAATGAAATAGTGCATTAAGAAGATAACATATTCTGACCAAATTGGATTTATGGCAGATATACAAGAATAGTTTATAAAATCCAGTAATGTAATTTTCCACAGTAATTGTCTAAAAGAGAAAATTATATAATCATCTCAATAGATGCATAAATGTGACAAAATGCAAAACCGATTCATGATAATAATCTATTAGTAAATTAGAAATAGAAAGGGACATCCTTAACCTAATAAAAAATATATCTCCCCAAATCATACATTACTCTAAAGAATTAGCTTTAAAATCAAGACAAGAAAGCACATTTATCACTTCTTTTTTGCTTTTTGTTTTGTTTTATTTCAACTTTAAATGATTCTTTCTTTTTCTTATTGGAGTATATTTGCTTTACAATGTTTTATCTACCATAAAACGTGAGGTAAGTCAGAAAGAGAAAAAAAATTGTATATTAATACATGTGTATGGAATCTAGAAAAAGGGTACAGATGAATCTATTTGCAGGGCAGGAATAGAGATGCAGACATAGAGATATCTATCTCTTCTAATCTACAGTGTGTTGAATTTTCAAGCTACTAGCATTAAGCAAATGAAAGAAACTAAAGTCACAAGAATTAGAAAGGACAACATTAAACTGACATATTTGCATGTACTCTCATTCACCTACAAATCTCAGAAAATGCATAGAAAAATCATTAGAAAAAATAGCAGCAGTTAATAAGGTGAATGGATATAAACATTACATAAAAGTCAGATATATTTTTATTCTCCAGCACCAAAAATGAAGAAAGCATAATTAAACAGAAGATTCCATTTAGAAATGGATCAAATAAATATTACGTACATAAGAATAAATTTTAAAAAAAATCATGCTCAATATCTGCAAAGGAAAAATTCTAAAACTCTGTGAAGTGGTATTCAAGAGTACCAAAGAGATATAAACATTATTCTCCAGCACCAAAAATGAAGAAAGCATAATTAAACAGAAGATTCCATTTAGAAATGGATCAAATAAATATTACGTACATAAGAATAAATTTTAAAAAAAATCATGCTCAATATCTGCAAAGGAAAAATTCTAAAACTCTGTGAAGTGGTATTCAAGAGTACCAAAGAGATATAAACCATGTTTATGGACAGGTAGACTTAATGTCATGGAAATGTTAGTTTTTCAAAAGTTAATCTATAAGATGACCAAAATTTCAAAAACCTTCCCTAAAATGTTGGGGTTTTTTTTAGTGGAACTTTACAAAGATTATTCTAAATGTGTATGACAAATTTAGAGCCAAGCATAACCAGGAAAATTCTAGTAAGAGCAAGAGGGAAGTATTCTCCTTACTATATATCAAGATTGATTATAAAATGTAATAATTATGGATAGATATTAAGACTACAGGTCTTTGAGATGACAGATATATTATGTAAGATGAAGAAAGCAGAGATTAGAAATAAGTAATAAGTCAACCTGAACATTATTTGGCATTGCCTTTCTTTGGGATTGGAATCAAAACTGAACTTTTCCAGTCTTGTGTGGCCACTGCTGAGTTTTCAAGATATGCTGGCTTATTGAATGCACCACCTTACCAGCATCATCTCTTAGGATTTGAAATAACTCAACTGGAATTCCATCAACTCCACCAGCTTTGTTCATAGTGATACTTCCTAAGGCCCACTTGACTTCACATTCCAAGGTGTCTGGCTCTAGCTGTGTGACCACACCATCGTGGTTATCTGGGTCATGAAGATCTTTTTTGTATAGTTCTTCTGTGTATTCTTGTCACCTCTTCTTAATACCTTCTCCTTCTTTCAGGTCCATACAATTCCTGTCCTTTATTGAGCCCATCTTTGCATGAAATATTCCCTTGGTATCTCTAATTTTCTTGAAGAGATCTCTATTCTTTCCCATTCTATTGTTTTCCTCTATTTCTTTGTATTGATCACTGAAGAAGGCTCTCTGATCTCTCCTTGCTATTCTTTGGAGAATAGCATTCAAATGGGTATATCTATCCTTTTCTGCTTTGCCTTTCACTTCTCTTCTTTTCACAGCTATTTGTAAAGCCTCCTCAGACAACCATTTTTCCTTTTTTGCATTTCTTTTCCTTGGGAATGGTCTTGATCACTGCCATTTATACAATGTCAAGAATCTCCATTCATAGTTCTTCAGGGACTCTATCAGATCTAATCCCTTGAATCTATTTCTCACTTGCACTGTATAATCATAAGGGCTTTGATTTAGGTCATACCTGAATGGTCTAGTGGTTTTCCTTACTTTCTTCAATTTAAGTCTGAATTTGGCAATAAAGAGTTCATGACCTGAGCCACAGTAAGCTCCTGGTCTTGTTTTTGTTGACTGTATAGAGCTTCTCCATCTTTGGCTGAAAAGAATATAATCAATCTGATTTCGGTGTTGACCATCTGGTGATGTCCATGTGTAGAGTCTTCCCTTGTGTTGTTGGAAGAGGGTGTTTGCTTTGACCAGTGCATTTTCTTGGCAAAACTCTATTAGTCTTTGCCCTGCTTCATTCTGTACTCCAAGGCCAAATTTGCCTCTTATTNTGACTGTATAGAGTTTCTCCATCTTTGGCTGAAAAGAATATAATCAATCTGATTTCGGTGTTGACCATCTGGTGATGTACAGGTGTAGAGTCTTCCCTTGTGTTGTTGGAAGAGGGTGTTTGCTTTGACCAGTGCATTTTCTTGGCAAAACTCTATTAGTCTTTGCCCTGCTTCATTCTGTACTCCAAGGCCAAATTTGCCTCTTATTCCAGGTAGCTCTTGACTTCCTATTTTTGCATTCCAGTCCCATATAATGAAAAGGACATCTTTTGGGGATGTTAGTTCTAGAAGGTCTTGTAGGTCTTCATAGAACTGTTCAGCTTCAGCTTTTTCAGCATTACTGTTTGGGGCATAGACATGCATTACTGTGATATAGAATGGTTTGGCTTGGAAATGAACAGAGATCATTCTGTTGTTTTTGAGATTGCATCCAGGTACTGCATTTTGGACTCTTGTTGACCATGATGGCTACTCCATTTCTTCTGAGGGATTCCTGCCCACAGTAGTAGATATAATGGCTATCTGAGTTAAATTCACCCATTCCAGTCCATTTTGATTCACTGATTCCTAAATGTCAGTGTTCACTCTTGCCATCTCCTGTTTGACTACTTCCAATTTGCCTTGATTCATGGACTTAACATTCCAGATTTCTTCCCATATTACTCTTTATAGCATCAGACTTTACTTCCATCACCCATCACATCCACAACCAGGTGTTGTTTCTGCTTTGGTTCCATCTCTTCATTCTTTCTTCAGTTACTTCTCTGCTCTTCTCTAGTTGCATATGGGGCACCTACCAACCTGGGGAGTTCATCTTTCAGTGTCATATCTTTTTGCCTTTTCATACTGTTCATGGGGTTCTTAAGGCAAGAATACTGAAGTGATTTGCCATTCCCTTCTCCAGTGGACCATGTTTTGTCAGAACTCTCTGCCATGATCCATCCATTTCTGGTGACCCTACATGGCATGGCTCATAGTTTCATTGGACTAGACAAGGCTGTGGTCCATGTGACCAGTTTCATTAGTTTTCTGTGATTGTGTTTTTCATTCTGTCTTCCCTCTGATGGATAGGGATAAGAGGCTTATGGAAGCTTCTTGATGGGAGAGACTGCCTGAATGGGAAACTGGGTCTGATCGGCGGGACCATGTTCAGTAAATCTTTAATGCAATTTTCTGTTGATGGGTGGGGCTGTGTTCCCTCCCTGTTGCTTGACCTGAGGCCAAACTATGGTGGAGGTAATGAAGATAATGGGGACCTCCTTCAACAGGTCCTGTGCATGCGCTGCTGCACTCAGTGCCCCTGACCCCACAGCAGGCTACCACCAACCCTTGCCTCTGCCAGAGACTCACTCACAGGCAAGTCTGGGTCAGTTTCTTGTGGGATCACTGCTCCTTTCTCCTGGGTCCCGGTGCACACAAGATTTCATTTGTGCCCTCCAAGAGTCTGTTTCCCCAGTCTTGTGTAAGTTCCGGTGGTTCTATGGTGGGGTTAATGGCGACCTCCTCCAAGAGGGCTTATGCCATACCCAGGTCCGCTGCACCCAGAGTCCCTGCAGCAGGCCACTGCTGACCCACTCCTTCACAGGATTCACTCAGACACAGTTCTGGCTCAGTCTCTGTGGGCTGGACGTGTGTTTTGTGCCCTTCCAGGTCTGAGCAGCTCAGGCAACCAGGTGCTTGGTGAGTGCATTGTCCCAGGCGGGCCATGCATCTTAATCACCTTCCTGGTCCCAGCTCCTCGGTTTCTCCCATGCACCATTTCAGGTGTGCCATATGTCTCCTCTGGAGAGCTGATCTCAGACTGCAGCCCTCCTGGCAGGTGTCAACTATCCATGATCTCAGGAAGACGTGGTTAGCAGCTGGGAGCCTGCTTCCAGTTTGGTGGAAGATGCCATCTCTGGGCTTAAGATTGTAGCAGCCCCTTGCCTTCCAGCTCTGGATATTGTAAGCACATCTCTCTGCCTCTGGTTGGGGAGGGGCTGGTATGCAGCCAGCTACATCTCCTATCCTATTTGCTCAATCCTTTGTTCTGTGAGCAGGCCAGGCTGCAGGCTAGGGTGTTAGATTAGAGCTTTTCTCAAGAAAGTTTTCTTTTCTGCAGCTGAGGTTAGGCATGTATTCTGTGGGGGTTTTGTTTTTTGTTGTTTTTTTTTTCCTCCGAATTGTGTTGCCTCTGAGATTACAAAACTCCCCACAGACTCGCCTGTGAGAGGGTTTCCTACTGTGTGGAAACTTCTCCTCCTTCATGACTCCCTCCCCAGGGCAGATCTCCATCCCTAACTTTTTTGTCTCTCTTTTTTGTCTTCTATGTTTTGTCCTACCTCCTTTCCAGAGAGTGGGCTTCTTTTCTGGGTGCCTGGTATCCTTCACCAGTGTTCAGAATTTGTTTTGTGGAAGTTGCTCAACATTCAAATCATCTTTTGATGAATTTGTGGGGGAGAAAGTGGTCTCCCCATCCTATTCCCCCTCCATCTTGAAGATCATTTTAACTGTGTCAATGACAACAAACTGGAAAATTCTTAAAGAGATGGGAATACCAGACCACTTGACCTGCCTCCTTAGAAATCTGTATGCAGGTCAAGAAGCAACAGTTAGAACTGGACATGGAACAACAGACTGGTTCCAAATAGGGAAAGGAGTATGTCAAGGCTGTATGTTGTCACCTTGTTTATTTAACTTATCTGAAGAGTAAATCATGTGAAATACTGGGCTGGATGAAGCACAAGCTGGGATCAAGATTGCCAGGAGAAATATCAATAACCTCAGATATATAGATGACACCACCGTTATGGTAGAAAGCAAAGAAGAACTAAAGAGCCTCTTGATGAAACTGAAAGAGGAGAATGAAAAAGCTGGCTTAAAACTCAACATTCAGAAAACTAAGATCATGGCATCTGGTCCCATCACTTCATGGCAAATAGATGGGGAAACAATAGAAACAGTGAGAGACTTTATTTTGGGGGACGCCAAAATCACTGCAGATGGTGACTACAGCCATGAAATTAAAAGACACTTGTCTTCCTTGGAAGAAAAGCTATGAGCAACCTAGAGAGCATATTAAAAAGCAGAGAAATTACTTTACCAATGAAGGTCCATCTAGTCAAAGCTATGGTTTTTCCAATAGTCATATATGGTGCAAGGGTTGGACTATAAAGAAAATTGAGTGCCAAAAAGCTGATGCTTTTACGCTGTGGTGTTGGAGAGGACTCTTGAGAGTCCCTTGAACTACAAGGGGATCCAACCAGTCAATTCTAAAGGAAATCAGTCCTGAATATTCATTGGAAGGACTAATGCTGAAGCAGAAACTCCAATACTTTGGCCACCTGATGTGAAGAATCAACTCATTGGAAGAGACCTTGATGCTGGGAAAGACTGAAGGTGGGAGGAGAAGGGGATAACAGAGGATAAGATGGTTGGATGGCATCACCAATCCAATGGATGAGTTTGAGTAGGCTCCAGGAGTTGTGATGGACGGGGAACCTGACGTGCTGCAGTCCATGGAGTTGCAAAGAGTTGGACATGACTGAGCAACTGAACTTAACTCAACGGAACTGAATAAGCCAATAATTGGTCAGTAAGTAACAAGCTTCTCTGGCAGCTCAGTTGGTAAAGAGTCTCCCTGCAATGCACGAGACCCTGGCTTGATTCCTAGATTGGGAAAATCTGCTGGAGAAGGGATAGGCTACCCACTCCAGTATTCTTGGGTTTCTCTGGTGGCTCACCTGATAAAGAATCCTCCTGAAATGTGGGAGACCTGGCTTCCATCTCTGGGTTGGGAAGATCCCCTGGAGAAGGGAAAGGCTACCCACTCCAGTGTTCTGGCCTAGAGAGTTCCATGGACAGAGGAGCCTGTTGGGCTACAGTTGAAAAGAATCAGACACAACTGAGCACACACACACTAAAATTAATAATTTTGTTCAGCAAAATAAATCTTTAAGGGCTTTTAAGAAAGTGAAAACACAGTCCCATGCTTGCATGATATATGTATATTACACATAGTGGACAAAGATTAATATCAAGAAGATATAATACAATATAAATTAGCATCCAAAACAAATACAAATATAGAAAAATGGGAAAAGAAATGTTAGAGTTCTTCACAGAGCAAGAAACATATGACCAATAAATGTGAAGAGCTATTCATTATATGAGAGAGAAAAATTAAGACCATAATGAAATACCATTTCACATCCTTTCAATTCACAAAATTTAAAGTATCTGAACATTCCAGGTGTTAGAAAGGATCCACAAGATTGCTAAAATTTTTCTAAGGATAAAAATAAGCACAATCACTTTGAAAAAGTTTCATTTTATAGTCAATTATTGACTTCTCATATATCTGAAGGCTCAGCAATTCAACTCATTTTGTACTCAAGAGAAACTCTTGAGGAGGTTTAATAGAAGTTTCATTCAGAATATTCATAGCAGTGCTCTCTGTGATAGCGAAAACTTGGGAATAACCCAGCAGCCCACTGAAGACTATATAAACAAAATGTGTTTTATTCACATGATAGAACATTACATTGCAGTTAAAATGAATTAACTACAGTGTCATGCAACAAGCTAAATGAATATTAGTCATATATTAAGTGAAATTCTAAGTCTCAAATGATTACATGAAGCATGCTCTATTTTAAAAGCTGAAAATAACTTTAAGAAAAAGACACAGTGCTTTAGGAATGATTTTAGATGCAATGAAAATGAGAGCAAGGGGATAATCATAGAATTTAGAGGAGCAGGTATTCCTCTGGAGGACAGAATGAAAAGACAAAGCATATAGCTGGATGTAGATTATTTTCAAGTTCTTGGTTGCAGTTTTGCATGACAGGCTCACAGATGCTTATCAAGCTATTGTTTAGCTAACATATAGTAGTGTGACTATGTTAACTGCAACCTCCTAATTTATCCCCCTTTCCCCATTATCACATTACTAAAAACAACCAGCTGAATATATAAATAAATATGGGGCATTCATTGACCATAGAGAAAAGTGTATCAAAGGATAACAAAAGAAAACCACATGTGTTTGCTCCTAAATACTCAATAGAAACTCTCCTTTATATTACTGTGTGAACAGGCAAGGTTGGAACGGTGCAGCAAAAAACAATTACAGATCATTTATCATGATCTAGATCTGTTCCAAAATGATTTCAATTTCTAAGGAATTTTTCCCTAAAAGTTATTCTCCTTGGGTGCATCAGTCCCTCAGTTGCTACACGCACTTCAAAGGATCCCAGTTTCTGACAATTTAAATAATTTATACTCAACAAGTAAAGCAAATCATGAAAATTAAAGACATCTTAAATCATTTTAAGGTTGCATAAGCATAATAGAATAATCTGAGAATTAATTACATGATACCATGGATGTGAATAAAGTCTAGCTCACGAATTAGGTTGCCTGTATCCTTTCTTAGTTCTCTATAAATGAGTCTGCATTTTAGAAATTTAAAGACAGTTTAAGCTAAGACCTCAGTGAAATTCTCTTTAGGGGCAAACAGGCTGGCTCCTGAGTAGATGTCTGATACATGAAACAAAAAATAAAAAGGTATTTTTCAAGACATTTCTTTTTTCTCATAGATAGAGGAAACATCCCTGTTTATCAAGTTCATCAGCATCTAAAATATGTTGCAGAATGACAATAAAGCTGTCATGGAGAAAATAATCCTAACCAATTTACTTCAGATGAGTCAACCCACTGTGTTATCTTCTCCAAGGGAGTGAAACAGTAACACCACAGGAGCAAACGCAGCAGGTTTAGAGGAAGGAGGACTATTATTTCAGTGGTGAAGTGAACCTGCTTAGCAGGGTCAGCGAACAATGGAGAGCCTCCCTTTATCACAGTATACTGATAAAAGGTAAGTTTGAACTGCCTTTCAAATTAGAAAATCGCATATAATATGTTAAGTTTGCATTTGGTGGAAAATGCTCAGAGATCTACCTTGGGTATGAGACACAAATTTAATAGCTTTAAACCACTCTGTATGGATAGAAAGAGTAACTTCCCAAGTTTCTGCAGAGAAAAAAATAAAACCAAAGAATCACAGTCTGATACCTGTGGCTGTAAACTGATGTCAATGACAATGAAGAGTCAGGAGAGTCAACAGGATGATTTGAGTCAAAACCAACCACCCAAACATATTCTTATAGTGCTTGATTCACCTAGGGCTGCCATCACTAATTGCCACCGACTCAGTGACATGAAGCAACAGAAGTATATTCTCTCACAGTCCTGGAAGCCATTAAGTACTGGACCAAGATGTTAGCCCATGGTTATTCCTGCTGGAGACTCTGAAGAAGAATCTGCTCCATGCTTCTCTCCTAGATTCTGATGACTGCTGATGATCCTTGGTGTGCCTTGGCTGGTAAACTCCTCTTCCCATTCTCTCTCCACTTTTTAATGGAGTTTTCCCCTGGATCTCATCACATAATGTTCACCTAATGTGTCTGTCTCTGAGTCTCTTCTCTTTTTACAAGATACCAGGTATACTAGATGAGGGTCCACCCTAATCAAGCAGATCTCATCTTAACATGATTACTTCCACAAAGATACTATTTCCAAATACGTTTATGTTCATGGGCCCTGGATGCTGACTCTTTAATGTATTTGAGGTGGGAGGAATTCAACCCACAGCACTAATCAGTGGGGAAGTTTCAGGAGTAAGAGAGAGAATTATGGTCATAAAAAATGAAATTTCCCTCCCTGCCCTTTTATTCTGAGAACATCATCTGATTAAACATTCTGGGAATTAATAAGTTTCGAACAGCAAAAACCAGTAACACACTCATATGTCTTATAGGCTAAGAAGTTAACACTATTGAGTGAAATAGACTGCTTAATATGAGTCTATTTACTCCCTTTCTTCACTTAAAAAAAAAAAAGAACAGTCTTAATAGAAAGTTTAATCCCCACCTCCTTACCTTTTCCATATGTATTTTCCACGCAATTTTTGTAATTCTCATTATGGTTTGTTTTACATAGGCATCTTGCATTGAACTTTTGACAGAGACACTTCACTGAAAATGTAGAAATACTTCTAATTTCCACAAAGAAATATGTTTTGTCTCAATATTCTTGAAAGACACTCAGTCTAGCATATGTCCTCTAACTTTTGATAGAATTATAGGCAGAAAATCATTTCTCTACTCAAAGACAAACTATAGTAAAAGCATAATGGCATGCAGGGGCTTACACACAACTTCAGTCATGGGTATAGGGAAGAATGGGGTTTGCCACACATGTCCAAAAGAGGAAGAAGCTACTCAACTTCAACCAGTTAGCACCAGAAGAGCAGGCATGGACAGCCCTGAATGCAGGATGTCCAGGTAAGACATTTTAAGAGAAACCACAAATCCAGTTCTGATTTCTCAAGAGAAACCACATTTTTACGAAAAATCTCCAGATCTTTTTAAAAACATAAAAATATGATTTTATGAAAGCCAAATAAAACACAACTGTGAATTACATTCAGTTAGAGACTGCTTGGATTGCAAGGAGATCAAACCAGTTAGCCCTGTATATGTTAGTCCCTCAATTGTGTCTGACTCTGTGACCCCATGGATTGTAGTGCGCCAGGCTCCTCTGTCCATGAAATTCTCCAGGCAAGAATACTGGAGTGGGTTGCCATGTCCCCCAAGGGATCTTCCCGTCCCAGGGATCGAACCCAGGTTTCCTGCATTGCAGGCAGATGCTTTACTATCTGAGCTATTAGGGAAGCCCAGTCCTAAAGGAAATCAACATATCAACCTTTAATATTCATTAAAGGACTGATGCTAAAGCTGAAATTCCAGTGCTTTGGCCACCTGATGCGAAGAGTTGACTCATTGGAAAAGACCCTGATGCTGGGAAAGATGGAAGGCAAAAGGAGGAGGGGGAAGGGAGGTGGCAGAGGATGGGATAGTTAGATAGCATCACTGACTCAATAGACATTAATCTGAGCGAACTCTGGGAGTTACTGAAGGACAGGGGAGTCAGGTGTGCTGCAGTCCATGGGATCACACAGAGTCGGACACGACTTCACAGCTGAAGAAACAGGCTACTGGTTGTATCCTTGAGACCGCCAGGACAGCCATTTGAATGAATAGCTTTCCTTTGGAAAGACTGGCTTCCCTGCCTCCTTCCCCATTTCACCACTTCCTGTCACTGCTTCTTCCTCTTTCTCCTTATCCTCTCTTTCTCCCTCCATTACTAAGTTCTGGCTCTCGAAATAAGCTCTCTTCAAACAGAATTTGAAAAACTGAACCTAGGTAATCAGCTAATAAAATTAAACTATTGTTGCCTAATTTTTAGAAGAAAAATTAATCTATGAATAGAAGAATCTCGATTTTAAAGTTTTCTTCCACAAACCACCCCGTGTTTTTCACCACTGACAGGAGACTTGATTGTGTATAGTTTAACAACTTTAGCTCTCTGCAGCCCATGTTTATTGGAGGTTATTTACCATTGCATACATGAAATTAGGCACTTTTTTCGCTAATATATAGATTTTTTGATAGACATTCATCATTCTCATTAGCTACACAATAAGAAAATCTTTCTTCTTTTATCTTCTGAAATCTCAATTTCAAAAAACAAAGGAAAATGGTTCTCTTACCAGTTCAAAGAATGACTCAAGTGCCCCAGAAGAAGTTGAAAATGCCAAATGCTCATGCTTCACTGTCAGAGGCACCAGCTAGAATTTTGAAACCCAAGTTAGGGCCAAAAAGCAGCAGGATCTGTGCACAATCCTTTCTGGTGAGAGTGCTGTAAGAATTGACCAGCTTATAGAAATCCACCTTGAGAGGCAGAGGGACAGTAACGGTTCTAGCTATAGTGAGTGGTATTCAGCATTTGAGAACTAGTGCGGTCAGCTTGAACATCTATCCCCAGGAGCAATGTTCAGTGGCAGTCCCCAGAAGGTCTTCATGTCCCATGGCATAACTTAGGCATTGTTGCTGGCTGTGGAATCTCTGAGCTCAATTTTCCACGTATCCAGAAGATTATGGATGATGTTGGGAAAGACTGAAGGCAGGAGGAGAAGGGGATGACAGAGGATGAGATAGTTAGATAGCATCACTGACTCAACAGACATGAGTTTGGGTAAACTCCTGGAGTTGGTGATGGACAAGGAGGCCTGGCCTGCTGTGGTTCATGGGGTCGCAAAGAGTAGGACATGACTGAGTCACTGAACTGAAACTGAAAATAGCCAGATAATTTTTGTTACTTGTAACCAAGTTGCTTGATTTATATAAAAATTAAATGTTAATGCTTATAGTATTTGTCTCATGATGCCTAAGAATTTTGCCTCATGAATAGCTTCCAGAACCACTGTTTTAGAGATAGAAGCAAAGCATAGTGTTTACTATTATGGACTCCACCTTAAATCCTGGCTCTGCCAACTCTTTGTGCTTCAGTTTTCTCATATGTAAAAAAAGGAGTGGGTGCAGTAATAATGAACAATTGTGAAATTTTTATGAGGACTAATTAGGCGCTTGAACATAATGAGCACTCAATAAATGTTGCCTATTTATTTTCTCCTGAGCTATGCCACACAATTAGATGGGACACACTCTTGGCATAGCCATTCCATCTGGATGGATGGTAAAGACATAGAGCCAGAGAGGAATTACAAGGCCCTGAAGCTAGAGTACTTAGGGTTTCAATCTCTTTTGAAAGCAGTCAGCTGATTGGGAGTTGGATTACTCCAAAGTCTAAAACCTAAGAGAAAAATTGCAGATAATCTCTGCTGCTTTAATGCTTCCCTCCAAATTCTAAAAATAAAAATCCTAGGAAGTCTCACCATTTCCATTCCTACAGTTTTTCCTCAAGTCTGATATTCTCGCAAGGTTCTTGGGATCTATCAGAGAATAACATTGGAGATCTCTGCCAGTGGAGCTTATATTATAGAACAAAATGTATAAATAAATTAATGATAAAGTAGTAGGAAGGTAATTCAGATGGTATTGACACTGTAGTAAGTGTTAGGGGATATAATTGAGCAAGATAAGGGAAAATCCAAATTGTCTGGAGTCAGAAGTTATAGCAAGTTACAATTTTAGAAGAGGTTGATATTTGAGTAGAGTTAAGGAAATCAAGGAACTACCTGTGTGTGAATAGCTCTGGAAAGAGCTTTCCAGGAAGAGGGAACAGCCACTGCAAAGAAAGTACAGGGCAAGTCATTCAATATCCTTTGACTGAAGTCAGCTGCGCTCTTGGAAGGACAGAGTTAGGTAAGTCTGGGTATGGACAGGTGCCAGTTCATAAAAGGTCTTGAGAGTTATATTAAGGAGGACATGACTAAAGTTATATTAACTTTCTTGCCCTAAGAAAGTTACATGCCTAGTCTTTTGAAAAAAGAGAAAGAAGTTTTAGATGGAGCAGAGTCAGTAGGGGAAATTCGCTTGATGAGATCACAGAGACGACTAGGGATTATTTTGTGGAGGCATTTGTAGTTATTACAATGATTTTTACTTCTTCTAAGTGAGATGAGAAGCCACTGCAGAATTTTGAAGAGAACCAACCTCATACAGTTTATGTTCTAATAGCATCATTCTAGCTACAGTGTTGACAATAAACTATAAACAGAGACAAGGCAAAGACAGAAACAGGGAGACCTGTGAGGCAACCACTTCAGGAATCCAGTAGAGCAATGACAATGTCTTATCCCAAGATGGTTCTAGTGTACATGGTAAGAATTGGTCATGCTCCACTTAGAGTTTGAATGTAGAATCGGTCAGAGTTCTGGATACTGATGTTTAATTCTTCCCTGTGTCTTGTCAGTCCCACTTCTGTATTTTTCTTATCTCATGCCAATGACCATCTCTCCTGCTACACTGATGTGAGAGGTTCACTTCAGACATTATCATCCTACTTTCCTGAATTATCTTCCATGGCCCTTCATATATGTTACAATATAAGCTCGTTAATATAACTCTCAAGACCTTTTACGAACTGGCACCTGTCCATACTCAGACTTTACCTACCTCTATCCCTGCAAGAGCACAGCTGACTTCAGTCAAAGGATACTGAATGACTTGCCTGTACTCATATTGCTATTTCACATGTCTGTGCCATCAGACCTACATTCCTCGTCCCATAACGTCTCTCTCCAGCACTTCATCTTGCTGACTTTTACTAGAGATCACTTAATCCAGTGCTTAATGAAGAAAAGAGATTTCAGGGAAGGAAAAAAAAAATGTCAACAGACAACTACAGAATATTGACCACATTTATGAAAAGCTGGGAGCATAATTAGATTTCTAAGTTCATTGGATATGATTAAGAGAGATGAAGATTTCATATGTGCAGAAGTTTCAGTTAACTACACATCAGCAAAAGCATTACAGCAGAAAGAAATTCAGAAGAAAAAAAAAAAGAACGCTCTTTTTGTGTGTTAAAGTACACTCTTCGTATCATTTAGTCAAGGAGTGACCTTAAGCATTCTCAAAGGACTCTTTCCTTTGGAAAAAAAGTAGACCCTCTACCCATAACCTGCATCCAAGAGAATTTGAGGAAACGATCTGATATAAAAGTAAGTAAGAGAGTGATATAACCTGCTTACATTTTTAAAAGATTATACATGTTCCGTTGTATAGGATGGCAAGGAAGCAAAATTTGCGACAAGGACACCAGTTATGAAGCTATTACAGTAGTGGTTTATGCATGAAATGGTGAGGCCTTAGACTAGGATTGCGGCTCTGAAGATGGTGAGCAGCAGCCAGATTCAAGATGTATGTCAAAAATAGGGTAGGTATAGCCCACTTTTGAAGGCTTATTCATGCTCAGATATAACAGCATGAGAGGAATCAAGAGTAACTGTAGGCTTTTGTTTGAAGCAATGGTGTCAGGGTGGTTTGTACAGTGTTGTACAAGGTGTTGGAAGGTCTCTGTGAAGTCAGATCCACACTGATGTACCTGAATGTGAGTGACCAACATCTCCCTTTCTGGCAACCCTTTGGACAGCTCCACATCACCTGGCAAGGATCAGTGCCTGTTACCTGTGGCTATGACATTTAAGAGTAAGATGCCAGATTATCCATCTTCTCAACCTTGGAAGCTTGTCCTGTTAGTTCCCACCATGAGTGGTTACTGGGGATGTCTCTTCAAATGTGCCCAGACGTTATCTGCACCAGGCTGGTTTATAATCTAACACAGAAAGAACATTAAAACAAGAAAGAATTCTAGCATTCAGAACACCAAACCATCTACAAATGTTCTCCAAACTTACATAATTATCATAATAACTTGCTAACAATACAGATTCCAGGACTCATCCAGGATCCACTGGGTCAGAATTTCCCAGAAAGGCAACTGTAAACTCATTATTTTTCTTTTTTAACAAGTTCCCCCAAGTTAGACCAATGATGAACTCCGTTTGGGAAACACTGGTCGACACCCAAACCTTCATTACAAGAGAAAATGAAAAGCCCCAAGGAGTTAAGTAATTTCAAAAAGAAACAGTTCCCTTCCTGCAACCGAGAGTTTTACTTTTTTGCTTTCTTCTTTTAACTTTCCTCACTCCCTGTGCAATACATAGAAGTTACATGTTTTTGATCAATTTCGGAGAGGACTTGGTAACACTTCCTAATCATGTCTCCCAGGAGAAGTGACTGGAAACCTGAAATGGTCTCGGGAACTGCTCTATCCTTTCCTCATAAAAAGCTCACCTTGAAACAGAGGCAGACAGTCTCTACTCTAGGAAAATTATTTCTTCTTAATTGGAACCATCTAGAGAGATTTGAACCCATAGAGGCTCTCTGCCAAGTCTAAAAAAAAGAGAAAGGTGTCCCTTTGTCCTTATTATTTTCGAGATGATACATGTGATCTAACAGTTTTTGCACACCATGAAGCTCTCGTGGACATCAATAGGCATTATGCATGTAAAAGGGCAGCAGGAGTAGCTCATTATCTCCAGCCCAAGCAGAGAGAAATGCAATAATCATCGTTCTCTGCTTTTCTTCAAGCTTTTAACTGACGATGGAAACATAAGTAACCTTATGGGTTAGGGTGCCCTGTTAGGGTGAGTAACACCTTTTTCAGTTGGCAGATGGGATTCAATACCTGCTTGAAGAGCACAGAGAACTCAGTGAAGGAGCCATGGAATAGAAGGAACTATTCTTATCTCCAAAATGGAACAATTTTACTTGACTTTGAGAAGAACAGTGGAACCCCCAATAGTACTTTCCAATACGCCCAAACTCTTAAGTAAATGAGGACTTTGTGTATCTATCAAAGTTTAAAGTTATCTACATCAAAAATAAAAGTTAACTGGAGAAAATGCCAAACTGACTTCAAAAACATTATTAAGTCGAACCACTTTGCTTATCGAGTCTTCTGTTCTTTTTCTGGTCTAGACACTGCTGTTGAATTGATAGAGCTTTACATCATACGAAGCCAGTTAGGTCTCAGTTACCTGGTCCAATGAGAGAAGCCTGGCACAGATCATTTAAAATAGAGAAGGCACATCTCTGGATCAAAGCCTTGGCTTTTCTTCCCTCTGAGAAGCAATATTATCCTCACTTTGAGTCTTTCTCTTTTCCTGTTTACATTCTGAAGCTTCCAGGAGAAGAGAGTCATTCATTCATCACTTCCTTTGCTGAATCAAAAATTATAAGAAAAAACACTATTTTTTTCCTAATAATGATGGTTTCCTCCTCTCCACTTGTGTAGGCTCTCAAACTGCCTACTCTGTTGTATCTCACTCTTTTCCCAAAGGAAAAAATCTTTTTAGATTCTTTTGGTCAGCATCCTTTCAGAAAGGTGATCTTTTAATTGAGAACTGGATTTCAGGATTAAGATTTACCCTGAATATCTGTCAATACTGTTTCGGTCACCCAACCATTAATGTCAGTGGTACTCCTTTCAAGCCAAGCTAATTCAGGCCAGTCATGCCATCAAGCATGATAAACAACAAAATCGATATTATGAAAACTGAGATGACAAAGATCTCAGTTTCTCTAAGTAATTCATTGAGAACAGAGCTTTACTTTTGTCTTTGCATTCTAAGCTACAGTATATATTCTGTTCTTTTTTCTTGCTGCCAATAAAAAACCCTGGGTTTTTTTCGTTGTTGTTTGTCTGTTTTAGTTTTTGAAATACATTTTGGCCACAGCCTTTTCAAAGGCAGTGGAACATAGGAGGAGGCCGGCCTGATCCTTGCTCTCCTAGGGCTATTTCCAGAACATTGATTTATCCTTGAATCATCATGTTCCTTGCGGGTCTTTCTGCTGGAGACCAGGCCACTCAACTTCACACCCACTCCATGTACTCAGAGCTGATACCTCTCACTCNAGAAAATTGAGTGCCAAAAAGCTGATGCTTTTACGCTGTGGTGTTGGAGAGGACTCTTGAGAGTCCCTTGAACTACAAGGGGATCCAACCAGTCAATTCTAAAGGAAATCAGTCCTGAATGTTCATTGGAAGGACTAATGCTGAAGCAGAAACTCCAATACTTTGGCCACCTGATGTGAAGAATCAACTCATTGGAAGAGACCTTGATGCTGGGAAAGACTGAAGGTGGGAGGAGAAGGGGATAACAGAGGATAAGATGGTTGGATGGCATCACCAATCCAATGGATGAGTTTGAGTAGGCTCCAGGAGTTGTGATGGACGGGGAACCTGACGTGCTGCAGTCCATGGAGTTGCAAAGAGTTGGACATGACTGAGCAACTGAACTTAACTCAACGGAACTGAATAAGCCAATAATTGGTCAGTAAGTAACAAGCTTCTCTGGCAGCTCAGTTGGTAAAGAGTCTCCCTGCAATGCACGAGACCCTGGCTTGATTCCTAGATTGGGAAAATCTGCTGGAGAAGGGATAGGCTACCCACTCCAGTATTCTTGGGTTTCTCTGGTGGCTCACCTGATAAAGAATCCTCCTGAAATGTGGGAGACCTGGCTTCCATCTCTGGGTTGGGAAGATCCCCTGGAGAAGGGAAAGGCTACCCACTCCAGTGTTCTGGCCTAGAGAGTTCCATGGACAGAGGAGCCTGTTGGGCTACAGTTGAAAAGAATCAGACACAACTGAGCACACACACACTAAAATTAATAATTTTGTTCAGCAAAATAANATCTCTGGGTTGGGAAGATCCCCTGGAGAAGGGAAAGGCTACCCACTCCAGTGTTCTGGCCTAGAGAGTTCCATGGACAGAGGAACCTGTTGGGCTACAGTTGAAAAGAATCAGACACAACTGAGCACACACACACTAAAATTAATAATTTTGTTCAGCAAAATAAATCTTTAAGGGCTTTTAAGAAAGTGAAAACACAGTCCCATGCTTGCATGATATATGTATATTACACATAGTGGACAAAGATTAATATCAAGAAGATATAATACAATATAAATTAGCATCCAAAACAAATACAAATATAGAAAAATGGGAAAAGAAATGTTAGAGTTCTTCACAGAGCAAGAAACATATGACCAATAAATGTGAAGAGCTATTCATTATATGAGAGAGAAAAATTAAGACCATAATGAAATACCATTTCACATCCTTTCAATTCACAAAATTTAAAGTATCTGAACATTCCAGGTGTTAGAAAGGATCCACAAGATTGCTAAAATTTTTCTAAGGATAAAAATAAGCACAATCACTTTGAAAAAGTTTGATTTTATAGTCAATTATTGACTTCTCATATATCTGAAGGCTCAGCAATTCAACTCATTTTGTACTCAAGAGAAACTCTTGAGGAGGTTTAATAGAAGTTTCATTCAGAATATTCATAGCAGTGCTCTCTGTGATAGCGAAAACTTGGGAATAACCCAGCAGCCCACTGAAGACTATATAAACAAAATGTGTTTTATTCACATGATAGAACATTACATTGCAGTTAAAATGAATTAACTACAGTGTCATGCAACAAGCTAAATGAATATTAGTCATATATTAAGTGAAATTCTAAGTCTCAAATGATTACATGAAGCATGCTCTATTTTAAAAGCTGAAAATAACTTTAAGAAAAAGACACAGTGCTTTAGGAATGATTTTAGATGCAATGAAAATGAGAGCAAGGGGATAATCATAGAATTTAGAGGAGCAGGTATTCCTCTGGAGGACAGAATGAAAAGACAAAGCATATAGCTGGATGTAGATTATTTTCAAGTTCTTGGTTGCAGTTTTGCATGACAGGCTCACAGATGCTTATCAAGCTATTGTTTAGCTAACATATAGTAGTGTGACTATGTTAACTGCAACCTCCTAATTTATCCCCCTTTCCCCATTATCACATTACTAAAAACAACCAGCTGAATATATAAATAAATATGGGGCATTCATTGACCATAGAGAAAAGTGTATCAAAGGATAACAAAAGAAAACCACATGTGTTTGCTCCTAAATACTCAATAGAAACTCTCCTTTATATTACTGTGTGAACAGGCAAGGTTGGAACGGTGCAGCAAAAAACAATTACAGATCATTTATCATGATCTAGATCTGTTCCAAAATGATTTCAATTTCTAAGGAATTTTTCCCTAAAAGTTATTCTCCTTGGGTGCATCAGTCCCTCAGTTGCTACACGCACTTCAAAGGATCCCAGTTTCTGACAATTTAAATAATTTATACTCAACAAGTAAAGCAAATCATGAAAATTAAAGACATCTTAAATCATTTTAAGGTTGCATAAGCATAATAGAATAATCTGAGAATTAATTACATGATACCATGGATGTGAATAAAGTCTAGCTCACGAATTAGGTTGCCTGTATCCTTTCTTAGTTCTCTATAAATGAGTCTGCATTTTAGAAATTTAAAGACAGTTTAAGCTAAGACCTCAGTGAAATTCTCTTTAGGGGCAAACAGGCTGGCTCCTGAGTAGATGTCTGATACATGAAACAAAAAATAAAAAGGTATTTTTCAAGACATTTCTTTTTTCTCATAGATAGAGGAAACATCCCTGTTTATCAAGTTCATCAGCATCTAAAATATGTTGCAGAATGACAATAAAGCTGTCATGGAGAAAATAATCCTAACCAATTTACTTCAGATGAGTCAACCCACTGTGTTATCTTCTCCAAGGGAGTGAAACAGTAACACCACAGGAGCAAACGCAGCAGGTTTAGAGGAAGGAGGACTATTATTTCAGTGGTGAAGTGAACCTGCTTAGCAGGGTCAGCGAACAATGGAGAGCCTCCCTTTATCACAGTATACTGATAAAAGGTAAGTTTGAACTGCCTTTCAAATTAGAAAATCGCATATAATATGTTAAGTTTGCATTTGGTGGAAAATGCTCAGAGATCTACCTTGGGTATGAGACACAAATTTAATAGCTTTAAACCACTCTGTATGGATAGAAAGAGTAACTTCCCAAGTTTCTGCAGAGAAAAAAATAAAACCAAAGAATCACAGTCTGATACCTGTGGCTGTAAACTGATGTCAATGACAATGAAGAGTCAGGAGAGTCAACAGGATGATTTGAGTCAAAACCAACCACCCAAACATATTCTTATAGTGCTTGATTCACCTAGGGCTGCCATCACTAATTGCCACCGACTCAGTGACATGAAGCAACAGAAGTATATTCTCTCACAGTCCTGGAAGCCATTAAGTACTGGACCAAGATGTTAGCCCATGGTTATTCCTGCTGGAGACTCTGAAGAAGAATCTGCTCCATGCTTCTCTCCTAGATTCTGATGACTGCTGATGATCCTTGGTGTGCCTTGGCTGGTAAACTCCTCTTCCCATTCTCTCTCCACTTTTTAATGGAGTTTTCCCCTGGATCTCATCACATAATGTTCACCTAATGTGTCTGTCTCTGAGTCTCTTCTCTTTTTACAAGATACCAGGTATACTAGATGAGGGTCCACCCTAATCAAGCAGATCTCATCTTAACATGATTACTTCCACAAAGATACTATTTCCAAATACATTTATGTTCATGGGCCCTGGATGCTGACTCTTTAATGTATTTGAGGTGGGAGGAATTCAACCCACAGCACTAATCAGTGGGGAAGTTTCAGGAGTAAGAGAGAGAATTATGGTCATAAAAAATGAAATTTCCCTCCCTGCCCTTTTATTCTGAGAACATCATCTGATTAAACATTCTGGGAATTAATAAGTTTCGAACAGCAAAAACCAGTAACACACTCATATGTCTTATAGGCTAAGAAGTTAACACTATTGAGTGAAATAGACTGCTTAATATGAGTCTATTTACTCCCTTTCTTCACTTAAAAAAAAAAAAGAACAGTCTTAATAGAAAGTTTAATCCCCACCTCCTTACCTTTTCCATATGTATTTTCCACGCAATTTTTGTAATTCTCATTATGGTTTGTTTTACATAGGCATCTTGCATTGAACTTTTGACAGAGACACTTCACTGAAAATGTAGAAATACTTCTAATTTCCACAAAGAAATATGTTTTGTCTCAATATTCTTGAAAGACACTCTTAGTCTAGCATATGTCCTCTAACTTTTGATAGAATTATAGGCAGAAAATCATTTCTCTACTCAAAGACAAACTATAGTAAAAGCATAATGGCATGCAGGGGCTTACACACAACTTCAGTCATGGGTATAGGGAAGAATGGGGTTTGCCACACATGTCCAAAAGAGGAAGAAGCTACTCAACTTCAACCAGTTAGCACCAGAAGAGCAGGCATGGACAGCCCTGAATGCAGGATGTCCAGGTAAGACATTTTAAGAGAAACCACAAATCCAGTTCTGATTTCTCAAGAGAAACCACATTTTTACGAAAAATCTCCAGATCTTTTTAAAAACATAAAAATATGATTTTATGAAAGCCAAATAAAACACAACTGTGAATTACATTCAGTTAGAGACCGCTTGGATTGCAAGGAGATCAAACCAGTTAGCCCTGTATATGTTAGTCCCTCAATTGTGTCTGACTCTGTGACCCCATGGATTGTAGTGCGCCAGGCTCCTCTGTCCATGAAATTCTCCAGGCAAGAATGCTGGAGTGGGTTGCCATGTCCCCCAAGGGATCTTCCCGTCCCAGGGATCGAACCCAGGTTTCCTGCATTGCAGGCAGATGCTTTACTATCTGAGCTATTAGGGAAGCCCAGTCCTAAAGGAAATCAACATATCAACCTTTAATATTCATTAAAGGACTGATGCTAAAGCTGAAATTCCAGTGTTTTGGCCACCTGATGCGAAGAGTTGACTCATTGGAAAAGACCCTGATGCTGGGAAAGATGGAAGGCAAAAGGAGGAGGGGGAAGGGAGGTGGCAGAGGATGGGATAGTTAGATAGCATCACTGACTCAATAGACATTAATCTGAGCGAACTCTGGGAGTTACTGAAGGACAGGGGAGTCAGGTGTGCTGCAGTCCATGGGATCACACAGAGTCGGACACGACTTCACAGCTGAAGAAATAGGCTACTGGTTGTATCCTTGAGACCGCCAGGACAGCCATTTGAATGAATAGCTTTCCTTTGGAAAGACTGGCTTCCCTGCCTCCTTCCCCATTTCACCACTTCCTGTCACTGCTTCTTCCTCTTTCTCCTTATCCTCTCTTTCTCCCTCCATTACTAAGTTCTGGCTCTCGAAATAAGCTCTCTTCAAACAGAATTTGAAAAACTGAACCTAGGTAATCAGCTAATAAAATTAAACTATTGTTGCCTAATTTTTAGAAGAAAAATTAATCTATGAATAGAAGAATCTCGATTTTAAAGTTTTCTTCCACAAACCACCCCATGTTTTTCACCACTGACAGGAGACTTGATTATATATAGTTTAACAACTTTAGCTCTCTGCAGCCCATGTTTATTGGAGGTTATTTTCCATTGCATACATGAAATTAGGCACTTTTTTCGCTAATATATAGATTTTTTTGATAGACATTCATCATTCTCATTAGCTACACAATAAGAAAATCTTTCTTCTTTTATCTTCTGA
>SJYX01021334.1:30101-199157 GCA_006410675.1 Oreotragus oreotragus | reverse complement strand
ATTCATGGGGTCGCAAAGAGTTGGACACGACTGAGCGACTGAACTGAACTGAAGTGATAACTGAAGTGACATCTTCTTGAATCTCATTACTTATATTCCAGGTTGCCAAAAGTTTATCAAAGTTACTGGTTTGTTGTGCATGAATTATAGGAACACATCTGCATGAATTCCATTTTTGATACATAGTTTAACACAGTTGAAAAATAAACAGAGGCAAAAGACTCAATCACATATCAAGCATTTGCCCTATATCTTTGGTATGGAGATACTGGAATTTCTTTTAAGTGGGAAGATTATGTCAGCTTCTTCTACACCCTACATATTTATGTATCCCCTGTGGTGAGATATTCTCTAAGGGGACACAGGGTAAAGAATAATTAACTATATGAAATATTCCAGTCACTGTAGATAAACTAAATATGTAGAATTCCTCAAGGTGCATTTGATAGAACGTTGGCCTTGTTGTCCATGAGAAAAGGGCTGTGGAGACAACCAAGTGTGGGAGGCCCATTATGGTTTACATCCTCCCTGGGAGGTCACAGTGCACCTTTGCATAATAAAGGCACTGGGTAATCCCACAGCGAAAAACAAAGAGAAACACACAACTAGCCTTTCCCAAGGGGACCTGGACGAGCTTTTATATTATTTGCTTAGGGTGTTATATGATATTAATGAATGGCCCATGAAATGAATGTACTTTGCAAGTAAGACTCAAAAGATTTTTGTTTGGTCTCCATTTCCCTTGGTGTGTGAAATAGTACTCATTCAGGAAAGGGAAAGACAAGCTCTACTTACAATTCAGTGACATCTCTTGGAATTCCTTTGGGCAAGACCTTCAAGGCTTTGTTGCTACATCGAACCACTGTGTCCAAGCAGGTACACTCCGCAGGACAGCGAGAGAGAGGGGAACAGCTATTGTCATCATTTCCTAAATTGCCAAAAGATACACAGGAAAACCGGATTTGTGGCTCTGAAGATGCCAGAAGGGATTTTATGCCTTCAGTTTAACAAACACAAGAGACTTCAGCCATCCAATGACTTATGCTTAGGGCATCAAGGATTTACAAATTGACACTGTATGTTCTGTGTAGGGCTCTTTTCAGACTGCCTAGGGCAGAGTTCCAGAAAACAAGTCACAGTATTATCAATATGATTATAACGTTACATTCTTTGTTCAGTTGTTTACACTTTTTATTAGAATTATACTTTTAATTAGAATATATAAATGTAAACTGAATTATGGAAAAATTGTAAGCAGACATGAAGAGACAAAAAGGGACAGATTATTTTTGAAAAGCTTAGCAAAAAACATATGGGTCCCTCATTTGAAAATATAGAACTCAAATGAACTCCTCTTTTTGGCATATTACAAGCCTGTTACAAGAATCAAATGCAATGATATATAAAGGGTACTAAAATGAAAACTATTATTTTTGTTACATTTACTAGAACTTCTATTTTATGACTCAGTTGCCTTTATCACTTAAAAATGGTAATTACTAAAATAGATGCTTGGAATAATAAAGTAAAACAAAAATGAAGCTATATAAATAGTTTCAACCACAGGTTGAAATTTGGAAAATCTTTAAAAATGTTCAGAAACACATATCAAGTAGAGTTAGATGTGACTGTACAGTTGGAGCAAATAAGTGCCTGTTGCTAAAACAAAATAAAACCACAAAACAAAGCCAAAAAATGCAAAACTACTACAGCTATCCATTACCTGAACTACGAATGCTGCCTCTGCCTTATAGCATTGGAACAGTGTCTGGTGATCAAAGCCCTGGCTGGGCCTTCTTACCATCATCACACGTGAAGTCTTGAATGGCCACATCCTGGATGGGGATTTCTTTGAGGAAATAGGGTTTCTGACATCGAGGATTTCCTGTTACAATTCTTTTCTTCCGGAGCCATTCTCCCAACCAAGCCAGGTAGCAGTTACAGTTGAAAGGATTGGCCAAGAGGTTTCTAAGCACCACATGCAAACAATGCAGAGTTAAATTTAGGGGTCTGCTTTTGTACTTCTCAAAATTCCATGCTACCATTTCCCCACAACATACTCCACTCACAATTCATGCTCAATCACATACAACATACAGGATGCATTCACTGGCTAAAAAGATTTATGTCTGGAACTTAAACAATAAAAACAATATTTTCATATGAGAATTATTCAAATAATTTTGTATGAAAAATAAAGTGAAGGTGGCAATTCAGAGTTTATGCAGGGTATCTTGATGGATATCTCATTTAAAGATAATTTAAACTTGTCAGAGATCTGACTTGCTGTCAAACTTCTCTACACTGATAATGCAGTAATTTAATATAAAGATGAAGGCTGATTACCTTATATTATTGAGTTTAACCTGACAACAGCTATTTAATTAATTTGTCATTTCAAGATTTCCATCTCTTATTTGCTCCAGGGAATAGGTTTCCCATCTAAACTGACAGCTGAGTTGATTAAATGCCAGTTATAAAAATGAATTTATTTCTACAAATCTCAATACTTTTGGCATTTCACCACTTCAGCACTAACCTATTGACAATCCCATTATTTATAAACACGGCATCTTTAATATGCACAAATTAGTCACTTGATGGAAAATGTCACATTTTATGTGGAAAGAGGATTAAATACTTTACTGATGGATGAATGTTTCCTTCAGATTATTTCTTCTGGGATTTCAGCTATGTTAAACATGATTTTTTTCCTTCTACCTTTTCAGTTAAATTAGCATATTTAGATGCCACTCTTACCAGAAAGCCATATCAGTTGTAAGATTTATCATTCCAAATACTGCTTTTTTTAGATACTTACATACAAGGGGCTTAAAATACCCTTGTTTGTTTTGGAGAGTTTGTTTTTTGACACTTTCTGAGTTCTGCCTGTAGACCTACAAATATTCTTTATTCTTTGACTGTCTACATAAAATGTGCTCTTGGATAGGCTCACCTTATTTCTTTAATATCTTCTTAATATCATAGTAAATGCCCTATGGTGAGCTTTTATTGTCAGTCTGGTCATCATAATATATCTCCTGTCATTGTGAATGATCCTTTGAGTACAGTTTGTTGGCAATAACCCTATCAACTCTGTTTTATGATACTCATACGGCAAAGACACCAATGTGAGAACACTGGGAAAAAAATACGTTTTTCTCATTTGCAACTCAATCAAATTATAAGATTACCATTTACAAATTAAGCCATATCACACTGTTATAAATAATTCACTGAAAAATACTATAATTTTTGTTAAATTTTAACATAAGATAGCAGGCAATATTGTTAGAAGAATTAAAATAAGTTTAACATGATAATTTTGTCTTTAAAAATACCTGTCTTTAATCCTATGTTTATGAAACACTTAGTAATGCATTAAAATGGTATCAATAAAAGTAATAAATATCACACACTGGCTTAATTAATACGTCAATGAAGACTATTTTTCATACTTACAGAGTAGATAAAGAATGGAGAGTATCAAAAGCTCCTGGTGCAATGGTAGTAATCTGATTATCATATAAAGAAAGCAAACGCACAGAGCTGAGTCCTATGAAACTGTCATTCCCTACACAGCTTATGCGATTACTTCTCAACATCCTGAGGGGGAAAAATACGACATTGTTAAGGAGATAAAATATCAATCAATTTTGCCTATCTGAAGACCAGAATAACCCGTCTTTGTAAATGCATAGCATTCACTCCTGCTTTCTGAATGTTTTCCTGTCATAAGGAACTACTGATATGTTACAGTCATTTCCCTGTTTCCCTGATAGATTGATTCCAGGACCCCCTGCATATACCAAGTTCATGGCCCTCCATATCTGTGGGTTCTGCATTTACTGCGGATGCTTGAATCTGTGGAAGCAGAATCCACAAATGTGGAGAGCCAGTCATACTAAGAAACCTGTGCAAGAATAAAATGCTTAGAGTTGTCAGTGATAACACTCGGTTACAAACTCAAAAGTCTCAAGTATGGACTTACAACCCCATCTAATGAGGGCAGAATGTTTTCCTTTGATGGTACAATTATGGTGGCACGAAGCCCTGTGATTTGTGTATTCTCTGTAACATTACATTTGCTGCTGAATAGAAAGGAGGTAGAAAAGAATCAATAGCCAGAGTGGATACAGGACTAAAGGCATCTCAGGGACTTACAGCCAAGTCAATGTCAACAGTGGCTGGGGGAGCCAAATTTGACTGAGCTCCCATAAAGCCTGTACAAATTATTCTATTTGTTTTGAGTTTTAGAATTTAAAAGGAGACAACAGTTATGAGATCCCAGTTGCTCACAATGAAGCTTAAACAGGTTTCTTTGAAGAAATTCTGACTATTTTGCCTTTAGTCACTGACATTAGTAGGATTAAAACTTTTGTCATTTCCTCATCACTGCTAAAGTTCTGGTTGGTTCTCAATTCTTTTTTAAACTGTTTCTTTGAAGGGCTTAGAAGGGAATGAAAAGCTTCTTTAAAATCCATTGTAAAAATGAATAGTTGCCATAAACTTCATTCAGAATTGCTAAAAAGTTAATATTTTCCTTAGTTTTTCTAGATGTGGGTTGAGCACTCTGTTAGAAGACAACAAAAATAGCAACAAAGCTTTCCTTTAAAATTCTACATTGTCCTCTAATAAATTAGAAGTACCGGCTTTTACATTCTGCTAAGTTACAGATAACAAGAAAGGATAATGGGCTCCTTATCAAGGCATTGTTTTGCGTTTGGAAACAAATGCACAACAGAAAAGTATGACTATCAGCACTATCCTTTGTCATAAATAAATAAGAACATTTGGTCTTAATCTTATTGGAGTCACAGACTTCTGGGAAAAGTTTAAAAAAGCTTTGCTTTATGTTGCTGGAAAAATCTGCAAGCACACATATGTACTACATTTTGCCTGCAATGCTGGGGCTTCAAAGACCCACTGAAAAATGTGCATGTACGACTAAGAGGTTTACTAGTCCTAAAGGGCTGAGAAGTCGACAGGCAGTGAAGGGGGTGAGGTCTTGTTGAAATCTTCATAGCTCCAAGCTGAAAGATACCACTTAAAGCAATAGCTGTGTCCCAGTAAACCCACTGAAGGCCTTTCAATGCCTTTACCTTTAGACATTTAGTCTCTAAATGATTTGTTTCGCAGCTTGGGGCACAGTGGGATTAGGTAGAGAGTTAGTGGGTGTCTACCTCAGATGCCTAAACACAGGAGGCACAAACCACTGCTAGATATATAACGAAGGTGAAAACTGAATTTAGAGAACTTGTCTCATAGAGAGTCCTGTGACTGGAGCTGCTGCTGCTGCTGCTAAGTCACTTCAGTCGTGTCCGACTCTGTGCGACCCCATAGACAGCAGCCCACCAGGCTCCCCCGTCCCTGGGATTCTCCAGNTGTCTCATAGAGAGTCCTGTGACTGGAGCTGCTGCTGCTGCTGCTAAGTCACTTCAGTCGTGTCCGACTCTGTGCGACCCCATAGACAGCAGCCCACCAGGCTCCCCCGTCCCTGGGATTCTCCAGGTAAGAACACTGGGGTGGGTTGACATTTCCTCCTCCAAGGCATGAAAGTGAAAAGTGAAAGGGAAGTCCGTCAGTCATGTCCGACTCTTCGCAACCCCATGGACTGCAGCCCACCAGGCTCCTCCGTCCATGGGATTTGCCAGGCAAGCGTACTGGAGTGGGTGCCATACTGGAGCTAGTCAGAAAAAGATACTTTGATAAACTCTTTAGAGTGCTCTTATGGGCTGAATTGTATTCCCCTAAAACTTATATGCTGAAGCCTTGCATGCATGCTCACTCAGCTGTGATCCATGGGATTTTTCAGGCAAGAGTACTGGAGTGGGTTGCCATTTCCTTTTCTAGGGGATCTTCCTGACCTGGGGATCGAACCTGGGTCTCCCACAGTGCAGGCAGATGCCTTACCATCTGAGCAACCAGGGAGGCCACTGTACCATCTGAACAACCATTTCACCTTAACTAGCTCCCTAAAGGCCCTGTCTCCAAGTGCAGTCCCATCAGGGGCTGGAGCTTCCTAGGTGGCTCAGTGATAAAGAATCCCCCTGCCAATGCAGGAGACGTGGGTTTTATCTCTGGATCGGGAAGATCCCCTGGAAGAGGAAATAGCAACCCACTCCAGTATTCTTGCCTGGAAAATCCCATGGACAGAGGAGCCTGGCAGACTATAGTCCTTGGGATCACAAAGAGTCGGACACGACTGAGTGACCTCACTAAGATGAAATGAGATCCTAAGGGTGGAGCCCTGACCTGATTGGACTGGTGTCCTTAGAAGAAAGGACACCAGAGTTCTCTTGTCCCACACACAGAGGAAAAGCCATCTAAGGACACAGAGAGAATGTGGCCATCTACAAGCCAAGGAAGGAGTTCTCTCCAGAAACCAATCATCTTAGCACCTTGATTTTGGAATTCTAGCCTCCAGAACAATAAGAAAACATATTTCTGCTGTTTAAGTCATTCAGTCTGTGGTATCTTGTTATGGCAGCCCAAGGCTGACTAAACTAAGCAGAGTTATAGGCAGACCTCCCCTTGAAGCTCCTTGTACAAGCCCCTGTGTCTTTGCCTTTTGAAGTAAAATGCTAACTCAAGAGCTGATGATTGTGAAATATGAAGATGTAGAAACAAAGAATAGCCTAAAGAATTGTTAGGCTAGGGAACTGGTAATAATTTAGACCATAATTCTGCCACATAGCAGTTTCACCGAACTCCCAGTTTCCTGAAAGATACAGATAAAGGCCTGATACATATTCCTAAGCTGATTTTTTACAAGAAGTAAACTCCCTTCAGGTAAAATCTGCTGACCCTAGAACTGGTTGAAACCAGAAAAATGATGATGCTTGAAACTTAACCTTGATGCCAACCAGTCCAAGAACTGTCCATGAGCTGATCACACCCCACCTCCTTGAACACTATAAAACTCCTCATTACCCACTCCAAGGTGGGTCACATGGTCTTGATGGCATGAGCTCTCTGTGGCCCCCTTAGCCTGGCAAAGCAATAAAAGCTACTCTTTTCTACTTCACCAATATCTTTCTCCACCTTTCTATTTGGCACTGGTGAACAGAGACTGAGTTTTGGCAAACACCCCCCATGCCCAGCCTGATGCACACTGCCCCGCTTAAGGAGAAGGCTCTAGTAACATCAGGGGCTCGGCCACTATCTAAGCTGCCTGCTGCAGGACTTAGTTTTGCCAAGTTACCTGCGACAGCTTGGGGGAGGGCAATGGGGGCAGGAGTACATGTAGCCACCTGTAGCATAACTTCTCTGCCCTCATTCTACACACTCCCAGTATCTCCTCCATAAAAAGACCAAAGGGACATTGCATTACATTTTTCACGTTGTCGGGGCCCCGAGTTGGCCCATGAGAGGGGCCAGCAGGTTGCAGGCTGTTTGTGCCGGGTGGTTTGCCCCCAGGCTACCATGTGTGCCTTTCATGGACAGGTGCTTTTTTGAGTGGGATGTTAATTGGGATGCTACTGAACGCTGGGAAATGTCCTCTCCCTCGCATCTGATAAAGGGCAGGCATGAACTCCCTTGGGTCTCAGTTCCCCTGGGCGTGGCTCTAGGTGCCTCCACGGGACAGGGTAAGCATTTAGGGGAGACATGCAGTTTGGTCTCTTTCCAGTGCAAGTCCCAGGGGCTGCTTCTTGCTTACAGTTTCCTTCCTGCCTTCCAAAGGTTTCAGTTTTGTTGGTTTTTCCAATGCTTAGGGCACCACTTATGCCAAACATATTTATATTCTTTAAAGGTTATAAAAACTACATAAGCACACTGAATGAAAATTCAAGTAACTCAAGGTGTTGTCTTTACTCATCAATTCAAGCCACATTTTCCTGGGCCAACAACCTTTTAGAAACATATAAAATTTCTTTTCCCAGCTTCCCTATTCCTGAGTAAGTAGACATGTTTTCTTTGAAATAGATAGTAAAAGAGATACCAGCAGCCAGTTTCTCTTTTTTCACTAAGACCTTGAAAGGGCAGATGAAGGTAGTCTCGAGCTAGGCTTACTCTGCAGATTTGGAATTGGCTCTGAAGCTGGTATCCTTGGGCCACAACATAGTATTAGATGGAGGAATTTGAATAAAAGGAAGGAGAATGATCATTTTGAGGAAGTACAGGGAGCCAGAACAAGCACTGGAACCAAGATGATCTTTTTTTGCCAAGGATTCAATAGCCAGGAGAGACTCTGTTGATCACTTGTAAGCAACATATTTTTACTCTGCAGATTTGGAATTGGCTCTGAAGCTGGTATCCTTGGGCCACAACATAGTATTAGATGGAGGAATTTGAATAAAAGGAAGGAGAATGATCATTTTGAGGAAGTACAGGGAGCCAGAACAAGCACTGGAACCAAGATGATCTTTTTTTGCCAAGGATTCAATAGCCAGGAGAGACTCTGTTGATCACTTGTAAGCAACATATTGAAGCCAGAGGTACTGGAGTCAGGAACTGTTTGCCTCTAAAAAATGTATTTGCGTGTGTGTGAGAGAGAGGAAGAGAGAGACAGAGAGATGGCGGGGGCGGAGGGGGGGGGGCGGTGAGGAAGAGCAGGAGCTGCTCCACCCAGGAATATAAAGAACTGTGAATGACAACTCTGTGGTAGAAAAATCGCAATGCAAATGGGAATACTTACAAAGTCTTGAGGCTTTCCAAGCCCTTGAACATCTTATGCTGAACATTTTCCAAACGATTACTCGTGAGAAGTATTTCATTCACACCAGATGCTCCTTCAAACGCTCCCTCTTCAATGTCTGTGATCTTATTGTTGCTAAAGTTTCTAAGTAAAAATGATTGAAACAAATATTTGAAACAATTTCTAACAACAAGGGCACTAAGCCATGCCTCTGATCATATTCTTTTACTGAACAAGCATCCTCCACAAAACCTGTAAGCTCTTCACTGCCTGGCATTCCCAAGGCTCTTAAAAGTCACCACTTTCTGATTCCATCAAGCCAAAGTGATGATAATACAAGCGGGAAACATCTATGCTGAAAGGTGCCAGCCCAATCACGGATCCACCAGGGCCCTCAGAAATATAAAAACTTTGATGTCAGGTACTGCATTGTGTAAACTTTCACGTTTGCCACCACACTTAATAAGAAACTTTTTTTCAAAGAAATGCCTCTGGTTTAAATGGTTTAATGAATTCATTACTCAAAGGCAGCTGAGTAAAGAAGGAAAAACTAGAATGTGTTGGGGTTAGACAACATCAGAAATGTATCTGAATATGCGATTTTGCCCATAACCTCTCATGTAATAGTGTGTCAGAACAACCAAATTAACTGCCCATATTCTGTATGATACAAAACACTAATGCTTGCCCAGACGGCAAGAACATCCAGTTGAGGCAGGTAACACCTTCCCAGAGATTGTTTTCTTTTTCAAGGCTCACTCCAAGACCAGTGATGCCCACAAAATAAGGATCACTTCTAGGGATCATTTTATTCCTTTCAGAGCACTGCACATAGCAGTCTCTGAATAAATATGTATTGAATTGAAAAGCATTTTGCAGCTAAAAAGAAAAAGCAGTCAGTGTCAGTGAGAAAGGAGGACGTTTGAGAGTTTGGAAACTCTTTGGGAGGCAGTGTATTATGCAGGCCAAGTGCACAGGAAGTACATTCAGTCTGCTCTGCCATTTCCACTCTCTGCCTGTGGATCAGTCACAATATGACAGCACAGATATCGTGACTGTGTACTTCTCGGCTCCTCCTGATGTTTCCTGTTATGTTGACAGTGCTCCACGGCCCTGCACTCTTGGCCTCTGTTCTATCCCTCCTTCCATCATCCTCAAGAGGGCTGGATGAGTGTCTGAGTGTTGTGGAAACTGCTGACCTTAGAAACTTATTTTAAAATATGAGTTGCAGACACGTAGTAACGCACATGAGCTATCAAGCCAGATTACCCATCATTAATTTTGACTATCTTCTAATGAAAGTTTAATGAAGCAAAAAGTCAAACAGTCGACATGAATGTGCTGAAAGAGAAATAACAGCACAGTTTGGGGAATGGTAAAGGAAGTTACAACACATTACTGAACTCATTTCTAATGCACTTAGCCTGGAGGACTCCTGCTGTGACCATGTAACAGACCAGCTGTCAGCGTTAAAGACACCAGGGCTCTGCTACAGAAAACCTGGTCGCCATCACGGACATACACAGAAAAGAGCAAATTACTTAGGTTTCTCTCAGAGTTTACCCTATATTCATAACACAAGTGGTCACCATATGGACATTTCTTTGAATCTTTACTTTTCCCGATTCCCTAAGAAATCGAAATAAAACTACAAAGGTGTAAGAGAGTACAATCCTGGAAGAGGAAATAGCAACCCACTCCAGTATTCTTGCCTGGAAAATCCCATGGACAGAGGAGCCTGGCAGACTATAGTCCTTGGGATCACAAAGAGTCGGACACGACTGAGTGACCTCACTAAGATGAAATGAGATCCTAAGGGTGGAGCCCTGACCTGATTGGACTGGTGTCCTTAGAAAAAAGGACACCGGAGTTCTCTTGTCCCACACACAGAGGAAAAGCCATCTAAGGACACAGAGAGAATGTGGCCATCTACAAGCCAAGGAAGGAGTTCTCTCCAGAAACCAATCATCTTAGCACCTTGATTTTGGAATTCTAGCCTCCAGAACAATAAGAAAACATATTTCTGCTGTTTAAGTCATTCAGTCTGTGGTATCTTGTTATGGCAGCCCAAGGCTGACTAAACTAAGCAGAGTTATAGGCAGACCTCCCCTTGAAGCTCCTTGTACAAGCCCCTGTGTCTTTGCCTTTTGAAGTAAAATGCTAACTCAAGAGCTGATGATTGTGAAGTATGAAGATGTAGAAACAAAGAATAGCCTAAAGAATTGTTAGGCTAGGGAACTGGTAATAATTTAGACCATAATTCTGCCACATAGCAGTTTCACCGAACTCCCAGTTTCCTGAAAGATACAGATAAAGGCCTGATACATATTCCTAAGCTGATTTTTTACAAGAAGTAAACTCCCTTCAGGTAAAATCTGCTGACCCTAGAACTGGTTGAAACCAGAAAAATGATGATGCTTGAAACTTAACCTTGATGCCAACCAGTCCAAGAACTGTCCATGAGCTGATCACACCCCACCTCCTTGAACACTATAAAACTCCTCATTACCCACTCCAAGGTGGGTCACATGGTCTTGATGGCATGAGCTCTCTGTGGCCCCCTTAGCCTGGCAAAGCAATAAAAGCTACTCTTTTCTACTTCACCAATATCTTTCTCCACCTTTCTATTTGGCACTGGTGAACAGAGACTGAGTTTTGGCAAACACCCCCCATGCCCAGCCTGATGCACACTGCCCCGCTTAAGGAGAAGGCTCTAGTAACATCAGGGGCTCGGCCACTATCTAAGCTGCCTGCTGCAGGACTTAGTTTTGCCAAGTTACCTGCGACAGCTTGGGGGAGGGCAATGGGGGCATCTGGTTTAAATGGTTTAATGAATTCATTACTCAAAGGCAGCTGAGTAAAGAAGGAAAAACTAGAATGTGTTGGGGTTAGACAACATCAGAAATGTATCTGAATATGCGATTTTGCCCATAACCTCTCATGTAATAGTGTGTCAGAACAACCAAATTAACTGCCCATATTCTGTATGATACAAAACACTAATGCTTGCCCAGACGGCAAGAACATCCAGTTGAGGCAGGTAACACCTTCCCAGAGATTGTTTTCTTTTTCAAGGCTCACTCCAAGACCAGTGATGCCCACAAAATAAGGATCACTTCTAGGGATCATTTTATTCCTTTCAGAGCACTGCACATAGCAGTCTCTGAATAAATATGTATTGAATTGAAAAGCATTTTGCAGCTAAAAAGAAAAAGCAGTCAGTGTCAGTGAGAAAGGAGGACGTTTGAGAGTTTGGAAACTCTTTGGGAGGCAGTGTATTATGCAGGCCAAGTGCACAGGAAGTACATTCAGTCTGCTCTGCCATTTCCACTCTCTGCCTGTGGATCAGTCACAATATGACAGCACAGATATCGTGACTGTGTACTTCTCGGCTCCTCCTGATGTTTCCTGTTATGTTGACAGTGCTCCACGGCCCTGCACTCTTGGCCTCTGTTCTATCCCTCCTTCCATCATCCTCAAGAGGGCTGGATGAGTGTCTGAGTGTTGTGGAAACTGCTGACCTTAGAAACTTATTTTAAAATATGAGTTGCAGACACGTAGTAACGCACATGAGCTATCAAGCCAGATTACCCATCATTAATTTTGACTATCTTCTAATGAAAGTTTAATGAAGCAAAAAGTCAAACAGTCGACATGAATGTGCTGAAAGAGAAATAACAGCACAGTTTGGGGAATGGTAAAGGAAGTTACAACACATTACTGAACTCATTTCTAATGCACTTAGCCTGGAGGACTCCTGCTGTGACCATGTAACAGACCAGCTGTCAGCGTTAAAGACACCAGGGCTCTGCTACAGAAAACCTGGTCGCCATCACGGACATACACAGAAAAGAGCAAATTACTTAGGTTTCTCTCAGAGTTTACCCTATATTCATAACACAAGTGGTCACCATATGGACATTTCTTTGAATCTTTACTTTTCCCGATTCCCTAAGAAATCGAAATAAAACTACAAAGGTGTAAGAGAGTACAATATTATAGAAAATTTTAAAGGTGGCTAATATATGACTTACATTTTACGTAACTGAGGAAGTTTCTTGAAGATCCCAGTAGCTTCCAACACTGTAAATTCATTATTGTTGAGGCGCCTAGGGAAAACGGAAACAGAAGAGTTTCATTCCCAAAAGTCAGGAAGAGATTAAATTTTATTTCTCGTACAAAATTATAACATTATTTAATGATTATCCAAAAGAAAAATATAAGACATGTATCAGAAAATTTGTGGGACGGACTGATATTTTTCAATTTATCCCATACTGTAAGGATCAAAATAAAACATATTAAGCAGCATATAGTAAAGAAAACCAATAATCAAAATTCAAAACCAATTCATCATTCAGTAATCTGTAGAATGTTTTTTCCTCTTTTTTTCCACTCTTACCGCTGCTTCCAAAAGCATTTTAGACCATATTTTTTCTAGTCACTTGCTCCATAGATGTTTTTATCAACAACTTTACTGATATACAATTTCCAGACCATACCCTTTCAAAGTGTACAATTCAGTGGTTTTAAAAATATTCACAAACTTGTGCAACCATCTTTGCTTTCTAATTCCTGAACATATTCATCACCTAAAAAAGAAATCCCCCACCTGTCAGCAATCACTCTCAACTTCCTGCCCTCTGCTGTCTCAATCCTTAGCAACCAGTAATTTATCTTCTGTCTATATAGATTTTCTTATTCTGAATATTTCTTATTAATACAATCATACGAAATGTGGATTTTTGGCCTGGCTTTCACTTTGCTTAATTTTTATAAGGTCTTTCCACGTTTAGCATAGATCGGTACTTCATTTCATTTTATGGCCGAATTATATTCTGTTGTGTGGATATACCACATGTGTTTATCCATTCATCAGCTGATGGATATCTGAGTTGCATCCACTTGGATGATTATAAATAATCCTGCTAGGAACACTGGTGTACAAGATTTTGTGTAGATGTATGATTTTAATTCTCTTAGCTATATACATAGGTGTGAAATCACTGTGTCACATGGTAAAGCCATTTAACCATGTTAGCTACCTCAGGAAAAGCCAAACTGTTTTTCAAAAGGGCTGGACAGTTTTACATTTTCACCAGCAATGTATGGGGGGGCCCAATTTCTCTTACCCATTACTGACTTTTTTAAAAGCCATTCCAGTGGATGTGAAGTGCTACCTCATTGGGGTTTCCATTTGTATTTTCCACATGCCTAGTGATCCGGAGTGCTTTATCATGTGTTTATTGGTCATTTAGACATCTTCTTTGGAGAAATGTCCATACAAATAATTTGATCACTTTTTAATCTGGTAAGGTACTTTTCTGAGCAGGGTGGAGGGAGGGAAGAGCAGCCACACACGTGTCTTGTGGGATCTTAATTCCTCCGCTGGGGGATTTCACCCATGCCCTCTGCAGTGGAAGCTCTATGTCTTAACCAATGGCTGACAGCGCAGTCTCAGGTTTAATCACTGGGTTTCAAGAGCTCTTTATGTATTCTGGATATGAGTTCCTTACAGATATATATTTTGCAAATATTTTCTTCCCAAGACTAATTTTTAAAAATCATAATTTCTTAATTAGTTACCATCATTAGTTACCATTAATGCCATCATTCTCAGCAAACACAACCTTTGCTGAAAGATAAACTAAGTACTAGTTTCTAAATTCATGAGTGACAGGTAAACTTATTTTAAGTATTATCATGCTGAAAGATACAATTTGAATTCTTTGCAGAGTTACTGAACAAAAATATAACTCCATACATGACAGTAAACACAGAGTTTGGAGATTTTTTTGCATGGTCTCCAAACATTTCTAAAGTTCTGGACCTATGAAATAGCTTCATGTACTAACAGAAATTTAAAAAAAAATCCTTATAGCCACTAGGTAATTAGCTTCTGTCATCTTTTTGAAAACACTGTATAATTTTTAAATATGTAAACTGATTAAAATTCATTAAGTAACAGGCATCAGCATAGGTACTGTGAGAGATAAACTATAAAACAATCCCTGTCATCAAGGGGTTATAATCTAGTTGAACATGAAAGAATTATATAGGCACAAAAAGACAACCAACTTTGCAAAGCAGTTAATGACAAATACCAGATGGTGCTAGACATAAACATTACTAAGATGTTCTAAAAGTGATGAGGTTTCATTAGGTGTTTTTTTTTTTTTTATTTTTTTATAAACCCTAACATTAAATGTCATACTTCTATAAATAAGTCAGTAAAGGCCAACACAGATGGACACAGAATCTATAAATAATTTAACAAATATACTTTAGAACCTTGTATGTGCTAAGCCCTATGTTAGTATTATAAATATAGATCTGCTCACACTTTATCATTTTCAGTTTTTCCTGCTATGTTATCCACTCTTCAGAAAAAGAAAACTTGTGTTTTATACTTGATAATCATTGAATCCTTCCACTTATGAGTCAGTGAATTATAATAGTATAGCTGATAAAAAAGGACTCTGATTGAATTCACAGTGAACAGAGATTCAAAACGTTGACTCCAAACTATTTCATTTGGTTGCTGAAAAGTCTAAATATATTAAAAATCGATTAAGACGAAATATATTAAAAATACTTAGAAATGGGTTTGGACACAGTGAAAGTGTTAGTCGCTCAGCTGTGTCTGACTGTTTGCGACCCCATGGACTGTAGCCTGCCAGGCTTCTCTGTCCCTGGGATTTTCCAGGCAAGAATACTGGAGAGAGTCTTCTCTCTCTAGGACTGTCTTCCCCAGGGCATCTTCCCGACCTAGGGATTGAACCTGGGTCTCTTGCATTGCAGGCAGATTCTTTACCACCTGAGTCACCAGGGAAGCCCTTGGACATAATTCATACCCAAGAAAGTGAAAGTCGCTAAGTTGTGTCCGACTCTTTGCCACCCCTTGGACTACACAGTCCATGGAATTCTCTAGGCCAGAATACTGGAATGAGTAGCCTTTCCCTTCTCCAGGGGATCTTTCCAACCCAGGGATCAAACCCAGGTCTCCCACACTGCAGGGAGATTCTTTACCAGCTGAGCTATAAGAGACGCCCAAGAATACTGGAATGAGTAGCCTACTCCTTCTCCAGCAGATCTTCCTGACCCAGGAATCGAACCGGTATCTCCAGCATTGCAGGTGGATTCTTTACCAACTGACCTATCAGGGAAGCCCTCAAATAATAAGTATCAGATGGATGTATTGCTATTAGCATTATCAAGTGCTAACTCAATTTTTGAGTTATTTTCTGTAGTTGTACCTTGGACCAGAAAAAGGAAGGAAGAGAGCCTCTAATACTTATACTTGTACAAAAAAGAGTTATGCCAATGTATGTCAATTAAAATTAACATAATTATTGAGATAATAATTCCCTGGTGGCTCAGAGGTTAAAGTGTCTGCCTGCAATGCAGGAGACCCAGATTCGATCCCTGGGTTGGGACGATCCCTTGGAGAAGGAAATGGCACCCCACTCCAGTACTCTTGCCTGGAGAATCCCATGGAGGGAGGAGCCTGGTAGGCTACAGTCCATGGAGTCGCAAAGAGTCGGACACAACTGAGCAACTACACTTTCATTGAGATAAAAGGGCAAGAAAAGAATCCCAATGTTTTGATGCTCTCGTTCCCTCCTTCTGAAACTGGATTTTTCTGGGAGATGAACTTACAGCTCTGCAGTGTACTGGGGAATGTGATCTGGGATTTTGGTGAGTTTTTGATTGGAGCAGTCTACTGTGGTCCCTTCGCAGCGGCACTTTTCAGGGCAAGCCAAATCGGCAAAGCAGTCTCCACTTAATTTTGATCGATAATCTTCTGTACCTATTGAGGATTCAAGCCAAAAAAGAAGATATTGAGTCTGAAAGTTAGAATATTTGTTAATTTGTAGGAAGGAAAAAAGTAAGGTAACTATAGATTATGCAGCAGGGAGACAACTTGGGGAATTTTGGTCAATGGATGTCAGGAAAGGGTTAAAACAAGGGCTTGGAATTTGCTGGAAAAAAGAGTAACCGGATTCACAGGACAGGAAAACATTAACAGAGTTGAGCTTTTCACAGCTGTACTTTCTGCTGATCCAGTTGTGAGCCATTCTAGCCTATTTGACAGCTAATCACACAATGGCTACTAATCGTGAAAAAGTTTATTTTTTTCTCTGAATCAAGAATTGAAAATGTATCCAGTAATAAACATATGCCTATATATCATTTTCAATCAGGGCTTTCAAGGCAAATAGATGGACTCAGGTTTTTTAATTTTCTATGGTCTTTTATTATTCTCTCCCTCTCACATAATCTTCAGAAATGCTTAAAAAGCCCTCTTTTGTTCATTTTGATTTTATAAAAAGAGACAAGTAAATCCTGATTTAAGCCTCAGCAGCTTGTCATGCTGTAGAAAGCTGCGTGACGTTCCATGGTGCTTGACGGAACCATGTTTTACTCATACCTGGCAACCACATGGTTAGATCAAGCACAACAGAAAATCTCGCTACATAACCACTACACCATCCACTAGGCCAAGGGTAAGACCAAGAGGAAAGATGAAGGGAAGCAGGAGAGAAGCTACAGACGTTCTGGAAACGTAATACTGTTTACATGACATGCATTCTTCCCGCAAGAATGTTTATGACCATAGTAAGAGTATTACTACCGAAGAGTTCCTGGAAACACAAAGAAGGGGCTATACTGAAAGGTGCCTCCAACGTTCCTCAGAACTGCAGAACTGAAACAACAGCTTTTTCGGGAACAACATCCAGGGAGGAGTTGAAGGTGCGCTACAAGGACAACAGAGAGGCCCAACAGATCTGTGGTGTCTTCTTGAAAAAATAAAAACAAATAAGAAGGCGCAAAAGAGTGAGACTAAAAGAAGATACATCAGGATTGAAAAGGGAGGATATTATGTTTCAGATCAGACACTTTTACTTACAGCCCAAATGGTGAATTCCTGAAAAAGTAAAGATCACCCAGAAGGAAAGAAAGACAGAGCAAACCCAAGTAAGAGTCACATAGTATATATATAACTCACTAAGGTCTCATCCTTCCTCCCTGACTGTGGCAATTATTGGAGAATGGCCTGGTTTGACAGGAACCGTCATGCTTTGTAAACTTTCATAATCATTTTGTGAAGCACAGGGGTCTTATAGGAAAAGCAATGGCATACAAGATGCATAGCACAAATTAAGTACTTGTCAAGTCCTTTAAAAGATGAACTCTTCACAAGATAAATTTTGTTCTGAGTGATCACTGTACTCTCTAGATGCCATCCAGAATGGTGGTAGGCAAACAGACATGTAAAATGAAATAAAATGCAAATCATGAGATCAATCATTGAGGGCTCCCACTGGAAAATTTGGACGAAACCTTAGGTTTTGTGGCTTACATGCTTTTTAATTACGTTTCCAACTCATAAATAATGTTACTGAATTAAATGGAACCAGGATCTTGGAAGAAGTTCGCAAAGTTGAATATAATAGTTTCATTACATTTGGCAATTAATGTCATGACATTTACGATATGACATGAGGATCTGTTGTATTTTGGTTTAAGCTTTCATTTTAAAAATGAAATAAAGAAAATGCAGGGAATAAAGTGTAAATGACAGATACATGGGGTATTTTACATTGAAAATAATCTGCATTCAATGCAATGACAATAATACTTACTTTATGACTACTCTCTCAGTAAGCTTAGATTTTAATTAATATCGGGGTTGGGGGTGGAGAGGGAGCAGAGGCTCAAAGAACTCTTCTTAGTCCTGACTTCTAGAATTATGCTTTTAAATCATGTAAAGTGAATAATCAGAAATTGACAATTAAGCCGCAATATCTGATATAGAGGGTTTTTTTTTTTTCTTGCAAAACCTATTTTGAGGTGAGGTGAGGTGAGGTGAAGTCACTCAGTCATGTCCGACTCTTTGTGACCCCGCGGACTGTAACCTACTAGGCTTCTCCGTCCATGGGATTCTCCAGGCAAGAATACTGGAGTGGATTGCCATTTCTTTCTCCAGGGGATCTTCCCGACCCAGGGATCGAACTCGGGTCTCCCGCATTGGAGGCAGACGCTTTAACCTCTGAGCCACCAGGGAAGCCCTAAACCTATTTTGGCTGCTGTTAATCTTATTAACAGCGTCACCGACTCGATGGGTGGCATCACTGACTCGATGGGTGGCATCACTGACTTGATGGACATGAGTTTGAGTAAGCTCCAGGAGGTGGTGATGGACAGGGAAGCCTGGCGTGCTGAAGTCCATGGGGTCGCAAAGAATTGGACATGACTGAGCGACTGAACTAAACTGAATCTTATTAACAAAATTTAGAAAACAACCTGATTTTGTTCTTTACTTGGTGAAGAAATACTAATTTCTAATTACTGAAATAGCATATTGAAATGTAATAGATTGAATATTTTGATAATATTAACTTCTCTAATTTGGACATTTAAGTAATATCAATGTTTTATCCTATGGGGGGTTCTGGTTTTCAATATAACCTTTTCTGGGTAATAGTTATCAGATGACTTTCTATTTAATAATTGGGTAAAAATAATAAATTTTAAAGATCGCCAATGAAGGCCAATTGTTTTTTTCTACATGTTACTTCTTCTGGAGCCAGTGTAATATATAAAATATTACTGATCATTCAAGTCAAAATATGTTATAAAACAAAGTCAGTTAAATGCATAAAATTATTCATATTATAATTCAACGATGGCAAGCAAGGCATATCTCTTTAAAATAGAGACCAAACCTAGAACTCTTAAGAGAAAAGGTGTTTTTTAATACTAACAGCTTAGAAATATCTTTATTTATAATTATTAAAATATTTTATAGTCTAGAATATACCCAGGAGATTACAAATATATATAGCCAATGAGTTACTAACATGTATTTTTAAATAATAGTTTAAAACAAACAAGTCAAGAGGCATTTTACACAATTGGCAGGCAAGGAAGAAATAAGTATAGAAACATACTTCAAAGAGCTAGTTCTAGAATCACAGCTTTGACAGTGTTAAGATTGCAGTGGTAAAATATTTCAATTATTTTTCTAAGAAATACTCCATTCAACTAAGTTATTCAAGGCACTGGGTGCTCATGATACTTTCAGGATGGATGTCAATCCTGCTTTCATGGAGTTGTTATACTACCAGTCCAAAGATTTAAGAATTTAAGATCACAAAGTACAGCTGCACATAAACCAGTAGGAAGCTGATGCTTTGGTATAAAAAGTGAAGCAACAGCAAACCAAGTAAAGCAAAAGTAAGGGATACTTTTTTAGTATAGAGAAACCTCTATAAAAGAGTAAATCTCAGGCCTGAAAACACAGTTTTGTGTGTTTGTGACTGACTGCATGTAGAACTAGTTCTTTGACAACAGAAAGGTCTGTCTTTAAAACCAGCTCAAGAAGCTATATTTTAAAAACAGGTTGAAAGGTCAGATATACAACATAAGGAGAGAAAATGATTTAAGTAGAAAGCCATAGGTTCAAACATTTTAGCTACTGTGAGAAATTTTAGATAATGTGCCAAAGTGAGAGAGAGAGAGAGAAAAAAAAAAAACTGGGAGTTTAATAATATATATGTTTAACATCAGAAGCTGCATGCAAAGGTCAGGTTTTCAGGAAACAGTTACTAGTGATCTATGCAGAATCTAGCTACAGAGTATCCACTGGACTTTTGAAAGCATGCATTCAAAGTTTTAGAAGCTAGGTTTTATAAGTGAGAAAAAGGTGTCTGCAGTTAGTCCTACTACCGAGCAAAACCTACCTGGAATGAAATACTGTTCTTTAGCTAAATAAAAAAAAGAGAAAAAAATAGAAGATGCACCTGAATGTCAGCAAGCAGAGATATGAGTTATATTAGATTAAGAATGGACTAACGTTACTATAAATAATTAAGTGAAAAAAATAAAAAAAAAAAACTGGGAGTTTAATAATATATTTGTTTAACATCAGAAGCTGCATGCAAAGGTCAGGTTTTCAGGAAACAGTTACTAGTGATCTATGCAGAATCTAGCTACAGAGTATCCACTGGACTTTTGAAAGCATGCATTTAAAGTTTTAGAAGCTAGGTTTTATAAGTGAGAAAAAGGTGTCTGCAGTTAGTCCTACTACCGAGCAAAACCTACCTGGAATGAAATACTGTTCTTTAGCTAAATAAAAAAAAGAGAAAAAAATAGAAGATGCACCTGAATGTCAGCAAGCAGAGATATGAGTTATATTAGATTAAGAATGGACTAACGTTACTATAAATAATTAAGTGAAAAAAAATGTATATTCACAGCAGTGGCTGAAGATAACCATGAGTAGGAAATGCATCTAGAATCATGGACAATAAATGGCTTTATTTTCATATTAGCTTTTTAGTATGAATTAACTGCCGAATGTGAAATAACGCCTGCAATAGTTAGGTAGTGTACTACCCAAAACATAAACAATGCATTTTATTTTGAGAAAATAGAAAGGATTATACCAAAGCAAATAGTACATTTCAATGAACTAAGTTTTCTCTTTAATATTAACACAATGCAACTATATTTCACTTTTTATAAGTAAATGTAATATTCCCAAAGTGTTAAAAGATGGCCTTTTAGGAAAAAAAAAATATCCTCACAGTCCTGGTCAAAATGTGAGAACGTAAAGCTAGAAACAAAACATTGCTTTCCTGTGCGAAGCAAGGAATTCAGAGTGTTCTCTTTCCCCCTACTTCTGAACCTGAGCAAATCAAGTAACTAAGTCTCAGTTCACTTTCTCAGAGAAATGGAAGACAATTAACTACTTCACCGTTGCTCAATGGGAAACAACACAACAAACGTGAGGTTTAACAGGCACTGAGTTAGCTGGAAGGCCACTGTTAAACTCAAACCCTGGGATTACAGCCTGAAGTATCCAGGCATCTTTTATCCTTTGTTTCTTCTGCTGGATAGTGTGTTAGAAAGGTTACATGTGTGAATGGTGTCTACAGTTCTCTTTATATTTTTCTTCATGGGCAGAAGAAAAAGAAATACAATTCTGTAATGTTTGGCAATTCAGTCGAAGGTCAGCTGTCTCTACATCTCATTAACTATTGTTTTCAGTAACACAGGGGAAATGTCACACAAAGTAAGAAATTACCTGAACAACGGAATTTCTTGCTTTTGATCTGTCCAATTCTTTTGTTTGCCAGTCGCCGGGGACTGGTGCAGCGGGCACCACTGGTTTCAATTGGGTTGGTATGGAGATAATCCGCCAGCCACTTGAGATGGCAGTCACAAATAAAGGGGTTCTGGGCCAAATGCCTTTCAGAAACACATACAGAACACTTTTACACATGACTTGCAATGAATTCAACTCTCAAATACAGAATGAAAACAATGGTCATCAAATTTGATCCTGATTCTATATACATACATGGTTTGAATGGCCCGGAGAGGTGAAAAGGTCCCCTTGGCGATGGTCTGAAGCTTGTTGTCATATAAGGAGAGAAGGTTCAGATTGTGCAGATCCTGAAAAGCGTCTACCCGGAGGCAGTTTATCTTGTTGGCATTCAGTAATCTGTTTGATCAAATAGTCATAGAATTAATTAAAGTGTAGTACCTCATTAACCCACCTTCCAGACTCTTGTTCTTGAGAAAACTCAATCAAGAAATTAATTTCTTTTAACCTTGACACTAAGATCTAACTGTCATTATTGAAATATCACAGGCTGAAGATTTGGGGTCATGGCAGATAAAGCAGGGTCATATCTGATGATTGGATTGCCTAAATCCAGCGGTACTTACACATTTATCCAACAAAAAATTATCAAAGATATTCTCTGGAAGGTGCAGAAGTACAGCAATAGATAAAGGTGGGTGAGAACCAGCCTTTGCAGTCAAAGGCTCCATAAAGTCCTCATAAACATTAGTCCTTGGAGCTGCTCTAAGAAAATAAAGTCCAATCCATTGTCAGAACAGTAGCTGGACTGAGACTTCTAAACATAGATTAGATCACGTCACTCCTCTCTGAAACCGTGCAGTAACTCCCAATTTGCTCTGAACAACCCAAGACCTGATAATAGCCCAAATTCCCAATGGGATCTTTGATTCCCTTTTCCAAACTCTCGCTGTTTAGTCACTAAGTCATGTCCAACCCTTTGCGATCCCATGGACTGTAGCCTGCCAGGCTCCTCTGTCCATGGGATTTCCCAGGCAAGATACTGGAGTGGGTTGCCATTTCCTTCTCCAGAGGATCCTCCCAACTCAGTGACTGAACCATGTCTCTTGCATTGGCAGGTGGATTCTTTAACACTGAGTCACCTGGGAAACCTTTCTGAATGCTATTACATGGCTGTTTCAGCTCCAGCCACATAGATCTCCTTGCCAGACTCTCTTCTCTGTTTGGAAGGCTCTTCTCCCAGATGTTTGCCTGGTTCACCATGTTGCTTCGTTGAGTTTGCTGAAATCTCACCTCTTCCATTCAGCCGTCTCTGGCCATTCTCTCTAATACTGTGTCTTAACTCCTTTACTTTGAGCTACTTTTTTGGTTTTCTTAAATGCATATTTCTTCCTATTATGTCTGATTTAACAGGAGGCAATATGTATTTAAGAGAATAGAAAAATTAGATCAAAGTAAAGGAATTGTGATTTAGAGCTTCCTAGGTGGTGCCAGTGGTAAAGAACCCACCTGGCAACGTAGGAGACGTAAGAGACACGGGTTCAGTTCCTGGGTCAGGAAGATCCCCTGAAGGAGGGAACAGCTTCCCACTCTAGTATTCTTGCTTGGAGAATCCCATGGACAGAGGAGCCTGGTGGGCTACAGTCCATGGGGTTGCAAAGAGTTGGACAAGACTAAAGTGACTTAGCATGCATGCAGGTATGTGTGATTTGCTTATTTATTATGTTCTTGCTGACTGCCATTTGCATGAACTCTCCCCCTAAGGTATAAGGTCCAGGCTGTTTTGTTTTCTGATGTTTCCCACATGTCTAACATGTACAAGGTGCTCAATAAATATTTGTTTTTGAATGACTACTTTATAGCCCTCTTGGAGAGTGACATTACCACAGAAAAAGCCCTTATTCTGCAGTATATGTTTGTGCTCAGTTGCTCAGTCGTGTCCGACTCTTTGCGACCCCAAGGACTGTAGCCTGCCAGGTTCCACTGTCCATGGGATTCTCCAGGAAAGAATACTGGAGTGAGTTGCCATTTCCTCCTCCAGGGGATCTTCCCAACCCAGGGATCAAACTCACATCTCCTATGTCTCCTGCATTGCAGATGAATGCTTTACCCATTGAGCCATCAGGGAAGCTCTATTCTGCAGTATAGATATCCAATTCACTTTGTTTAGCACAGTATCTCGGAGAAGGCAATGGCACCCCTCTCCAGTACTCTTGCCTGGAAAATTCCATGGATGGAGGAGCCTGGTGGGCTTCAGTCCATGGGGTCGCTAAGAGTCAGACATGATGAGCAACTTCACTTTCACTTTTCACCTTCATGCATTGGAGAAGGAAATGGCAACCCACTCCAGTGTTCTTGCCTGGAGAATCCCGGGGATGGGGGAGCCTGGTGCGCTGGCATCTATGGGGTCGCACAGAGTCGGACATGACTGAAGCAACTTAGCAGCAGCAGCACAGTATCTCACAAACTTTTTTTTTTCTCATATGCTGCTGCTAAGTCACTTCAGTTGTGTCTGTCTGACTCTGTGTGACCCCACAGACGGCAGCCCACCAGGCCCCCCTGTTCCCGAGATTCTCCAGGCAAGAACACTGGAGTGGGTTGCCATTACCTTCTCCAATGCATCTAAGTCGCTTCAGTCGTGTCTGACTCCGCGCGACCCTGTGAACAGCAGTCCACCAGGCTCCTCTGTCCATAGGATTCTCTAGGCAAGAATACTGGAGTGGGGTGCCATTTCCTTCTCCATTTTCTCATATATCTTGCCGATATCCAGTGTTAGTATTATGTGGAGACATGGTTTACAGATCTTGTGCAAACGTCATCCTTACAGGTTACATGTCACCTTGTCTATGCTTTTATTCATGCTTGCTTCACCTATGGGAGTACACGGGTCCTGCTCTCCATCTGCCTCAACGATCTGGCCTATCAAGACCTCAGAGGAGGGTCAGTTTCTCCAGAGCAAGAATTTTCCAGAATACAACTTCCACCCAATTAACATGTTCCTTCCTCTGCTTTCCAGAGCAAGTTACTCAGTGTTACCTAGTTTCGTCAACTATTTTATATAGGCCCACATGTTTGCCTGCAGAGAGTTTAGCCTTCTGGGGGCAGAAAATTTTTTGATATTTCTTCTTCTCTCTCACCATTTAGTTTGGAGCTTTGATACTTAGGATTTTAACAAATACTTGGTAGCTCAAAAATATGTGTTATATGGTTTGGGTGTGATGCCTTCCTTTCTAACACACTGAATACTGTTTCCCAATTTGCCCAACAGACCCTCTGTGATTAACACAGGGTATTTCAGTTTTACTTGCTTTTTTAAGATCTCAGCTCTCTGCCTGTGCAGTCAGGACTTCCTCGTAGTTCACCTTGCTGCACTTGTCTTTTTTTTTAAACTCACCTTTGCCTTTTCCATGGTAGCTCAGATGGTTAAGAATCTGCCTCAATGCAGGAGACCTGGGTTTGATCCCTGGGTTGGGAAGATCCCCTAGAGAAGGGAATGGCAACCCACTCTAGTATTCTCGCCTGGAAAATTCCACGGACATAGGAGCCTGATGGGCTACAGTCCATGGAATCACAAAGAGTCAGACACAACTGAGTGATTAACACTTTCACTTTTCTTTTTCTTTTTTTTTTATGGACATACTATTCGGATGTGTTTTCTTTTTTTGTCCACACCATGTGGCATGTAGTATCTTAGTTCCTGAACCGAGGATCAGAGTTTTTTATTTTTTTTAATCTTCTTTTAGAAATTGCAGTTTTGGCCTTCTCTGTGGTCTACAGAATCCCTTCCTAAGAGCTTATAGACCTGATCTGAGGTATGGACTGATTAATCCCATGCCTCCTCACTCAGGGCCGTGACAGATGGCATATAGCTCACTAAAAGAGGAGTCAGGCAGCAGAATGCTTAAGACAGGGACAGAGTAGCGAGTCTGGAAGACAACTAAAGAAAGTGCTTCTCTGAGAATTTTGTACTTACTTTATTTTCAGGTGGTCCAGAAATCGGGGGAGAAATACTGAACACTACTTTCTTTTGTTCCTTCCACTTACCTACTTCTCCCAAATATCTCATCTGTTCAACAGATCTAAGAAGCTTAACTGAATCAAATTCTCAGCTAACCTTACAGAGTCAATTGTGCCTTGTTAGCCCCGGCAGGCTTAGTCTAGGGATATAATTTAAGGCACAGTGAGAAAGCTGGTTTTTTGAGTAAGATTTATCTATATAGAGATTCCAAGGGTTTATTAACCCATTTACTACATCAGCTACCAATAAGTATGGGAGGAAAAGAAAAAAACGTGCAACTTTAAGTGTCGATACCACAGAGGGCAGTGGTAGCAAAAGAGATTAGAAGTAAATGGCAAAGAGAACAGTGCTAGGAAGAACTGAGAGAGAGGCACATAAAAAATGAGAACACTTGGCTGTAGCACACAGCTATACCTAACTTCCTTGCAGGAGCTGTAAAATAATTTGATGCCCAAATAAAACCACTAGGTCTCAAAAGTCAGTATTTAGCTTGACTGATTGGTTTGCTGGAAATTAATTTATTCGGTGATATAGCATTAAGAAGAGAGAGAATGCAACAGAATTGACAGCATTATATATAGTAAGGTTAAATACTGCTTTGTTAGCAATTTGTTTCGTGTGTGTGTGTGAGTATGAATCCGGCTGTGATATATAATATGCTTCTGCATAATAATAGTTAAAAATGTGAATAATAGGATATAATGATATGTCTCAAAAGTCAGTATTTAGCTTGACTGATTGGTTTGCTGGAAATTAATTTATTCGGTGATATAGCATTAAGAAGAGAGAGAATGCAACAGAATTGACAGCATTATATATAGTAAGGTTAAATACTGCTTTGTTAGCAATTTGTTTCGTGTGTGTGTGTGAGTATGAATCCGGCTGTGATATATAATATGCTTCTGCATAATAATAGTTAAAAATGTGAATAATAGGATATAATGATAACCGTACATTTATCAAGTAAAGAAAAAGATCCACATTTGGGAATTTTTGGGGATTAGGAATACATTTTTTCCGAGTAAATGGTACAAACCTAACACCAACAAATGCATACGCTCAAAAGAGAAAATAGCATTCTAAACTTAAGAATTTTAAAGTAAACTGGCTGTGAGCTAGCTGACAGCAGAAACTGTAGCATACTCCTCTTTTCCTCCATAGCAGCTAGGTCAGTGTGTGCCCCAAAAGAGATATTCTATAAATGTTTGGGGATTTGAATAGATTTTGATGATCCAACACTAACAATCTTAGTATTAACATATATATTTTTTTTAAATCTCATTTTCGTATGAGCATTCATTATGATATCTGGAGTCAATACTTATTCTTATAAATTTGTATCATAAATACTTCTTTTGAGACAAATGAGTTGTAGCTATTCTCTAAGCAGAGTGGTCTTTAAATATTAAAATTCAGGAAATTGACAGATGATTCTCTCACTAAAGATTAAGTTTAGAATGCCATTTTCTCTTTTGAGTGTATGCATTTGTTGGTATTAGGTTTGTACAATTTACTTGGTAAAAATGTATTCCTAATCCCATAAACTTCCCAAATGTGGATCTTTTTCTTTACTTGATAAATGTATGTTTATCATTATATCCTATTATTCACATTTTAACTGTTTATTATTATGCAGAAGCATATTATATTGTTAACACTCTGTCCTAGACTACAAGAGACCAGTTTTGTTTTGGGGGATGTTATTCTAGTATTGTCACTGCTAGAGATTTTTAGACAAAAGTGAACATATCACCGTGTCTTTCTGCTTTCCAAGTACTGTTAAACCAAAACAGATAAATTTCATAAAAGGCAAAGATTGCAGAAACTTTAAATGATAGAACAGCTGGGTTGCTCACATTTATGACACTGTGGAAAGAAAGGTTTGGGGACAATTTCAAAGTATTGTGTCTTCAAATAAATGACTATCATCAATGTTAGCTTCACTAATCTTTTCCATTTCATTAAACTGTGTCATTTTGGGTCAAATTTTTATGAAGCCTCCATGAAAATACGAGATGGTACACTGCGTAAAATATAATATTTAGGTTCAATAGATGAAAAACAATCAAATACTTACAGTAGCTGTAAGGAAAACAGTCCTTCAAATAAACTTTTGGGGAGTTCTGTGATTTTATTTCCATAGAGGACTCTGGAAAACACATGATTTAAACAAACAAACAAAAAAATTAGAGACTAACCAGCAAAACAAATTTATCCAAAGAAACATGTTCAGGCATAAAGGAAGTTAGTAAGCTCCATATATCATAAAGCCATAGCAGAGTAAACAAACTTCAATTTGGAAATGTTTCTCCCCTGACTATAGGTTAGATGTGTGTTTATGGTAGAAAGTTTGAAACCATAGATAAACAAAAAATTAAGAAAAATTAACCCAATTTATAATTTTACTGTTCTTTCATTGAAATATCCACAGTTAATTTGTCATGTTTTTATACACAAATACACAGAGCTCATATATGAAAGCATACAGTATGTAACAAAGGAGAACACTAGCCTGGAATCCATTGTTCTTCACAGGGGTAAAATTTAGAATTATCATAATGGTTAAGAGCGAAAGGAATCCATATAAGTGTAAAATATTTGTTTTAAATATATAATGTACATACATCAGAAATGTAAAATTTGCAAAGCGTGATCATTAATATTTACACAGAATTTTTAAAATGTATGTTCCCCAAAGAAATATGAATAGGAATGTATCCTCGTGTCCTGCCCCCCCACCTCTGATTAGGCATTAAGTGTAACCACAAAGTGCAGGGACCATGACAATCACCGTAATACACCCAAGTGCCTAAGCTTTGGCACACAGTGAGGTTCTAACATTGGATTGATGAATAAATATTGTTTGAAGAGGAAAATGAAGTAAAAATTAGCACAGGAATAAATTAAGGAAATTATCTTATTCACAGAAATGGTGAAATGATAGGATTTCAACAATAAGGAAATGAAAATGACTCACTCATCATGCTGGCTACTGACAATAAGTCTGCAATGATGGCCTTCTATTCTCAGCCTCATAAAGAAGGGGAGGGACCATAATAATGTGAAGGAAAAGACAGAAATTATACTTTTAAGGGGACAAATGTGTTGTAGCTATTCTCTAAGCAGTCCATAAGGTCACGAACAGTGGAACATGACTTGGCAACTGGACAATAACAACAATCAAGAGTTATAAAAATGTGTATATAAATTTTAAGTAAGTAGTTTCAGGAGTTTAAGAAAAAAAATCAGACAAATGCAATATTTTTATGTGCTAAATATTAATCATGGTCTAATTTATAATGGTGAAAAATGAAATATAAATAAATTATTTCCAGATTCTAAAGAAGGGGCTTGGCTAAATATATATTTCACATTGATAAAAATCATGTTTGAAGAAATATTTGTTGACATGAAAGTATTTATGATATTATGTGAATGCTCTGTGCTCAATCACATCTAACTCATTGTGGCCCCATGGACTGTGGCCCATCAGGTTTCTCTTCCATGGAATTTTCCAGGCAAGAATACTGGAGTGGGTTGCCATTTCCTACTTCAGGGGATCTTTCAGACCTAGAGATTGAAGCTGCATCTCTTGCATCCCCTGCATTGGCAGGCAGGTTCTGTACCACTAGTACCACCTGGGAAACCCTTACAATATGATATTAAGTTTAAAACAGCATAATACAGAAGAATATATTACAGTATAATTTCACTTAGAAAAATATACTCATATATACATAGAGAAAAGTGGACGATTTCGAGATTGCAGGTGATTTGCCATCAGAGGTAATTTGAATTTGCATCTATCTGTCTATCTATTTTAACATATTCTCTTCAATGGGCATATATACTTTAGAAGTCAGAAACATTCATTTAGAAAAGAAATAATTGGATATCATAAAATGTAAAGGAAAAAGCTAAAATGAGAATCAAAATATGTTTGGCAGCTGTACCTGACTTCTGTTCAGAAAGGAGGGGAAATGACAATGCAACAGAGATGAATCAGAGTGAGGAAAAAGCTGTTCCCTTTTAAGATGTCAGTGAGAGGTGGGATAAATTATAAAATATGAAGAAAATTCTTAAGGAAATAAATCTGGGTACTATACTGTACAAGTAGACATACCATTTGTATAGATTCCAGTGGTATAGTCATATGGTTTGACATAAAATGTCATTTATGTAGAATATAGATTTTTTTAAAAATGTAAGTCAGGGAAGAAACAATTTTTAAAACACAGGCACAAAAGAGAATTCTATATTGTCAGACTCAAGGAGTAAAGGCATTAAGAAAGGGTAAAGCAATACTAAGATACATCTTTAGGTCAAGAATAAGAGAAAGAGGGCTTTAGGGAACAAATGATCAGATCAAGTTGGCACCAATTTGGGTATTCAGTAGAATATCATTCAAGTAATGCATTCAGCAATAAATACTATACATTCACCATGTGCCAGGAATTTTACAGATTCTAAGCTTGGTGCTTATTTTTGGGGGCTCCAAAATCACGGCAGATGGTGACTGCAGCCATGAAATTAGAAGACGCTTACTCCTTGGAAGAGAAGTTATGACCAACCTAGATAGTATATTCAAAAGCAGAGACATTACTTTGCCGACTAAGGTCCGTCTAGTCAAGGCTATGGTTTTTCCTGTGGTCATGTATGGATGTGAGAGTTGGTAGTGTCAGACTTTATTTTTTTGGGCTCCAAAATCACTGCAGATGGTGACTGCAGCCATGAAATTAGAAGACGCTTACTCCTTGGAAGAAAAGTTATGACCAACCTAGATAGTATATTCAAAAGCAGAGACATTACTTTGCCGACTAAGGTCCGTCTAGTCAAGGCTATGGTTTTTCCTGTGGTCATGTATGGATGTGAGAGTTGGACTGTGAAGAAGGCTGAGCGCTGAAGAATTGATGCTTTTGAACTGTGGTGTTGGAGAAGACTCTTGAGAGTCCCTTGGACTGCAAGGAGATCCAACCAGTCCATTCTGAAGGAGATCAACCCTAAGATTTCTTTGGAAGGAATGATGCTAGAGCTGAAACTCCAGTACTTTGGCCACCTCATGCGAAGAGTTGACTCATTGGAAAAGACTCTGATGCTGGGAGGGATTGGGGGCAGGAGGAGAAGGGGACGACCGAGGATGGCTGGATGGCATCACGGACTCGATGGACGTGAGTCTGAGTGAACTCCGGGAGATGGTGATGAACAGGGAGGCCTGGTGTGCTGTGATTCATGGGGTCGCAAAGAGTCAGACACAACTGAGTGACTGAACTGAACTGAACTGAAGCTTGGTGCCCAATTAAACTGAATCCAACTGTTACTTGTTCATGTGTGTGTGCATGCTAAGTTGCCTCAGTTGTGTCTGACTCTGTGGGACCCTATGGACTGAAGCTTGCCAGGCTCCTGTCCATGGGATTCTCCAGGCAAGAATATAAGAGTGGATAACTTGTTCAATGTTCACCATTTGCCCATGTGCCAGTCACTGGTATAACTGAGATAAATAAAAGGTATGGTGTCAAAGAGTCAACCAAAAGGGTGCACGATTGCACTTTACATTTTCTGCCAGCAGTTGTTTCCCTGGTTTTAGACTTCATATACTAAAAAACAAACAAGCAAACAAAAATGAACCTAGGTGGACACTGCAGGTGAAGTGATAGTTTTTTTTTCTGGTCCAAAGAAAATTGCAGTTTTCTGAGCAGACCAGCATCAGTTCAGTTCAGTTCAGTCACTCAGTCATGTCCAACTCTTTGTGGCCCCATGGACTGCAGCACGCCAGGCCTCCCTGTCCATCACCAACTCCCAGAGTTTACTCAAATTCATGTTCATTGAGTCAGTGAAGCCATCCAATCACCTCATCCTCTGTTGTCCCCTTCTCCTCCCTCCTTCAATCCTTCCCAGCATCAGGGTCTTTTCAAATAAGTCAGTTCTTTGTATCAGGTGGCCAAAGTGTTGGAGTTTCAGCTTCAACATCAGTCCTTCCAATGAACACTCAGGACAGATCTCCTTTAGGATGGACTGGTTGGATCTCCTTGCAGTCCATGGGACTCTCAAGAGTCTTCTCCAACACCATAGTTAAAAGAAACAACTCTTCGGCGCTCAGACTTCTTTATGGTCCAACTCTCACATCCATACATGACTACTGGAAAAACCATAGCTTTGACTAAATGGACCTTTGTTAGCAAAGTAATGTCTCTGTTTTTTAATACGCTGTCTAGGTTGGTCATAACTTTCCTTCCAAGGAGCAAATGTATTTTAATTTCATGGCTGCAGTCACCATCTGCAGTGATTTTGGAGCCAAAAATAAAATAAAATAAAATAAAATAAAGTTTCTCACTGTTTCCCCATCTATTTGCCATAAAGTAATGGGACCGGATGCCATGATTTTAGTTTTCTGAATGTTGAGCTTAAAGTCAACTTTGTCACTCTCCTCTTTCACTTTCATCATTCACTTTCTTTACAACCCAGATAAGCTGGTACATCTCCTCCCCTTGGTATGAGTGTAAAGTATTCTACAAACCCCAGGTGTTTATCTAAGTATCACACATGTGCATCCTGAAATTCTCACTGGCTACCATTGACTTCTGAAGTTCCTAAGAGCCCTGCAGTAATTTACATCAATAAGAACTCTTCTCTAAGCATCACCTCAAACAAAGAAATCAGATTTCATTTTTAAACTTTAAAATTAAAATTTGAAATAATACATCCTCTACTTAGCGGACTTCTGAAGATTTTATACAAATTTGAAGGAACAACAGTCTCTATAATTTCACTTTAATTTATACGGCCATCTCCCTGGAAGTCCTTTTGACTTTGAAAAGCTGCCATACTTTTCTTCTATTTGTTCTTTGAGAGATTAAAGCTGGTTCTTTCAGGGAAGTCTTTAAGGTGATGAAGTAGAAGGTTGGAGGGGGGCCCTTTCAGCGGTCATCTTTCACTGTTCTCTGCACAATTTTATCTAGGATCACTTTAAATGGGACTGTAATTGTCCCTAGTGACAGTGACTATGGGTTTAAGGATGGGATTATGAATGCAGTACTGATCAGAGCCTCCGAAGTAAACATTTTCCCTTTACTTCTGTAAGAAAACACCGTCAAAAAGGAGGCTCATACTCAATTTCTAAACAGTAAAACTATCGAATTCCAAAATATAAACCCCTAAAATTTGGCCAATTTTAGTGACAGGTAGCAGTTCTCCATAAAAATGACAAAATTCACTAATGATTTATAATAATTAATACTGTTAATAATGCATAGTAAAGCACGTAAAGGGATTTGGATTCTTTAAATCCAAATTTAAAACATAGAGCCATTATTCTTTATGCATTCTACTTTCCTTCAGTTATGTGGTCAATACTTACAGTGAATTCAAAGAGCGTAGTCCTTGGAAAGCATCTGGTGCTAGCTCAGAGATCTGATTATTGCTCAGGTCGCTAAGATTAAAAATAGGGTCAGATTAAATTAAATAGAATGTCAGTGAGATTTACTGCAGGAGAAAGCTATTTATTGCCTTTACATCTATCAATATGTGTATAATATTTGCAACATCTGAAGGATCCTAAACTTTTTAAAAATCACACTTGTAAATCAATTATTGTCTATTTTTCTAAATTATTATTAAAGACAGCATGTCTTATTTCTGAAAACAGAACAGTTAATAATTTGACTGCATAATATATTGACCACATATGTTCACACTAGTGTGAATTAGTATGCTAAATTACAGAGAACTTAATAAATTAATATTTTAGCTTTTAACATTACACTATTATAGAACTAGCAACCAGATAGTCACATCACTTAATATTTAAGCTGTCAAATGTTTAAATATTCATACTTAAATGGATGTCTTTGCATGTTCATGACCTGTATAATTTTTTTAAATTTCATTGATTTCAGAATATTATTCACTCACATTCTTCTAAGCTTTTTATATGGTGAGAAAGCTCCAGGAGGGATGACCTTGATTGAGTTCTGTTCCAAACGTCTGCAATGAAAAATATATTCAATTTTTAAATAGAAATGTGAACTCTCAGATATATTTAATTCAAGTCATGTCAAGAAGCAAAGGTGATATGCTTCCTGAGTGATATTTTCTTGCCTTTTTCTCTAAGAAGACTATTAAAATTAATTGTGCTCTTCCCTAAACATGGTGCGAGATTGGGAGTAAAAACAAAGCAGCTATGAAAACAATAAGAACATTTTGGTTTCTAAGCATTGTGGGTTCATTAATATTTAAGTCTGGACTTTGTATAAAAGAGAGAACATCTGTGTTGGGAATATATTTTACCAAGTTCAATATCAATAAGAGAAATATGTTGTAACACTGAAAAGATGTAGAACACGTTTTAGAGATAACTATAACTCTTCCACAAAAGACATTGTTGTTGAATATTAAATTTTATAAGCCATTTCCTCTACAGAAAGCATGTTATAGGTTGAAAAAACTGTTATATGCATAAAATTAATTTTGAAGCCACTTCTGAGGCAAAATCTTGAATTTTAAATCTGTAAGTACTACAGATATCTTTGGTAACACTCTCTGGACTCTGTCAATCCATTATGTGAATATTTCATGTGAAAACCACTGCAGGAAAGTGCATTTAAACACAACTGAGGTATTTTTATGATACACTAAAATCTGCAAGTTGAAAATAACCCTCTAACTTTATCTATTCCACACTTCTGTGATCAAAGCAAGACAAGATTTTATCAATCTAGTTATGAAAGACACAAAATAGTATATTTCATAGGGTGGTTTGGTAAATATTTAAGTCTATTAAAAATGCTGTTTCTCAGCCTTCTCTCTACCTGTACAAATATCCTCATGTCCATTTGCCATCCCCTCTCTCACTTCTGCTCTGCATCCCAGAGAGCTGATTCCTGTGAACCACAAGGTCCAGGCTCAAGTGCTGGCTTTTATGAGACTTGGTTAGGGTGGGAGACTGAAGGTGGGAGGAGGGGGGAAGTCAAAGTATTCTCCCCTTTTCTGCCTCACGGGATGTCCTCAGCAGTGGTCTCATTTCCTTCATTTTAGCTCCTGACTTTGCATAACACTACCTTCTCCTTAGTTCCCTACAGCCCTGGAGGTGGAAGCAGCTTTCTAAATTCTGTGTCACTTTCTACAGCTGTTTGACTCATTCATCATACTAAACCCATCTGCTGAAATACCTGGCATGAGTTCCACTTTGTCATTGGAATTAAAAAATATGTATACATATATATACACATATACATTTATATTGGCAGGGAGATTCTTTACCATTAGTGCCACCTAGGAAGCCCATTAGTATATTTACATATAAATAGAATATACAAATATAGACAATTTATAGGCTATGTATATATCATATACAGAGATTCATTTTTATTGAATGCTAGTAATACTTTGACATTTATATGTGTTACAAATATTTTTTAATGAACATCAGATCAAACCAAAATATTTCTAGGAGGTGAAGTCAAATTTCTTAAATTTTATTCTTTTCTGATTCCAGATCCGTTATTACAATACCACGTTTTTTCCAATAGTCTCAGGGTTCACCCCCGACCTCTTCGTCCCTACACGCAACGGGCTTTCTCAATCTTTGTTGCTCTTGAACTCACTGTAGCATTTGATACTGTGAACAATCTTTCCCTGGGATGTGATACTGTATATTGCTTATTCTTGGTCTGCTTTTCTCTTTCTAACTTATGGCTTCACTTTCTAGTCCTCTAAATGAGCTATTCCCCAAGTTTCTGTCCTTTTCCTCTCTCGCACAAAAGGAAAGATCTCTTCTCTGACCTGCAGTGTTAATCATGATTCTTCCCCTACAAAAATCAAAGTCATTTTGTTCATATTAAAGACAAACTTAAGCTTAAACTATTTATGAAATACATAAGAAAACTAAAATCACTCATAATACATCACTCAGATCAGTGAATTTTACTTGTTTTTTTGTATATATATTTATTTTATATAACTGAAACTTTACTGTATAGAGAATTTTGAGTTGAATCGTTTACACTAAATATAATATCATCTATGTTTTCCTGCTGCTGCTAAGTCACTTCAGTTGTGTCTGACTCTGTGCGACCCCATACATGGCAGTCCACCAGGCTCCCCCGTCCCTGGGATTCTCCAGGCAAGAACACTGGAGAGGGTTGCCATTTCCTTCTCCAATGCAGGAAAGTGAAAAGTGAAAGTGAAGTTGCTTAGTCGCGTCTGACGCTCAGCGACCCCATCGACTGCAGCCTTCCAGGCTCCTCCATCCGCGGGATTTTCCAGGCAAGAGTGCTGGAGTGGGCTGCCTTCTCTGATGTTTTCCTAATCATCAAACGTTCTGGAAGACCTTATTTTTAGGCTTTCTTGACAACTGTCAAAATGGTCCATAATTTCTTAATCATTCTTTATTTTTAGCCATTGAAATTAATAATAATTTCACATCGTTATTAATAATATTCAGTTATTTTAAGAAGACTAGCACACAGCCTTTTTCTGAAGCCTTCCTTAACTTTCTTTGCTATGGTGTCTTTCTTTCTACTCAAGAGCATTTTCTTCTAAACGCCTCTGCTCTTCTCTGACTGTATTAATTTTTCACATATCCCTCCTCTACCAGGCTGTTAGCTCCTAAGGGGCTGATTTACCCTAGAAGAAAACAAATAAATCCTATGAATAAAATAAGGATTTGGCATCTGGATTATCTATCTAGGTCTTAAGAAAGGGTTACTTTCTTCAAAAGCCCAAAGCATAGCAAAGGCTACTTCAACAATTTCACTGTTACGTTTATTGATTACAATTTTATGAATTGATGGCTCAGTGACATATATTTTTTTGTGATCCATTCTTGTAGTTGGATTTTGAGTAGTTTAAAATGTCATAAATGAAATATAATAAAAACAAGCTATAGACGGAATACTATTGATTAAAGAACTTTCTTCAAAACTAGGTCAATGAAACATCATTTCAGTTTTAAAAGATTTCTCAATATAATGTGATGATGAGAAAAAATAAAAATTCTTAGTGTCTAGTATAGTATTTTTCTTTTAACAGTCATGCAAAACTAGATCATTCAATTACTTTTTATAAATACCATTTCAGCTTCTTAAAAATAAAGAATCAGCAATTATTCACTCATTCAACCTGCAAATATTTAATGACTACTCAGGGCAACATTACATAACTGGAGTTCATTAGTGATTGAAAGTATAGATATGTTTATACCCTCACAGACATTTTATTAATAAAATGTCAGTTTTACAGTTAAATTTCCAACTGATTTGTTCAAGGCAACCTTTTTTAAAACTGTGCTATTCAGTACTAAGATTTCTGAAATGTCAATATTAACCACAAATATGGCCAAACAAATTCTATCACTTATCATAACTAAAAAGCTTCTTCACATATTTAGAATTTTTAAAATTAAATGATGAATTCAAAAATTCATTCATTATTTTAAATTCTCAGAACCTAGAATACTTATGCTGCTGCCGCTAAGTTGCTTCAGTCGTGTCCAAGTCCATGCAACCCCATAGACGGCAGCCCACCAGGCTCCCCCGTCCCTGGGATTCTCCAGGCAAGAACACGGGAGTATGTTGCCATTTCCTTCTCCAATGCGTGAAAGTGAAGTCGTTCAGTTGTGTCTGACTCTTAGCGACCCCATGGACTGCAGCCTACCAGGCTCCTCCGCCCATGGGATTTTCCAGGCAAGAGTACTGGAGTACTTATAATGATCACTAATTGTTCTAATGGCATTCAAATATATTTTATTGTAACTTGGTGTGTGTTGAATCTGCAATTAATTTCATTAATAACTATTTCTGCTAAAATACAACAAGACAGAATGAGTGAAGCTATTTATTTTTTTTAGAAAATATATGCTCAAAAATTTATAAAATGAAAATAATTCATGATGAAATAATATTTAACTTTATATGCAAAATAGTAATTTAAATAAAATATAGCAATGATGCATATATTATTTCATATTGCAATGTGCCATGACTTACTTTCACATGGCAATCCATTGCATTTATAACATAAGCAACAGAAAGCTGAACTATGCTCTTCTGTATTTATCTATTTCTAACTTGTTCCAAAAAAAAAAGTATTTGAAACAAAACTTATATGGTCATTTACATTGACTTAGCAGCTAATTGGTTTTTATGGGACTGTCTAGCAATCCATTAAGGCACAACGTAATTGCCTTCTTCATTCAAAGTGACAGATTCACAGGCAGGAAAATATTCTACCACTGATAGATGTCAATCAGTAAATTTTAAAATGCTTAAAAATGTCTATTTTTTGTCTTCAGTAGACAAACAATAAAATAATATGTACTTCCTGTAAACTTTTAGGTCTCTAGGACAAATATATTTTGTGTTTTATTACAAGAACTTCATAATATATTCGGAGAAGGCAATGGCAACTCACTCCAGTACTCTTGCCTGGAAAATCCCATGGATGAAGGAGTCTGGTAGGCTGCAGTCCATGGGATCGCTAAGAGTCGGGCATGACTGAGCAACTTCACTTTCACTTTTCACTTTCATACATTGGAGAAGGAAATGGCAACCCACTCTAGTGTTCTTGCCTGGAGAATCCCAGGGACAGGGGAGCCTGGTGGGCTGCTGTCTATGGGGTTGCACAGAGTCTGACACAACTGAAGTGACTTAGCAGCAGCAGCAGCATAATATATTTGACAAATGACAAGCAACACACATGTCAAAAATTGCCCTTCTTCTTCAAATAAGAGGTAAGGATTAAAACCAGATTATAAAAAACAAGGAAGAAAAAATTAGAGTTTTCAGGTAAAGGTTAAAAAAAAAAGTAAATGAAATTTACTTTGCTATTCTCTAATCTTCTACTTTAATAGCAGAGAATCTGCTGAATTTTATAGAGTACAAATTTAAATCCATTGTTCCATGAAGAATCTGATTAAAAACATTCCGGGGTTACAAAAACAGATAGTGTAGCGGCTGAGATATATTTGCATGATAAAGATAAAATCCACCATAATTAATAGCCTTGCAAATGCTAGCCCTTCATAAAAGGAAAACTCAATATTTTGAATTTCAAAGTAAAAATAGATTTAGAAAAAAAATTTTATAAACCCTATATGATAAAAGAAGCCTTTTTCATATTAAAAAAGCCAGGACCTTTTACTCCACAGAATCTACATGAATAATTCCAAAACATTTCGTCATTGGGTATAAGTATATCTGAAAGCAATTTGCTGTTACACTTCACCAAAACCAGAAGGGAGTTTTAGTAACAAGTTCAGTTTTAGTTAGAAGACAATTTTCTAACTGCTCCAATAAAAATATTCACAAGTATGCTTAACCAGTGAAGACCTTTCCTCCCTATTCTTATATATCTTTTTCTCTTGCTCTCTGATTATTGCTTTTTTTAAAAAATATGTTTTCACACATTTAGAGTTCCTAAAGAATAAACAGTTACCAACATACATCACATTCTGGTGTCTATTTCAAAGATGGTAGAAAATAGGAAATTATCAGTAAATCTCTCTGCTGTAACATTATGGATGCTTAGAATATGGAAATTATATGCAGGTATAGCCGGTCTCTGTGATGTATAAATCTTCTACTACAGTTACCAATGAACAGATCTATCAGGAAAGTATAAGACATACAGTGTAATTGGGTGATTAAAAATTCCAACTAGTTACGAAAACACTTACACTGAATTAAACAACATTAGTTTATTTCAGCTCACTAGCTTTCAATATTCAAGCGTTAGTTTCAATAAATTATTTTGACAAACTCTAAAAAATAACATCACATGCCAAAGCTGAAATGGCTCTCCTCAAGAGGCATTTATGTTTTGTGTATGTATAGCTATAAAGATTAAAAACATGTAGTTCAGTGAGTAAAAGTATGAGCTTTATATAGGCTTGGGTTAAATTTAGAATCTGCCACTGATTAGCTCTGTGGACCTTGCAAAAGTTACTGTTGGTTTCTCTCTGTCTCAGTTTCTCTTCCTGAAAAATATGAAAATAAACCCTGCTATAAATGTTTTGGTATAAATCATGAGATGTAGAAAACATATATGGTGTATTTTTCCAGTTCCAAAAATAGTGGGAAAAGTAAAAATGAGGATATATATGTGTAACATATAACATATGGCATTATATAATATCTATAGCAAATATTTTAGTTACACATAAACACATGGATTATATAAAGGAATAAATCTGATACATGACTTGATCTCTAATGTGAAATAAATATTTATGGTTCAAAACACATTTTTAAACAAATTAGCAAGACAGGTTTTTTGCAGATAACTCATAACTGTATATTAAAGACCTACACTCATGCATCATTCTTATGGAGGCTGAAAAAGCAATACAAATGGTTGCTGTATCCATGATCAACATGATCAAAAAAGAGCACTTTAATTTGAAAACTGTCTGAGAAACTCAAAAAAGGTTTTTACACCACCAGTAAAGTCTGAGTTTGGACTGACTGTTTCTGTAACATACAGCCCAGATGCTGATTATACATGGCAATAAAACTGACACTTCTTTGCATTTTCCCCATCTGCTTTCAACAGTAAATGGCAAAAACAGCTGCCAAAGAATAGAACAGATTTAATGGGGTGAAGGCTGGGGTTGCAGAATGACTTTAGCTTCTGAGTCATGGACTACTCAGAGGAGACAAACATTCTCATCATAGGCAATATCAGCCCTGCATTTGTAAAAGAGGAAGCAGTAATATTATTTTGCCATCAGAGATCCTCTTGCCTGTTACACAATAATTCTAAATAAGTACTTTATATCTTGGGGATATTACTTCTAACTTTAGTAGTAAATGCACACCATTGAAATCTTTTATATGTCTCTACCTAAAATGACTCAAGATTATTTTTGACTAGAATATTATTACTGTTATGTAATTGTGATTACCAGAACTTTTTAAGTTTAATAAATATCTTTAACAGCTGAGTGAATATTGGCCTCTAGAGGGACATACTTCACATATAGCTGGCATTTTTGCCTTAAGACTATGTCCATCCTAATTGATTATCAACAATTCCTATTTTGGGATGACTTGTTCTTGAAAACTGTCCATTTCCTTAATCTTATTTTATATCCTGTGATGTCATTCTGGGTATATTTCCCTCAGTGCAAATTTAATTGATGTTTTCATAGTAAAAATAACTTTTCCATTTGGTCTTTAAGCATTTAAAGTAAAACAAAAATGTGTGTTTGAGTTCCTATTGATCTCATATTTCAGGCAATGACATTCTGAATGAGTGTTAAAATTTTTATGTACGTATTTATATGGACACATTCTTAAATGCAAACAAAAGTGCACTCAATACACAGAATCACATAATTTAGATTTAGTGGGAAAAACGGGCTAAGACACATGACTCACCAATTTCAGGGTGACAGAATACAGATTGATAATGTCAGTAACAATCAGTTTTCGTATATAAGTTTTCCTTCACAATCCAAGAAAGACAAACAGAAGTTTTGCTGCTTTTTCATTAATAACTAAAATCTTTTGGATGCTTAATATAAGTTAGGCATTGGACTAAGTCTCCTATTTGGTAATAATTTTAGCTTTAAAAACATTATGCAAATTACCTTTAATGGGATAACTTAATGAATAGATAGTGACTCGCCTTCTCTCCGATGCCTGCATAGAATTATTGCCCAAGTCATCCGTTGTCTTTCCCCTAAAGTTCAGATAACACTATGACCGCTAGTAGAATTTGAACTATACAAGATTTCAGCTCACTCTTTCAGGCTGATTATATGACCATCAATCAATAACTTAATTCTTTAAAGGAATGACAATTTTATTCACCTGAGAATGAATAATACTTTGTGCCCCGGCTGTCTTCATTTTTATGTTAACGTCTACACAGCTTATTCATATCTGATGGGTCTTCATTACTTTCCTGTAGAAGTTTCTAGTGACTCAACCACAACAGCACTTGAGTCACTTCTTAGAACGTCTCACTACTATCTGCTGCTAAGCCTGTCTTTATTATACCTTCTCTAGACTCTTTGTATCAAAAGTGGATTCTCTACTCCATGTTAGAGTGATTTTTTGAACTAACAAAGCAAATCATACTACAATGCTCAAAATTTTCCTTTGTATGCTATTGTCATCAGGACAGTGATTTTTCAAGATGAGGCTTTCATTGTATTTTCTAACTGCTAAAACTGTTTTAATTTCCTGAAAACACACAACTCTTTAACTTTTTAGGTCTTTGCATATACTCTTTCCATTCTCTAGAAAGCCCCTGATCTCTCTGCTTGCAAAACACATCCTCATACATGAAGATTTTTTAAGTCTCCCAGGAAAATCAATATATTCCTTTTTCTGTCTTCCCATGCATATGCGTTTTATTACTTATCATGTAGCTTTTAAAATTTCTGTTGTATAAAACTTAAATTCTCTATGTAGTAAACATTTTGAAAGCTGAAACTGTGACCTCTCATCTGTAATGCCTGATGCAAAGTAGGCACTCAAAAAATAGTGTTGATTATGCAGTATGTGAAAAAAATCTTACATTTCCACATGTCATTCTCTGCTGCAATAATATTCATCAGACGCCTTGGAATTTTTAAGAGAAACCAGTTGGAGCATCTCCTTTTACCTCTCTAGCATTTTAATACTTCTTTTTCACTAATTCATTTATAATTTTATCTTATCTAATATTACAAATGTTTGATTCCTTCTTCTATACTTTTCTCTTATGAAAGCCATTGTGGCTTTCTGCTTGAATGTTCAAACAACTCAACAACAATAGAAGAACATAAAAGGTATGTGTATACATGCATGTAACATACAGTTTATAAATATAAGTTTTTGTGAAATTACATACAAATAAGAAAAAAATCAATATATTGAAAAGGCAACCAACAGAATGGGAGAAATATTTGCAAATCATATGCAATAGGGATTAATATCCTAAATATATAAAGAATTCACACAACTCAGTCACAAAAAAACAAGTAATCAAAATAATCATTAGAGAAATGCAAATGAAGAACAGTGTGGTATCACCTCACACCAAGTTAGGATGGCTATTATCAAAAAGATAAGAGAAAAAAATTGTTGGCAAATATGTGGAAAAGGGGAAACTTTATGCACCATTGGTGAGAATGAAACCATTATGGAAAACAGTATGCTGTGCTGTGCTTAGTCACTCAGTTGTGTCCAACTGTTTCCGACCCCATGGACTGCAGCCCGCCAGGGTCCTCTGTCCATGGAGATTCTCCAGGCAAGAATATTGGAGTGGGTTGCCATGTCCTCCTCCAGGGAATCTTCCCAATCCAGAAACTGAACTGAGGTCTCCTCCATTGCAGGCAGATTCTTTACCATCTGAGCTACTAGGGAAGCCCCCAAAACAACTACAATTGCTCCAGCAATCCCACTCTTAGGTATATACCTGAAGGATCTGAAAGCGTTATCTCTAAGCAGTATTTGCATCTCCATGTTTTTGCAGCTTTATTCACTAATGGCAAACTATGGAAACCACCTAAATGTACTATGACAGATGAATGAATCAAGACATTGTGGTTTGTATACTATGGAATATTATATAGCCAATCAAAGAAAGGGAATACTGTCATTTGAGACAACACAGATAGGCCAGGAGGGCATATGCTTAGTGAAGTAAGGCAAACAGATAAGTACAAATACTGTAAGCTTTCACTGATATGTGGAACCAAAAAAAAAAAAAAAGAAAGAAAAGATGATTTCACACAATAGAATAGTGATTAGCAGAGGCTGGTGGTTGGGAAGGTGTATGTCAACAGGTACAAGTTTTCAGTTATAAGAAGAGTAAATTCTGAGAGTCTAATATACAGCATGATAACTACAGTTAGTATATTTCAAATATTATATACTTAAAATTGCTCAGAGTAGAACTTAAGCATTCTTGCCAGAAACAAAAAGAGTTAACTATTTGAGGTGATGAATGTATTATCTTGATCTTTGTAATCACCACACAATGAATAAGTATAGCTAATCATCATGGTGTACCCTTTGAATATATGCAATTGTGTTTGTCAATTATTCCTTAGTAAAATTGAAATAAAGGAAGTAAATTGAGGGAAATTGATGCATATAATTTTCTTATCATGAACCTATGCTCTTAATAAAAATGAATTCTCTTTACAAAGATGATCACTCTTCTATTTAATTCAATAGCAATTAATGATATCAAGATAATCAAGATATGCCTATAAAATTGAGAATTTTGCCATGATAAAGATGAAAACACTCCAGTGATTATTAGTGAATTCAATGGTCTCTGGAACTACAGATACAGTTTAATCTATAAATGTATTTTACCAAATTTATATTATTTTGCTGTGGAACTATCAAAATTGCTGTAGGGATTACACTAAGCATGGCTACTGATAACTAAGAATTAAGATGTTCGTTCTGAGGAAACACAATGGTGATCTTTATTTTGTATATTGAACAAAATGCTCTCTGCATTCTGCAGGAAGTGAAATTACTATGTATTCTTCTAAGCTCCTAACTTATAATGGAATCATGATATGAAAACTTCAGACAGATATTTGTTCAATATTGTCTAAATAATAAAAGGAAAAAGTGAAAGTGAAAGTCGCTCAGTGATGTCCGACTCTTTGCGACCCCATGGAAGAGACCATGGTATTCTCCAGACTAGAATACTGGAATAGGTAGCTGTACCTTCTCCAGGGGATCTTCCCAACCCAGGGATTCCGCATTGCAGGTGGATTCTTTACCAGTGAGCCACCAGGGAAACCTCAAAAGTCAAAGTAATTTACATGTGCTATAAAAATTAGTCAAGTTCAGTTCAGTTCAATTCAGTCACTCAGTCGTATCCGACTCTTTGCGACCCCATGAATCGCAGCACGCCAGGCCTCCCTGTCCATCACCATCTCCCGGAGTTCACTCAGACTCACGTCCATCGAGTCCGTGATGCCATCCAGCCATCTCATCCTCGGTCGTCCCCTTCTCCTCCTGCCCCCAATCCCTCCCAGCATCAGAGTCTTTTCCAATGAGTCAACTCTTCGCATGAGGTGGCCAAAGTACTGGAGTTTCAGCTTTAGCATCATTCCTTCCAAAGAAATCCCAGGGTTGATCTCCTTCAGAATGGACTGGTTGGATCTCCTTGCAGTCCAAGGGACTCTCAAGAGTCTTCTCCAACACCACAGTTCAAAAGCATCGATTCTTCGGCGCTCAGCTTTCTTCACAGTCCAACTTTCACATCCATACATGACCACAGGAAAAACCATAGCCTTGACTAGGCGGACCTTAGTCGGCAAAGTAATGTCTCTGCTTTTGAATATACTATCCAGGTTGGTCATAACTTTTCTTCCAAGGAGTAAGCGTCTTTTAATTTCATGGCTGCAGTCACCATCTGCAGTGATTTTGGAGCCCAAAAAAATAAAGTCTGACACTGTTTCCACTGTTTCCCCATCTATTTCCCATGAAGTGATGGGACCGGATGCCATGATCTTCGTTTTCTGAATGTTGAGCTTTAAGCCAACTTTTTCGCTCTCCTCCTTCACTTTCATCAAGAGGCTTTTTAGCTCCTCCTCACTTTCTGCCATAAGGGTGGTGTCATCAGCATATCTGAGGTTATTGATATTTCTCCCGGCAATCTTGATTCCAGCTTGTGTTTCTTCCAGTCCAGCGTTTCTCATGATGTACTCTGCATATAAGTTAAATAAGCAGGGAGACAATATACAGCCTTGACGTACTCCTTTTCCTATTTGGAACCAGTCTGTTGTTCCATGTCCAGTTCTAACTGTTGCTTCCTGACCTGCATACAGATTTCTCAAGAGGCAGGTTAGGTGGTCTGGTATTCCCATCTCTTTCAGAATTTTCCACAGTTTATTGTGATCCACACAGTCAAAGGCTTTGGCATAGTCAATAAAGCAGAAATAGATGTTTTTCTGGAACTCTCTTGCTTTTTCCATGATCCAGCGGATGTTGGCAATTTGATCTCTGGTTCCTCTGCCTGTTCTAAAACCAGCTTGAACATCAGGGAGTTCACGGTTCACATATTGCTGAAGCCTGGCTTGGAGAATTTTGAGCATTACTTTACTAGCGTGTGAGATGAGTGCAATTGTGCGGTAGTTTGAGCATTCTTTGGCATTGCCTTTCTTTGGAATTGGAATGAAAACTGACCTTTTCCAGTCCTGTGGCCACTGCTGAGTTTTCCAAATTTGCTGGCATATTGAGTGCAGCACTTTCACAGCATCATCTTCCAGGATTTGAAACAGCTCAACGGGAATTCCATCACCTCCACTAGCTTTGTTCTTAGTGATGCTTTCTAAGGCCCACTTGACTTCACATTCCAAGATGTCTGGCTCTAGATTAGTGATCACATCCTCATGATTATCTGGGTCGTGAAGATCTTTTCTGTACAGTTCTTCTGTGTATTCTTGCCACCTCTTCTTAATATCTTCTGCTTCTGTTAGGTCCATACCATTTCTATCCTTTATCGAGCCCATCTTTGCATGAAATGTTCCCTTGGTATCTCCAATTCTCTTGAAGAGATCTCTAGTCTTTCCCATTCTGTTGTTTTCCTCTATCTCTTTGCATTGATTGCTGAAGAAGGCTTTCTTATCTCTTCTTGCTATTCTTTGGAACTCTGCATTCAGATGCTTATATCTTTTCTTTTCTCCTTTGCTTTTCGCCTCTCTTCTTTTCAGTGCTATTTGTAAGGCTTCTCCAGACAGCCATTTTGCTTTTTTGCATTTCTTTTCCATGGGGATGGTCTTGATCCCTGTCTCCTGTACAATGTCACGAACCTCATTCCATAGTTCATCAGGAACTCTGTCTATCAGATCTAGGCCCTTAAATCTATTTCTCACTTCCACTGTATAATCATAAGGGATTTGATTTAGGTCATACCTGAATGGTCTAGCGGTTTTCCCTACTTTCTTCAATTTAAGTCTGAATTTGGAAATAAGGAGTTCATGATCTGAGCCACAGTCAGCTCCTGGTCTTGTTTTTGTTGACTGTATAGAGCTTCTCCATCTTTGGCTGCAAAGAATATAATCAATCTGATTTCGGTGTTGACCATCTGGTGATGTCCATGTGTAGAGTCTTCTCTTGTGTTGCTGGAAGAGGGTGTTTGCTATGACCAGTGCATTTTCTTGGCAAAACTCTATTAGTCTTTGCCCTGCTTCATTCCGCATTCCAAGGCCAAATTTGCCTGTTACTCCTGGTGTTTCTTGACTTCCTACTTTAGCATTCCAGTTCCCTATAATGAAAAGGACATCTTTTTTGGGTGTTAGTTCTACAAGGTCTTGTAGGTCTTCATAAAACCGTTCAACTTCAGCTTCTTCAGCATTACTGGTTGGGGCATAGACTTGGATAACTGTGATATTGAATGGTTTGCCTTGGAAACGAACAGAGATCATTCTGTCGTTTTTGAGATTGCATCCAAGTACTGCATTTCGGACTCTTTTGTTGACCATGATGGCTACTCCATTTCTTCTGAGGGATTCCTGCCCGCAGTAGTAGATATAATGGTCAAACTACATATTATATTTATTTTTTAAATTTATTTTCAAAATCTGCATAATTAAAAGAAAATGAAACAATTTTACAGCATGAAAGCTATACTGTGAGCTAAGACATTCCTGAGTACATGTTAAAGTAAAAAAGTCATGCTTGATTTTATGAGAACTTGTAACTTTCCTAATAAGCGAATATACAATAGGCTATTTAAAACATATTGATCAAATCTAATTTATATATCCCTACCATGGTGGCTCAGACTGTAAAGAATCCACCTGCAATGAAGGAGACCTGGGTTTGATCCCTAGGTTGGGAAGATCTTCTGGAGAAGGGAATGACTACCCACTCTAGTATTATTGCCTGGAGAATTCTATGGATGGAGGAGCCTAGTGGGCTACAGTTCATGGGGTTGCAAAGAGTCAGACTCGACTGAGCAACTAAAGCAATCACTTTTTCACCAACAGAAACTCAAGTAACTTTGAAATATGCAGGTTCAAAATTTGACAAGTACAATTAATTGAAGTAAGGGTTCAAATGCAAAAATAGCATGTAGAAGGGTTAAACACAAGAAGAGTGCCTAAACAGAAGTGGAGGACAAAGATATATTTTTAAAATCAGATATGCAATGTGAAACATGCAGTTTATAATCAGATAGAGCATTCAAGAATCATTCTCACTTTCATTTCTTTATAAATATGCATGCAAATGATCCAGAGGAAACAAAAGGAAAAAAATGTATTCCTAAACTTCATATACAACTTCCAACATTCTGAATCTCTTTGAGACAGTCTTCTTTACTACTAGCAGAGTAAAAGCAGTGCAGTGAGCTTCTGCCACAAAGTGAGTTCCCTTTCCATTTACTGAATGCGTGCTTAGTTCCTCAGCTGTGTCCTACTCTTTGCAACCCTTTGGACTGTAGCCCTCCAGGTTCCTCTGTCCATGACATTTTTCAGGCATGACTACTGGAGTGGGCTGCCATCTCCCACATCCAAAACAAGCACTATAACTTGATAATTTTCAACACATCTTAGAAAACACTGGGACAACCCTCATAGGACCTGACCTGAGAACTTTGTTACCAGAATTTCCCGTCCCAAAATTTGAACACAAATTTGAACAAAATTTGAAGATCAGAGGAGATCCCTGATCTTCAGGGATCTCAGACAAATTAAAAGACAAATTGTATGGTTCCCAGCTTTGCAGGCCTGGAAAATGCAACCAAGATGAAAAACAATAAGAACTAAGAGTGAACAAGACATACTAAACTGTCACAACCTATGTCTAAATGTCATGTATGGATGTGAGAGTTGGATTGTGAAGAAAGCTGAGTGCTGAAGAATTGATGCTTTTGAACTGTGGTGTTAGAGAAGACTCTTGAGAGTCTCTAGGACTGCAAGGAGATCCAACCAGTCCAATCTGAAGGAGATAAGCCCTGGAACTTCTTTGGAGGGAATGATGCTGAAGCTGAAACTCCAGTACTTTGGCCACCTCATGTGAAGAGTTGACTCACTGGGAAAGACTCTGATGATGGGAGGGATTGGGGGCAGGAGGAGAAGGGGACAACAGAGGATGAGATGGCTGGATGGCATCACTGACTCAATGGACATGAGACTGAGTGAACTCCAGGAGCTGGTGATGGACATGGAGGCCTGGCGTGCTGCGATTCATGGGGTTGCAAAGAGTTGGACACGACTGAGCGAATGAACTGAACTGAATTGATGTTTAAATGTCCTCTGTGATTTATGGAATTTCTGTATAATGGTTTTGATAGGTGATATGCCACAGAAAATCTATAACTGGATTGAAGAGAACTAAATGTCTACTTTATAGCAATCTATCACATGACATTCAAAATATTAAACCTCAAGACTTAAGAAATTAGTTCAGAGGATTTGATATACAGAGAATCAATTCATTATTAATGATTTTGTCGCCATGGGTCAGACCATCCATGTATAGACTTGCCTGAGGTATTCCATCTGTATGAAAACAAGGTGCTCAACCAGCAGAGTTCAAAGCAGCAAAGTGCTGGACAGCTTCTGGAGCAGGAACAACTTCTTTCTTCTAAATCTAATTCTACCTGATATTATACATTCTATTTTCCCTCATCTGTCTTCACTGGTTGATTCTCCTTCATCACATTTTCTTTTATTATGAAGAATAGAGGCTTGGAGGCTCTCCTGAGCTTGTGTCCTAGATCACCCACTCATCCCCCAATACTGTTCTCCCCACCCGCACAGTGCTAAGTTTTGGGACAAAAGTGGTGAAGAAAAAAGATATGGTCCTGCCCTCATTAAGCTTGCAGTCAATAGGGTAGTTTGACACTAACCAGAATATTGAATTAAATTGTGATAACTTTTATACAGACAAAATATAGGGAGATATGAGATTATTTAATAGTGGCTAGGAAAGAAGACAATGGTTCTAGACATAAAGTAATATAAATACAATTCCTATACCTTCACGCTTTGTCTTTCTCTCTGCTTCTTCTCTTCATATGTAAGTTTCTTAACGTGTCCTGCTTTCTGATATTTGCCTCTCCTGATTTTTTCCATTCATTCCTTTTATGATATTCCAACAAGCTAAGCCACATCTACCTTTTTTTTTGGCAGCTGGCAGGAAGATGGAACATGGGTTTTGGAGCCAAAAAAATCTAAGGCTGAGGCAGTTTAGTCACTTCACAATTGAATAACTTTTTTTTTTTTTCTTTTTAAACAAGATTTCTTAATTGTTTTGAGCCTGGTCTGTTTTCTTTCCTTTTTGTTTGGTCTCACCACACAGAATGCAGGATCTTACTCACAAATCCCTGCAATGGAAGCACAGATTCTTAACCATTGGACCACTAGGGAGGTCCAGAGCCTGGTCTTTTTTAAAATAGCAAGATGAAGGTGTCAGCTTTCAAGGGATTAGAAATGTCTGATAACTTGCCAAAAAAGAAATTCTACTGATAATTTATGGTAAAAATCCAGATTGAAAACATTATATGAAAACTATGAAAGGAGTTTATAATGTTCAGTTCATCATGTATTTAAAATATGGAATCCATAGCAAATTTTAAAGAAGATATTTCCCAGCTTTATTTCTATATTTATGAATCTTACTGCTTCTTTAATAAAAAATAAAGGAGTAATGAAATAAATGAGTCACTAAGCTAGTAACTTGTGCCACTATAAAGAATAGTAATGGGGTATTTTGTTGGAGTTGAAGATCAATAGGATTTATTACCAGATGCTCTGCTGATAGAGCTGATAACGTAACAATCAGAGAAGTAAAATTCACCTAGAGCTCTGCATGCTTCCATCTCTCATTTATTATAGCTTTACCTGATACACCATTTCCTCATCACAAACAAACTCAGCGGGGACATATACTTAGTGTAACTTCCAGCTACTAATTTCTATCATACAAAAATCTACAGAGCATGCAACTGTAAGAAAAGCTCTATGACAAAAAACAGACTACATGAGATAAACTATTTGAAAAGTTTCCTGTTCCTTTCTGTCTGTTATATCACAACTCACTCCTCTTTTCTCAGTCAGCAACAGTATTTTCATCTCCTTTCCTATGATCAGGATTTGAGCAGTTTCCTTCTAGGTCCAGAACAGTCTTGCTCCCACATACATCTTAACTCTCATACTCTCTTGACTGTGTGTTAGTCACTCAGTCGTGTCTGACTCTTTGTGGCCCCATGGACTGTAGACCACCAGGCTCTGTCCATGGAATTCTCCAGGAAAGAATACTGGAATGTGTAGCAATTCTCTTGTCCAGGGGATCTTCCCAACCACAGGGACTGAACCTGGGTCTACTACATTGCAGGGAGATTTGTTGACCATTTGAGCCACGAGAGAAGCCCCTCATGACTCTCTAAACCCATTCTTACTCTCTGATCTTCTAAGGACTGCAGATTTCTGTATCTCAAAATAAATTCAAATCTGCCCTTTGCAGTGGCAATTGTCTTCTTAAAAAATCCCTTCTCAGCCAAAGTCTTCAAACTACTCCATATCTGTTCTCTTCAATATTCATCACCTCTAATCTTTCTTAACACTCTGAAAAGCAACTCATTGACCTATCATTCTACCTTCAAGAGTAATACGGTCAAGTTCTGAGACTTATTCTCAGATCTCCTCTTGGTTCATCAGCTGGAGTATCTGACTCGGCAGATCATTTTTCCTAGAAGCCCCTTCCTTCTTTATCTGTTGTGGCCATCTGCTCTTTTAATTTAGTTCTCTCAGGTTTCTCTTCTCTTTTTCTCCTTTTCATTGGCCATTTGATGCTTTCAACTATCTTTTTTTTTTTTTTTGTAATATCAGTTACTCCAAAGTCTTTGTCTGAAATCATGTCCTGCTCCAAATTATGACAGTCTTTATTATTATAGTATCTCTAAACACCTTATTGGAAATTCAGTATTTCACAGATTTTGCTCACCATCATCTTCCCTCCCAGTTTTTGTACTACTTTTCAGTTTTTTTACATACAATGTTATAACCACCATATCCATATCCTTCATACTTAAAATTTTGGCATCATCTCTGGTTCATTTTTCTCCATTACTCTCTCATCTCATCAAATGCCAAATCTTATTACTTCTGCTTCTGTACTGGCTATCACATGTGCTTCCACATCATCATTCCATCTATTACTTCCTAGCTCCTGCTCTCATGACCTCTCCCCCTGACCAACACAATAGAAGCCTCAAGCCTGGTTTTCTCGTCTTTTGCCAAACTGCTGGTACATAGATATCAGATTAATCTCCTTGGAGATGCAAACTCCTGTGTTCGAACACTTTGCAAAGAAAAATTTAGATCCTCATACTATCAAGCGCCTCCATGAATTAGTTTCAACCTACCTTTTCAACTTTATCTTTTTCCTGAACTCTCCCAGATACCAAAAACCCATCAAACGGAGTTCCTGTTTGGCAGTATTTTAGACTTCCATTCTTATTGCCTATGCTCATAATGTTAATTACTTTGGCAAACTCTTTCTCATCTTTGCAATTACATTCACTAATTATCTTTCAAGGCCTATCTCATACATTACCTCCTACATGAAGGCTTCAACAATCGAGGTCTCATTCACTGAATGATTACTATCCTCTAAGCACATGATGCGGCTTCCCAGGTGGCGCTAGAGGTGGAGAACTACCTGACAAAGCAATAAACCTAAGAGGCGTGGGTTTGATTTCTGGGTCGGGAAGATCCCCTGGAGGAGTGTATGGCAATCCACTCCATTATTCCTGCCTGGAGAATCCCATGGACAGAGCCTGGTGGGCTACAGTCCATAGTGTCACAGAGTCGGACACGGCTCTAGCACGCATGCACAAGCACATGAAGCCCTACATGTGTTAATTCTTTCATTACAAACTAACGACAGCTGTTAGTTCCGAGGTAGAGACAATCCTATAAAGGATAAGTAGCTTGCCTATAGCTTCATGGTTACTAAAGGACAGGCAGACTTCGGGTTCAAACTAAAGCTTTTGGACTCTAGTTAACTACCGTAACCTGCTTTCCACTTTAGGCTCTCTGTAATAAATACCATGAACTTTAATTTTTCCTCTTTTACAATGTGTGTTACTTTGTACCTCATTTCACAGCTTTTAATTTGCATGCCACTTGATAGAGCTCTCTGGAGAATGCATGTTGCCTTTCTATAGCAAGTGCTTACTTAATGTTTGGCCTGAATAGATGGACACACAATTCCATTATGTGAACACTTACTGTGTCTTTCTACTATTTACTCTGTCATATATTACATCTTCTAAGATGAGAGGCCTTTGGTAATCTATGGCTGTAAAATTCAATGGAGATGTCTTCTTTGAGGCATTATTTTCCATGATGCTTCCTGTGCAACTCCTAAAGCGAAATGCTCACTGCCACCTCTGCCCTTTGCCTCCAGTGTTTCTCCTTTGCCCTTTCCAAGGCACATAGTGTTCTTCTTTTAAGGTTAGCTAAAATATACAAATGTTCTTTATGGCCAAGGTAGTGTTTCCTCAATTAAAAACTTGATGAGAATAATATTATCATGTGCAAATGTTTATTCTATTTCTGTGTCAAGCACTGCAAAGCTATAAGTACACTTTTAAGCACATATTAAATACTTTAAAATAACATTAGTGGGTCTTCTGAATTAAGATTATTATCTTATAAAATAGGGCAGTTAATGGGTGAAAAACATAATGACTAGTTCTTGAAAAATGACTTGGTTTTTTTGGTGCTGGCTCTGGAGGCCTACCAGCTTCCCTGGTGGCTCAGTGGTAAAGAATCTGCCTGCAATGCAGGAGCCCTGGCTCGATCCCTCGGTTGGGAAGAATCCCTGGAGGAGTGCATGGCAACCCAGCCTAGCACTTTTGCTAGATAGTCCAATGGACAGAGGAGCCTGGAGGGCTACAGTCCGTAGGGACGCACAGAGTCAGGCGTAACTGAAGCAACTCAGCATGCACGCAGTATAAATCGAGGAGGGCATGGCAACCCACTCCAGTATTCTTGCCTGGAAAATCCCATGGACAGAGAAGCCTGGTGGGNTGCATGGCAACCCAGCCTAGCACTTTTGCTAGATAGTCCAATGGACAGAGGAGCCTGGAGGGCTACAGTCCGTAGGGACGCACAGAGTCAGGCGTAACTGAAGCAACTCAGCATGCACGCAGTATAAATCGAGGAGGGCATGGCAACCCACTCCAGTATTCTTGCCTGGAAAATCCCATGGACAGAGAAGCCTGGTGGGCCACAGTCAATGGGGTCACAGAGAGTTGGAGACGACTGAGCTACTAAGCAGCAGCAGCAGCATGTAGGCCTATCACAAGAAGTTGTTCCTATTTTATTATTTCAAACAAGTACATCAAAAATATTAAATTCAAATTTAGAGTTAATACACACAAACATACACACACACACACATACACACATATCATAGACTAGGTGGTTAAGAAGTGATTTCTTATTTAGTAGATATTAAGGTAAAGATTTTTCCTAATGCTCACTTCCCAAGATGATAAAGGCAGCCCACTTTATATCTTATGTGACCTTGTTTTTATCCATATGACTTATATTTGGCAAGGACATAGAAGTGAATCCAGCAGATGCATACGAAATAGGTATGAAATATTTTGTCAAAAGAATTTAACTTTTAATGGAGGCAGCCATTGGGTCAAATAAGCTAAAATGCTCACTAATTTAAAAATCTTATATGTTTTGATTTGATCTTTTTTATAATATGTAGTAGACTCATACAATGATTCAAGTAAAACAGTGAAACAGCATTTTAAAATGTGATGGCATGAGGAGGGAGACAGCATCTAGTTATCTTGTTTCTATGATCTAGTACCCCACTCTTTCTTTACCACCCCCCCCACCATGCCCACTCCACGTGGAAATGGACAATGCCAGATCTCCAGATCCACCTGGAGAGACAAGGACTCACATTCTTATTTTTCCTAAAGAGCCTAATAACACTTTCTGAAGAAAAGGGAAAGTACTATTTTTCCTTAAAATTCATTCCTTTTAATTCTACCTGAGCTAAACAAACAAACAAACAAACAAAAAATACTAGCCACTTCAACAAGATATTCAATTAAACAGAGTAAAGGTCAACACAATTTTGAAAGGAACATTTGTCTAAGCTGATCGACCAGATTGGCCTTTGAAATATCCAGATTCTCCTAAAGAAAATCATGGCTTGGGTCACTGGGGAGGAGGGGATAAGAGGGAATTCGGGGCACGTACATTTCTGTGATGGTCTCTGGCAGATTCGTGGGGATCTCAGTGAGACCTTTCCCACGGCAGTCTACGATGTTGTTGCTACAGGTACAAGCAGCTGGGCAGTGCAAAACACTGCAAGAAGGAGCCATAAATGACTGGTGACCTGAAAAAGAAACAAACAGAAGGTGTATTTTTTCCTGAACTTCTTAAGTGTCCAACCTGTACACTTGGTTCAAATCGCAAGCATGTTACTGAACAGAAATGCATGTATTTAAATACCTGATCATATGATGACACTACGTTTCTAAAATATATTTTAGGAAGCATGCATTTATGTCTTGGGATCAACAGGTAAAACAAACGAGATCTTTAAAACTACAAAAACGATAATTTTTAAAATTCAAAAGATTTAAGAGAAAGGTTAAATTCTGATTTGAAACTAGAATTCTATACAAAACTATTATAAATTTCAAAAAAGCAGCAATTTCAGATTAATATCTGTATTTCATTTCTAATAAGCTTAGACAGAGCCTGGTCTTGACTGAATTTAAGTAGCTTAACTTACTTTACCTTAAAGAAGGAAAGGAAAATAGCAAAACTTCCCTCTTGGTGGACATAACTGTTGATTCTAAATAAGTAGTCCTGTGCAGATAAGTATGGGAAAAATAAATGATGCTAAGTTTGAGCTCTAGGTAGGTTCAAAATTACTGCTTTTTTTGAAGTCGTGATAGTTGTATCATGTCATTCTGTTAGTTGTAATCTAGATGATTTTTTTGACTTTGTATAGCTTAAACTGTTAGCCTAAGTAGTTACACACAGGTATATGTTTTTACCATTCAATACCAAAATTTTTCTGTTCAAACGGTAAACAACAGACCATCAGGCATGTTGTACCCAATGGGCGTCTGTAAACGCTGAGTTTGTCCCTGCAGCAGGGCCAGCCCTCTCTGCTCTGCAGAGAAAGGGCCCTAGCGGTGGGATTCACAGGGAAGAGGCTGCTGGCTAATTACTAACCCGATCCCTCTCAACAAGTTCCCATACTTTACAAAAATAACCTCAGTCTAAATACGAATCGTCAACTTGCCTTCTTCCTCATCTAGAAAACAGGAAGGAAAAAGTGAAGAGAGAAAAAAGTGGTTAGTAACGAATTGTTAGTCATTTCCTTATTTATTTTTTTATAAAGCAATCAGACCTTATGACAATGTTCCATAACATTACATGCAAATTTGAGTTACAAATATGAGAAAACACATAAAAAGGTTGAAAAGGGAGCAATAAAATAATCCTGAACTAGCGTGTCTTCTCACTCTGCCTTTAGGAAACTGCTATTTATGATGCATTGAAAGTGAAAGAGAAAACTGCTCAGTCATGTCCCACTCTTTGCGATCCCCTGGACTGTAGCCCACCAGGCTCCTCTGTCCCTGGGATTCTCCAGGCAAGAACACTGGAGTGGGTTGTCATGCCTTCCTCCAGGGCATCATCCCGACCCGGGGATCCAACCCAGGCCTTCTGTATTACAGGCAGATTCTTTACCATCTTTACCATGAGAGAAGCCTCTTATGATGCATTATAAACACAAATATTTTAAAATTTTGCTTTATTGTTATTTTGAACAAACACTTCTAAAGCAGAAACAGTCTTATATTTATGAATTATATGTTAATATTTATGCGACATGTATATGCATGTGTGGTAAGTCACTTCAGTTGTGTCTAACTCTTTGGGACCCCATGGACAGTAACCTGTCAGGCTCTCTGTCCATGGGATTCTCTAGGCAAGAATACTGGAGAGAGCTGCCATGCCCTCTTCCAGGGAATCTTCTTGACCCGAGGACTGAATCCTCATCTCTCACATCTCTTGCATTGGCAGGCGGGTTCTTTACCACTAGTGCCACGTGGGAAGGCCCTTATGCAACATACTAACATATAACTTATATGAACTGGGAATCAGACTGTGCAGGTTGACGTCCTTGAGCTCAACTCTATAACCTTGCACAAGGTTACTTACCATCTCTTTTTCTTAGCATTTAAATCTCTAATATAAAGATAATATTACAGTTCTCTACAGATATTATGAGGGAGGTAAATATACATGAAATACTTAAACACATAGAAAGAACTGAAAGTCACCTCTTCAAACTTTACATAACCTATGTCTTAGATTTTGTTTTTAGATTTTTGTTACTGGAGCCAGGCATTGATCTCTTTTAGGCAGAATTGAACAACTAGTACATATGTATACATGAAAAGCATTTTACCACTTTTCAGCTACAGTTCCATTACTTTTTCAATTTCCCAGCCAGGATCCAATTCTTGTTTGTCATTTTTCCAATTGTTAAGATCAAAGTAAGAATGATCTTGCTTAAAGGGAAAATCATGAGTAGCAAACAGAACTATAATCTCAAAAGTTCTTATATTTCTCTTGGAGTGAAAACTTAAAAATCCTCCATCACAACTTAGGTACGAGTCATCAGTAACTGCCAACCATGCAGGATTGTCTTATAGCCTATGACCATCATCACAAACACAGAGGATTTCCATGGAGTGATTAATGTACAACTGCATAGGTTAGTGAGGAACAGTGAAACCTTTCAAGCATGCACGGTGCACAGTTCCTTACATCATAGCATACAGGAATATGAAAACAGAAAGGTTCTTTCTCCCTTACCGCTGCAGACAAATTCTCGTTTTTGAACCTCAGCTACATTGTGGCCCCTCAGGTGAGATGGCCCCATACACTGGGTGTAGAGGCCCACCCGAGGCCTTTGGCGTAGCCAGTCCGAAAGCCAGGCCAGGTGGCAGTCACAGTATAGGTTGTTCGAATGGAGTCGACTAAATGAGAGCCAAGCAGTTTAAAGCAAAAAAACAGAATGGAGTTATTTCAAAATTTGCAAAGTTCATTCATAATAATATATAAGTTTATATCTCAACATAAAATAGGTTAAAGCTTAATAAGGGCCAATTATTTTCCTAAAAATTAAACTGATAACCACAAACTCAAGTCCCTCTTCATCTACTGAACTAAGCAAATACACAGAGAGCTTGAACATGACCATGAAAATCTTTTGTCCGAGGTAAATTGCTTTACAGTTCCAACATACTGGCAGTCAACGGGGGTGGGCAGAGAATTGGGAAGATCAGAGGCCAGGTAGGGGTAGGAGGCATGTTAATAAAAGTTGTGGTTCTCAATCTGGTTCCCAGTTAGTCTTGTCATTATTAGTCTCTCTAGAAACTGCTGGAAGAACCTTTTTAGCAGGTCACTTTCATTTTTTGCTGAACCAGACAGAATAATAATTCAATATAAACCGCTTCTTTTCACATCCTGATTCTGATTTCCTTCTTTTTGTTTAATCGCAGTAAAAGGGATTAGCTGCTTTTGGCTCTTGGGGACATAGCCTCAAAGAGCAGGAATTGAAATTAAAAGACATGGATGGCCGGGAGTGAAGGAATTAAGCCAGTCCCCTCTACGCTGGCACAGACCCATACCAGATCATGGATCCCTTCCAAGTGGCAAATTGCACTTCTCCATTTATAACATATCAGACAAATATATCCACTAAATTAGGTAAATGACTTCAAACTGGCTTTTATATTTTCTCAAACTAAAGAAAAGGACACCCAAAACTATAAATCAAACCATCATTCCCAGAATCATCTATGACACAGTAATACCATTTTAGCCCTTTTTAGCTGATGTGCTTGATTCTAACCCAATAACAGTAATGGATATTAAAACATGGAACTCAGTCCAGAAAGATAATTGGACCATAAAAATGGAATTTTTAAGTAGCAATGATAATATAGAATAATGAAACAACCAAAGCAAGGGAATTTAAAATTAGATGACTGTTTTACATTCTCCTTGAGCCTGAAGATACAGAACAGACTGTCTTCCACTGAAACTAGATGGCATGCCACAGGACAGAAAGGTACATTTGGGAAAGGCTGGGTGACCTCTAGTGAAGTTTGCTAGGAGGTCAGTGGCATCTTTTGGAAGCTACAAAGCACATTCCATACCTTTGCTCTGTAAAGATTTCCATCTAAACCAAGCACATTATACTGATTCAATTAGATGCATATATATTTGAAATGAGAAAACAATATAAAATTTTAAAAACCTGAATAGTATGACAAACTTTAGTGGATTTTTTTACATGAAAATAAGACTCACTATCAAAAATGCAGATGACAGAGTTTCTGCAATCTTAGTGGCTTTAGTTTTTCACAGATTGAAAGCTTGATCAATTTGTTTTTTAAAAATTAGATAAAGTTAATGAGAAACCAATTTCATCAAATAGAGTTTGAGTGAACTGGACCCACTGGGCCAGATTAGTCTCAATCTGATAGCCTCAAGAAAACAAAATTTAGTTATATCTGCTTACTTTTGGAATGATTTTATTTTGCTGAATATTTTTCCAAGGAAATTATAATGCCATCCCATGAAGACTCAATTTTAATGAGAAAACATGAATGAATACTGACATCTAATTCATTAAAAAGTGGCAATTAAACTAATTTTTGATTAAAGAGAGAAAATAAATGTAACGTTTTGAGTTGTAAGCTACTGTAAAAGTGAAAGATATTTTCAAAACACTATTAAAATATATTTACCCTACTTAAACACACTTTTTTTTTTAAGAAGTCCAATGCTTTGGTTATGTTTCCCACAATTTCTCACATATGGTATATGATATACTTTTTATGTCAAAGTGATTCGTGATTGTGAAACTCAATTCAAATGAGATTTATCTCTGAAAATGCTTTAACTAAATACCCCACCCTGGGTTTTGAGGATTAATTCTGCTCTTAAAGAAAAAAAAAATATAGCTGTAGCAAACATTTTTATTAGAGAATAATTTTTATCCACCTAAAATATTTTAATGTCCATCTGTAACTCCTGAAAAGATATTTTAAAATATAAATGCTGACACAACCTTAATTATAGAAGCACTAAAGGGTGATGCTGTAATTTTACATTACAAAGACTGTTGGAGAGCCAGTTTAGCTTTATTAGGATTGGTTGCTGTACAGTAATAATATCATAAAGATTTACCATTTATCATTTCTGACAGCCAATCAAGGAGTCTTCAATTTCTTAATGAAATGTGACCTCCACAATAGCTCAAAGTAAATGTTTTTCTCCCCTCCCAAACTTCCCATAACACATATTATTTAAAAGGAAGCTTTCAAGTTTTCAGAATAATAGTTCATTAATTTCAATATTATATCGAAAACTTTTTAAAAAGTGGTGTTTCCCTTGTTTAGCTCATGATGAACTAATGGTCATATTCTTTACTTGCTAAAAATAGTACTTAAGGGGAATCAATTGATTAAATTGATTTTATATATATTGAAGCTACTTACAAAGTCCTAAGTTTAGGCATATGGTTGAAACTTGCCACAGAAAGTCTAGTAATGTTGTTATTGTTGAGAGTGCTGTAGAATAAAAAAAAGTCAGAAATTTTAGATATGAAAATTTACTGATCATTCCATATGTTAACACAGAAAGAGCTTGTGATTATGCAGAACAAGTATCTGGTAAAGATGGCATCAAGAAGGCACTATATTATACACAAAATGACAAATAAATTTCGTACTTTAACATACTGCTATGCATTCATCAAACACTTATTACAAACCTATGACTTTAGCCACAGTATCTTTGACCATGTAGCTTTATGCACTTTGTACCTACATATCTACTTCTGATATTGGTTAAGGAATGAATATGAGCCATTAGAACATCAGACAATAAAAAAAAAATTGAAGAGTTACAGTTCCTTGAAGGGTATTATGTATTATCAGTGTCCACAAGTAAACAAAACCATTTGAAGTCTCCAGCTGAAATCTCACAACAATAGCACACAATCAGTTCTGTCAAATCCTGGTAATGGTTCTTTCCTGTGGACATCAGCCACCATTGAAATTTGAGTAGAAAGAATAATATCTATATTTGGTATTTGCATTGAGTAGAAAAGACGAGATATACTGTAGCAACATAGTAAAAGCTTAACATATTCTAGCAGTTTTTATTTCTTTATTTATTTATATGGCTGCTCTGGGATGAGGCATGCAGGATATTTAGTTGTGGCATGCAAATTCTTAGTTGCTCGTGTGCCATCTAGCTCCCCCACTAGGGATGGAATCTAGGACCCTTGCTTTGGGAGCATGGAGTCTTAGCCGCTGGACCTCAGGGGAGTCCCTTAGCAGTTTTTAGTTGTAGTCACACACCCTGTTCTTTGTTTAGTGCTGTGTGGTAGTGATGATGGTTTCTTGAAGCTAGAGTCTTGAGCAGGGATGGTCAAGGGAGATACAGTGAAAATAAATATAGTCTTTGCTTGGTTCTAAATTGTCCTACTTTCCCTCTAAAACAAGCATTGTCAGTTGTATTATTACTACTATCTCTACTACAACTATTACTCATTCATTCATCAAACATTTCCTGAATGGCTCTTGTTTTTATGGCAATATGAAATTTCTAAAAATAAATCAGGCATAAATCCTGTCTTAAAATAGCATACAATTAACTGTGGAAACCAATTATACAAATTACAAAAACTTAGAGTTAATACGATTTAGAAGACAGAGTTCTTTTTTCTCAGTCTTACTGTGACAAGACAGTGAGAAAGATAGTTATCCCAGCAATGGGTGAAAAATGTGGAGAGGGCAAATGATTCCAGTACAAAGAAGATACAGTTGGGTGATGATTACATAGGACAAGTTGCTGAGGGAGGCAGGAAAGATGGTTCTTTGGTACAGTTGGATGCTGTTTGATATTCGAGAAGTGTTTGAATTAGACATTGCACATTCACTTGTCTACAGAGGCCAGACAGGAAACATACATGAGAGAAGTAGGCTGCTTGTAAAGAAATAAAATAGGGAAGAGAGATGGAGAAGAGCAGACAGACAGCTGGGGACAACAAGGAGCTTGGGGATGGTGATATTCTTTGTTGTAGCAGCTAATATTCAGCTCTGATGAACTATTGCTCTGCTGTGATGGAAAGCTGCCAAACAATCTGATCTGCTCAAAAGAAGCTAGAAATGGAAGCTCTTAGACCGAGCTTCCTAATTTTTAAATACTGGCAACTCAAATGTTTCAGAGACTCCATGGGCTATGGGGCCATTTCTGCTTGGGCTAAGCAAGATACACTGAGGTCACTTGAGACTAGCTGGGTGGCTATGGTTATCAATGGTGGGATACGGGTATTCAGCAGTCAAGGAATTAACTTAAATTTCTCTGTAAAGCAGGATGCAATAGCTACAGATCTAGAACATGCATGGACTCTTTTTACTATCCAGTTTTGGAATGTATTGAATGATGTAAGAACTAATCTGACTTATCTGAAACAAGTCCCATAGGGAAAAAAAAAACACTGAATGAAGGACCTATAAAGCGCTGAATTGGTTGACTTAAGTTATCTAAAAGCTTCTAGTATTTCCCGGTACTCAAGAGAAATGAGATTTTTCTCAAACACCATTAAAACATATCTCGATGTCTGAAATAAAAGGTTTCACTTCTCAAAGGGATTTGCTTTAAATGACCCCTTTTCCTATTCTCAAAATTTATGCTGACTTTATATGGTTTAAATCTTCAGAGTACACAGCATACTGACTGTTGGATAATGTGACATTGGGGATAGCTTTAAAAAAAAATAATTCACACTCAGCAGATATGCATTAATTTTGAACTACAGCTTCTTATGCTGTGCTGTGCATAGTTGCTCAGTCGTATCCAACCGTTTGCAGCCCTATGGACTGTAGCTCACCAGGCTCCTCTGTCCATGGTGATTCTCTAGGCCAAGAACACTGGAGTGGGTTACCATGCCCTCCTTCGGGGAAACTTCCAAACTCAGGGATCTAATCCACGTCTCCTGCATTGCAGGCGGATTCTTTACCGTCTGAGCCACCAGGGAAGCCGATAAAGAAGGGAAGCCATTAGTTTCTTATAATTCCACACAAAAGAGTTTACACTGCATGCTGAAGCCCGTGGCTATCAATTTGAAGACTTCTCAAAATGTCAATTCATTTAATTCAACTAAAGAAATTATCTTAGTATTTTTATTTAGTGTTGATGCTGGCAAGGGCTTCCCAGATGGCACAAGTGGTAAAGAACCCGCCTGCCAGTGCAGAAGACATAGAGGGAAGGGTTTGATCCCTGGGTTGGGAAGATCGCCTGGAGGAGGGCATGGCAACCCACTCCAGTATTCTTGCCTGGAGAATCCCATGGACAGAGGAGTCTGGTGGGCTACAGTCCATAAGGGTTACACAGAGTGGGACACGACTGAAGCGACTTAGCATGTAGCACGCATGATGNAGACATAGAGGGAAGGGTTTGATCCCTGGGTTGGGAAGATCGCCTGGAGGAGGGCATGGCAACCCACTCCAGTATTCTTGCCTGGAGAATCCCATGGACAGAGGAGTCTGGTGGGCTACAGTCCATAAGGGTTACACAGAGTGGGACACGACTGAAGCAACTTAGCATGTAGCACGCATGATGCTGGCAAAGTAGTATTGATGTTAATATCTGGCAACTGAACAATATGTGGAACCAATGAAATTATTTTGAAGTTAACAATAAGTGTTGATTAGGTATAATAACATGCAGGTGTTATATAAATTCCTATTATGAAATAATGCAAATTTATATACTGCTTTACTTGTGAACACTTTTTCCTGTATGAAAATCTATTTTCTATGTTCAACCTCAAGATTTTGTCTTTGTAATGAGAATATATTCGTGTAAAAAGGATATCCTAATGGGTAAATAAGAAATGTTAGTCTTGGTAATCATTTAGGCCCTCTCAGACTTCGATCTTGATTTATTCCTTCTTATTCCCAAGGGCTAAGCATAGGATTTGGCAGAGTCTGATATTGGATGGATATGAACCACTGTGTTTCAACTAAATTAAATTATGTCTATTCTATAGAAAAGAAAAATAAACCATATAAAACTGGCAAGTCAAGGGATATATGTCATTTCTGAATCTAGTGTCCAAGGACAAGAAAATACTGATCTACAATTAGTTTCCAGTGTTATTTTTGACACAGTATCTTATTAGGAAAATAAACTCTAAATCCTATCAATGAGAATTTCCATAAAAAGTCAGTTCATTAAGAACATACAAGTGATAAACTGTCTCCCTGCTTTCATCTACCTTGGCTTTCCTTCTTGAACTTTAATCACTCTCTCCCTTAATATATATCTTAATGAAACGAATTTTCATCATTGGCCCAGTATGTTTATACCCATCTTCCCCTGTTTGGCCTCAGTATATTCATACATTTGCAAATGAATCACAAATTAACATTTTTAAAGATCTAAAATATTAGAAATCTGAAATTTAAGGTGATGCGCAAATTAATGCTCTTTCATTATTTCCACGTAATAAAAAGATATCTCTAAAAGAGTCATGGATGATAGAAACAACCAAAATGGGTAACCTACTTTCTGAACTCTGTATTTAAAATAGTAGCTTTATATTTAAAAAGCCCCAGACCAACTGTTTATAATGGGTGAACTTTTGATTTACTTGTCAAGAGATTAGGAGATTAGAGCTTAACATATTTAGTCTTTCCACTGCTCTATCCAAGTTAGCCTTAAATTCTTCATTAATTTTTTCCTCTAAAGGTTGGGTCAATCACAAGCATTTAAAAAATTAATATATGTTAAAAGAATGTCTGCTTGACTTTATAATATTTTAACACAAAACATTAAAATTCTTTGATAAAAATTCACATTTCCTTGTTTCGTGCTGATTTTAATTATTTTCTTTAACAAACAAACCCTGACCATTACCTAGCTTTTGGAGATCTACATATTAAAGTACTCAAAAGAGTTCCCAACATTTTGAATTTTTATTTTGACTCAATGAACCATGAGATATTTATCATTCTTTGGCATGTTTCATGATAGTAGGTCTTACAAAAGTCATCTTTTAGATATTTTGTAAACCCAACAAAATATATGAGGTGACCGTGTTTTCTTGAATTTACTGCTTCTCAAAACAATGATATTAGTTTAGAACCAAAAAAGTAAATGAAGAGTTATTGTATTTGTGGGTAAAGTGTTTCCAGTGCTGACCACAGTGCTTGGCACATAGCAGCTACTTCCTCTCTCTCTCTCTCTCAAATATATGTAGAGCACTCACCATATCCTCAATATATTACATATATATTAGTTATTCTGTATCTAATAAGTAAGTTCTTTTGCTTACTAATGAAATATTTTATGATATTCAATTCATTCAAAACATTCAGCAAATTTTTCATAAAGTGTTTGGTACCATTAGTAACAAATTCTTTCATTTGATCTGTCCTATTCAACTAAATAGTACATGTGGTAGTCTCTTCACATATGAGTTTAGTGACATTGACTATAGTTCTGATGTCAGAGCACTATCAAGAAATCATAGTTGTACTGCAGTTATTTTGACTTTGAAATAGCACTAGTGAACTTCCTATATTAAAAATGGCTCTGGAACACAATTTTAAAAGTGAACTTACAACTACAGTTTGTATAATAAGCACTTTAAATTTCTTTTTCCTTTAGAATAAGGTCAATTCTTATCAACATCTCTCACATGGTTAGAGAATAGTGTATATCCTCAGAACATTTTATTTCAATCAACTCATTCTTATATAATTCTTTAAAAATAATAACTGTATGTGATGCAGCTAGAAATTAGTTTCATTTATTCACAATTAACACCAAAACCATATAGAAAAATTGTTAAAATAAGCCAACCTAGTTGAAACAATCAACTTTATTCAGAATTACACTCTGTTCTTCAAATTCAATTTATAAAGCAATGGGATCTTTTTTTGGAAGAATTTCATAATTTCTGGTAACTTTTAATACATGAACTAAAAATTCAAAACCTCTTCACATTTAATTTAGATTCAGATTGATGAATAAATTGAGTCAGGGGAGAATTATATCTTAGAACTATATTTTATTGGAGGAAGAAATTAGTAAGTATACTTAAAAAGTTAGAAAGGTGAATCTTTGGGGAAATTTTTCAGAAGTGTATAGGCGGCTTAAGCAGCTTTAGGAATTAGTTTTCATTAAAATTAGTTTTCATTATAATTAACAATGTCATTAAAATTATTTTTACAGTGTCAAATATCTGTAGAGATTACTCAGTTGCTGCAAATCAATTTTTCAGTAATGTCTATCCAGCAGGAAAGGACAGAAAATGCCAATTATAATTCAAATCTGTGTGTGTTACTTTATGAAGTCAGTAGACTTTAAAATGGACCTAATAGGCGGCTTATTAAATTTAGAAAGTACATTTTAAAAATGGTAAGCTATCTAGTTAAAATGATATTTTAAAATGAGAAATTGAACATTTTATTTCAATCAACTCATTCTTATATAATTCTTTAAAAATAATAACTGTATGTGATGCAGCTAGAAATTAGTTTCATTTATTCACAATTAACACCAAAACCATATAGAAAAATTGTTAAAATAAGCCAACCTAGTTGAAACAATCAACTTTATTCAGAATTACACTCTGTTCTTCAAATTCAATTTATAAAGCAATGGGATCTTTTTTTGGAAGAATTTCATAATTTCTGGTAACTTTTAATACATGAACTAAAAATTCAAAACCTCTTCACATTTAATTTAGATTCAGATTGATGAATAAATTGAGTCAGGGGAGAATTATATCTTAGAACTATATTTTATTGGAGGAAGAAATTAGTAAGTATACTTAAAAAGTTAGAAAGGTGAATCTTTGGGGAAATTTTTCAGAAGTGTATAGGCGGCTTAAGCAGCTTTAGGAATTAGTTTTCATTAAAATTAGTTTTCATTATAATTAACAATGTCATTAAAATTATTTTTACAGTGTCAAATATCTGTAGAGATTACTCAGTTGCTGCAAATCAAATTTTCAGTAATGTCTATCCAGCAGGAAAGGACAGAAAATGCCAATTATAATTCAAATCTGTGTGTGTTACTTTATGAAGTCAGTAGACTTTAAAATGGACCTAATAGGCGGCTTATTAAATTTAGAAAGTACATTTTAAAAATGGTAAGCTATCTAGTTAAAATGATATTTTAAAATGAGAAATGTCTTTCCATCGCACAGCAACTAAAATATACCAACATATCAGCTTTTAAGGTTCGGGTTTTTTTAAATTTTCCAGTACAACTGATGCTATCTATATATATAGCAATTCTGGGAATTCTTATAAATCCCGTGTATAAGACTGTTTTACCACAAGGAGAAACACTTAAAAGACAATACGTGCGAACATGTGAGTGTCTTTCCAAAATTAAACAATTCTACCTAAGCATACAGATACAATATACAAGATTTTGCACCCATGCATTTCCACTCTTCTCTGCATTTGCTCTGAATTATTTAAGGGTTCTCTTTCTCTTTCAGAAACCATCCTGACACAAGATTTCAAGCTCACAGATAAGCATCCACATTAGCACTCCCTAAACACAAAGCTCTGGTTAAAAGGGTAAGAGAAATAAGCGGTACTTACAGCACTTCCAGGTCCCGGAGAGCCCTGAACGCCCCGTCTTCTATACAGCTGATCTGGTTGTAATCCAGTTGCCTGTTAAACAGATTAGAAGAATATGTGAAAGACTGGACACTAGCAGGGTTAGGTGAAAGGAAGTCTCCTGAAGGGTCTCTCAAGCCCTAGCCGCAACAATCAAACTGCTTTCACAAATCCACTCATCTGCAGAAGAATGTCACAAGCCATTCTGGCCTCGGTGCCGCCACTGAAATCTCTTTTTGTTCTGAACTGTCTGTGCAAATAGCAGCCCTCGGAAAGCGCCAGTAAATAATAACTGCACCTTATATTAAATGCCATAGGAATGCAATTTCATTACATCAAGAAAAGCTATCCATTAAGAGCTTTCAGCGTCATCTTGCTGAAACAATTTCATTAAGGTAAAGGACTGTAAATCACTTAATGTCACATGCACCCCTCAGTGACCTAACAGAATCCATTTATCAGAGAAGCCCAGCTGCATGTTAATTTCACTATCCTTGGCAAGAAAGAGCAAGACTACTTTTAGGTTTTCTTCTTTTAAAAGCAGCTTTTCTTCAAGAACTTCAAATCAAGAAAGAGAAACAACACTCCATCTATCTCCTTGCTATTCCTAACTAGGCATATACTTTACAAAATAACCAGTTGTTTCATATTAAGCTTCACTGTTTCCATAATTTACACTATCATTAATGGTGAATCCATGGCACTGCAAATATTACAGACTTTTCAGTTAAAGAGCTTCTCAAATTATACCACTCTCCAGAAACTAACTTTTTAGAAAACTAAAAAAAAAATTATCTTCTCAAAGACACTGATTTCAGCCCCAAACACAAAGAAACACATACTGCAGCAAGGATAAAATTCTACATATATCTACAGTCAAACATTTAAAGCTGTATTAATTCACTCCAAATAACACAAAACTCAAATAAGTAAATCTTCTCCAGCAGTTATTACTCACTTATTAATGTTTAAAGATTGAAAATAAAGCCTGTTTCAAACTTAAGTTTGCTTTCTCCTACCGTTTGTTTGGGGAATTAAAATTTCCTTGTTCATACTAAGGAATTTACTTGGTTGAAACAGACAACTAAGTACTAAATCCCACTGCCTTCTCCTTTTTTCTTAAACAAATAATCAGCTTTTATCTAAAATCTAGTAGCCTGATGCTCAGTGATATTGTTCTTACAAAGAAAAAGTCTTTTAATGTTTTACTTGAGATAAAAACCAAATGGTTGATGATATGGGTGAGTTGTCAGCCTTGCATCCATTGGGAAGGGAGGTACATAAACAGGGTAGGCCTATGACCCTAATACAAAGATTAGGATCTTTATATTATTTCAAGTGCAAGATTCACCAAAAAGGCCTAATTCACATTTGAGGTTTGTTCTTAAGGGAACTGTTTGAAATAGCTGTTTTTCTCACAAGGCAATTGAATAAAGGGGCAATGATTTAATTCAGTGACTTTCAGAGGGGCCTCTTCAAATTCTCTACTTTAAAAATTATGTACATAGAGAATGCCTCATGAAATATACATCTCATTTTTAAGAAGGTTTCTGGGGGACATAATCATACAGGAGGCTACCTTGATACCATGCAAATTGTGTGATCTAAGATGTGCAATACAAAAAAGGTGAGCCCTGGAGAAGATACAATTTTATTGCCTGTATAAACTAAGGCTTTCCCCAAATAACAGCTACCACTCATGCAACTGTAAAAGCTGAAGACATCTCTGCTTATTAGGAAGTATACGGATGTATAATTTTATTTTCTAAGAAGACTTTTAAAGTAATATGGTCGCTGCGCTTCCAAGAAAACACTTAGATTCTGGAGCACTTTTGATTTTTACAGATTAAATTCATTTAACAATTAAGTTAATAGCCTTTTTTTTAATTTTAAAGTGCTAAATATATATCTGCACTACTATTCTCTAACCTCTTGAACAATTTATCAAAGCCATTTAAATTAGTACAATGGCATGAAGTGTTACCCTTGACACACTACAAAAGAGAAATTGTTTCCAGACAAATTGGCAAAATCTTTTAATGCTATCAAATTTGCCTAATGCAGTCTCCAGGTTAATCTGTAAAAGGGTGAGCTGTATGTTTGCCCATACCTTATTATCCTTAGCTGTCAATGTATAAATCAGTGCTGACACAGCTTCTTTTAAATCATGCATACTATACACAAAAGGAAGCCCTAGCTTGCCAGAAAGCACTCAAGCAAATCTTGTCCTACAAGTACTGAAAGGCAGATTACTTTCTATATACCACCAGAAGTTGAGACGCTGGTGGAAACTTTGCTAATTTTATCCCTCTTTAACATTGCTCATGATTATACGCTTCTTCTGATTCTTAACAGAAGTCTAAGCCCTTATTGGCACTAAAACATTAAGGATATTTGGTTCTCATACGACCAAATTCTTCCCTAACAGTTTCCTGGATGCTGTCATGTCTCAGGTCAAATATCTTCTGGGAAGGAAGGTATTTTATGAAAATGTTACTCATTTGAAAGGATAATGAAAATCAAAGCAGACAATTTTTTCATCAATGGATAGATTTTTTTAATATTCAAAGTTACATTTATGGAAAGTACTGTACTCACATGATTGCTCATGAGAAAATCTCTGCACAAACCTCTGTTTATCTGCATATGGTTCAAGATAAACAGTGTCAAAGCTATACAAAAGTGTAATTTATTTCAGAGTTTCTGGACTATTTTTCTGCACCTTGTTTCTCTCACACTGTTCACTTCCTTCACCACCTTTTAAACCCTGGGCATTTCTGCCTTTCTATAAACAGGAAAGGATGTGGTCAGCCATGAGTTTAGTGGCACATTTAGATGTGATTACACGTCATGCCATGAAATTGTTTGGAATTAAGTAATTGTAGGAGGAAAATTTTTTCACTTTTGCAAGAAGTAACGTTACAGCTATTTATCCAGACGTAAGGTAAATTTGTTGATCTATGGATGATAAAAGAGTACTGGGTGTCTCTAACAGCTCGAGGGTCCTTTTCTAACATGGCCTACTTTCCAGGGAAAAGCAAGCTAGCACTTTGGTCTCCTTTAGACTTCTAACCTGCATAGTCTCATCCAGGCTGCTGAGTCTTCTCCTCCTTATTTTCTACCTCCAAACCTCCTCTCTGCTTCTGTTCAAATTCCAAATCCCTCCTCCCTCTGATCCATCACTGTCCTAGTCTGTATGTGTGTGGTTTGAAGCAGTGGCTTTATCTTTAATTTCATGAAAATGATTTTGTTAAAAACATACTGTTTTTCAGTCACGAAGTCACGTCCGACTCGTCGCGACCCTGTGGACTGCAGCATGCCAGTCTTCCTTGTCCCTCACCATCTCCTGGAGTTTTCAGATTTGTCTCAGCATTAACACTCTATGATTCTATTTTTAATGGTAACTATTCGTCTTCTGATGCTCTAGAATAACTCTAGACTGCTTATTTCATTTTTTCTAGCACTGTATTCGACAATGCAGTGCACGTTTATCAAGTGTGATCACTCTGTGCTTTTCTCACATAAAATTTCTGAAGTTGATCTGCTTTTCTTTAAGACTAAAAATAATTTAGTTTAGTTTCAAATTTTGATTAATTTTTGGTATGAAAGATAATATAACATGTTGCTAGATATAAATTTTAACAAAAAGGTATGTTAAATGACAGAAAGTTTGTACATTTGCTTACTTGGCATCTTAAAACATAACTGGAGACACTGTATTCTGTTGCTTTTTTCCCTAAGATTTCCTGTTTTCATTGTTAACAATCCATATACCATACTGTCTGAATTACACATACAAAACACATCTTCCTGCATTAACTTAAGTTGGTTTTGTCCTTATCCATAGAAAATTCATATTTCAGTGCAGTGTCCAAGTAATAAGATCTTATTACAAATTGATTTTCTTTTTGTAAGAATTAGAACACCATAAAATATACTTACCTCTGGAACAATAGTGAACATAAAAAATCTTTAATAATTTCGAAGCCAGGCAGAGTCTGTACATACTGTCAACAAAACTGTTATGACTAGGTTCCAATTTTGCCAGGGTTTTTTAGGTATGAGAAAGTTTCATTCATATTCAACTCACTACTGTAAGATGACAAACTCCAAGAATTTAGTTGACTTAAAACACATCAAAGTTATTAGAATCAGTATGAGAGAATAACAACATTTCGCTAACCTGATAAAACATAAATGTAATGGGAGAAAACCAAAAAACGCTGGTAAGGATATGGGCAGAATCTGTTCTATCTCTTCCCTTGTATTTATAAAGTTCAGGTAAATATGAGTGTCTAAATATATAAATCTTATGCCAATAATGATTGTTCAACAAGTAGTCCAAGATTTAAGTCATAATATACAGAGGTCCGTCTAGTCAAGGCTATGGTTTTTCCTGTGGTCATGTATGGATGTGAGAGTTGGACTGTGAAGAAGGCTGAGTGCCGAAGAATTGATGCTTTTGAACTGTGGTGTTGGAGAAGACTCTTGAGAGTCCCTTGGACTGCAAGGAGATCCAACCAGTCCATTCTGAAGGAAATCAGCCCTGGGATTTCTTTGGAAGAAATGATGCTAAAGCTGAAACTCCAGTACTCTGGCCACTTCATGAGAAGAGTTGACTCACTGGAAAAGACTCTGATGCTGGGAGGGATTGGGGGTGGGAGGAGAAGGGGATAACCGAGGATGAGATGGCTGGATGGCATCACGTACTCGATGGACGTGAGTCTGCTGAGTGAACTCTGGGAGATGGTAATGAACAGGGAGGCCTGGCGTGCTGCAATTCATGGGGTCACAAAGAGTTGGACACGACTGAGCAACTGAACTGAACTGATACAGAGGGCATGAGAAAAATTTAAATTAATCCATCCTAGAGAGAAGTTTCTGCAACTGTATCATTTACCTTAGCATGAAAGCACAACTGTGTTAGCCTGGGCATCAGTGAAGAAAATAACCAAGGAAAGGACTTTCTGAAGAATCTTAAATTACTTATGTTATTTGAGAATTTAACTCTTTTGCAATGTTTCAAGTAGCACTTTGTTTTTCTCACAGGAAGAAAGAATCTCAGCTTTTATTGGAATAAGCCATAGTATAAAGTCATATCCATTTGTTAATTTATTAGGAGGAAGTTCAAGGTAGCTCTAAGAGAGAAGATAATAGACACTGGAGGAAAGACAGCTAAACTGACCTTCCAGTTCTGGTAAGTCTAAATAAACTAATCAGGGAAGTAGAAATTGAAACCCACAATAATAATAATTGTTAGCATTTATTGAATGCACAGTAAATAGAAGGGTCTTTAGACATACCCATCGTATTATTCCTCACAATTATTTGAAAAGGTAGGTATTATCGTTATTTTGATTTTACAGATAAGAACAGAAGGCCCACAGAAGTTAAACAAGTATGCAAAACAAGTAGTAAATGTTTAGTGAAACCTTGATTCAACTTTAAATCTATGTATTGTTGAAGCCCTCATTAGACACAGGTGGCTAGGAAGAGAAATTCAGCAGCTATTCGTTCTGCAAATAGAGGTTTAGGCTGAATTTCTAAAGGCAAATTTTCAAGGAAGAAGTCAGAAGAAGAATATTACAGAATTTCAGAGAAGGAAGAGATTGCCCTAGGCGAAAATAATAGTGTGAGGGAGAATAAAAAATCCCTTAATTCCTAAAAAATGGGTAGAATCCAGTAAGACAGAAATAAAAGTGGGTATTCCCTATGGAGGAGACTGGTTCAAAGAATAGTTGTGAGCCGAGGCTCTATAATGTTCAGAGTAAATTTCTGCAAGACAGAGATCGTTCTGATTTGAGCAAAGAACTTGTGAACAGATTCAGTGGGAGAGGGGGCTGTGAGCCTGCACAGGTCTCTGAATTTTGGGATCAGTAGGAATATCTAAAGAGACTGGAAGCAATGCCATTGGGTAAAACTCACTGTTCTCTCAGAGAATAGCCCATATTCCTATAGACCCTGTAGAACTATTGTAGACAATATTCCACTAAATTCCCAAGGCTTTACCATGATGCCTATAGCAAAGTATTTTGCTTTTGTTTTAATAAGCAGAATGATTTTCAACCAGGAAGTGATGGGATGAAAAACAATGCTTTATGTAAACAAAATTTGGCTGGAACATTGAAATTCCCTAATGAGAATATAAACTGGTGATCAAAATTCAATTAGCAGGTTATTATAATTGTTCAGAGGGAGATAAGTATGGCTGGCTGTCCAGGGTTGGGGAATGCAAAGTTGGAGAGGTTACTGGTAACAAACTTGCCCATAGTTACTGGGGATTATCACAATTCAGTGTACTTTTTTACAGGGAGTACAAAGCAGGCAATTTACAGGACCATGGACAGTTCCCATGGTGCCGACTATGGCATCTGGTGAGTTCCTGATACACTTTACATTTTAGAACCCAGATAACTGCGAGTTACAGGTTATCCCTTATGACCACAGGCAGCAATCTAGATGTTAGTGAAAGTCACTCAGTTGTGTCCAATTCTTTTCAATCCTGTGGACTACACAGTCCATGGAATTCTCCAGGCCAGAATACTGGAATGGGTAGCCTTTTCTTCTCCAGAGGATTTTCCCAACCCAGGGGTGGAACCCACGTCTCCTGTATTGCAGGCAAATTTTTTTACCAGCTGAGCTAAGAAGGGAAGACCTAAAATAGATGTTAAGAGGGGCTCTAGTCCTCATATCATAAAAATAAACTTCATTTGCTATCTATATAAATGAAGAATCATCTCCACAGATACATTAGGAAGGTTCTGTGCCTAAGAACCATGTGTGGTATTTATTCTAACACTAAGGATAGTAGGCCCCTTGAATGAGAAACCAATCTCCCCTTCGAAGTCTCTCCAGTCTCAGGCTCACTGAAAACACTCTAGGAAGGAGCTGAGAGCAATAAAAATCACAATTTTAATTTTATACAAATGGATCTTCTTTTTATAATAATTATGTAATAAATATGTAATTAAGTATGATGAGAAATACAGTAAACTAAACATGAAAAGTAGCTGATTATGGTCAACATTCTGTAAATATGATTTAACTTACAGGTCAAAGATAAGGTAAGTTTTGCATTTGAATGGTAAAATACGTAATACACTCTTTGATTGTTAGTGCTTCCCTGATGGCTCAGACAGTAAACACTTGCAATGCAGGAGACCTGGGTTCTATTCCTGGGCCAGGAAGGAATAGAAGGGAATGGAGACCCACTCCAGTATCTTACCTAGGAAATCCCAAGGACAGTGGAGCCTGGCAGACTACTGTCCATGGGGTTGCGAAAGAGTCGGACAGGACCTGCTAAACAACAACAACATGAAGATGACAGAGGAAGGAGAAGAGTAGACTGACATCTTAAAATTGGGAAGCGTGGGAAAAAAGCAAAATATGTGTCTTCCTGTAATTTACTATACAACTGTGAATTTTCCTCCTATGGGTTTTAAATGATCAATCATCAGTAAAATAAACAGAAGATGATAGAGTTTCAGAAAAAAATTTCTAAATAATATAATAGTGTGTAACAACATATAGATTAACCTTCTTTTTCCTATTTGCCAAAACTTATCACTAATAATCAGTGCATCTAAATAGTTTTGTTTCTTAAAAATACATAGTCATGCATTCTTATTTCCCAAATGACACCATGACTTACTCAAAGAGAACCAAGTTAAATCATCTTTTAACTTAAATGCTTGTCTTTAAATCAATATATAGTTTAAAAAAATAAATATTTTCCCCTCACTTGTTTTAACCTATGGATAGCTTTAATAGAAAGAGGGAATACAGTTGATAACAGATGAAAATTTACTAGAATTTGTATAATGCAAGCAGATAGAAAATGAATGTCTTCATTCACAAATAATAAAGTTTGGAATATAGAGTACATTTTGAAGATATACTGCAACATGAAAGAAGAATAAAAAACAGATATGATGTACTTTAAAGAGACTATCTAAAATAATGCTTGTTGGAATTTAATTATTTTAAGTATTCAGGTCCTGCAACGCAGGAGACTCAGGTTTAATCCCTGGGTTGGGAACATCCCCTGGAGAAGGGAATTCCAGTATTCTTGCCTAGAGAATTCCATGGACAGAGGAGGCTGGTGGACTACAGTCCATGGTTTCACAAAGAGTCAGACACAACTGAGTGGCTAACACTTTCACTTTTGCAATCTCAAGAACTATTGTCAACAATTTGAATTTTAAGTTCATAAATTGGTGTTTTTTGTTTAAATCCTGGGATAACATGAGTAGAAATTATTTCACATAAAAACAAGAGACTCTTGGAAAATTTTTGAACTCATAAAATGCATACTTAGAGAAAAAGCTTGCAAGTCTTAGCAATAAAGCAAAATTTAATTTGAATATTCTCCTAAATCATTCAATTGAAAGGAAAAGCCTCATACATACTTGTAAACAAAACAGCGCCACAATGTAACACGTCTTCATTCAGAAATGATCAGGAGATAGCCAAGACTTTACTAGTCAGTGTTACACATATTAAATATATATACAAATTTATCAAGAAAAATAATATAAACAGTGATTACCACTTCAGTAAGGCATCATTTGGTAATGATACTACCAGTACTTTCATTCACACTTGGAGAGTTCAAAAACACATATGTAAATCCTATATAAATTGGCTGCCAGTGACTACTATAAACACTATTAGATAGTTGATATTTTGATACGATCTTGTTATTCTCAGATCTCACTGTCTCAAATGCCGGGGGAAAAAAAACTGGTTTAAGTAGCAGCTGGAGAAAATTGGGTAACAACACAAAATATAAAGGGTCTTAATCCAGTTTGGAAATTAATAGAGGTAAGCAAAAAAGTTATGGGATGTCCTCCCTGGAGATATTAAACAGCAAGATAAATGTCCATCTGTCTATAATAGTTTTACTGTGGCTTGCCTGAAGGAAAAGGAATAAGATCTGCTAATTTGCAAAATTTCCACAGCATCAATTTCATATTGTCAGGATGTTGCCTTGAGCTTATTTAGCCAATCCACAAGATTAAAGCAAGTACTTCCAGTGAAAATCTTCTGATACCTGGAATTTACTCAGAATAAAGCCTGAATATGTGGTAACTCCAATAAACCCAGTACAGTGCATTAGGCCAATATTTTAGACAATGCTATACAAAATATCAAGGTCTTCTCTGTAGCTCAAAGGGTAAAGAGTTTGCCTGCAATGCAGGAGACCAGGGTTTGATCCCTGGGCTGGGAAGATCCTCTGGAGAAGGGAATGGCAATCCACTCCACTGTTCTTGCCTGGAGAATCCCATGGACACAGGAGACTGGTGGGCTACAGTCTGTGGGGTTGCAGAGAGTCGGACATAACTAAGCAACTAAAACTACACAAAATATTATCCTGATGCAACTAAAGCACATATTTCTTCTGTAAAGCTTTCTGTTTTCTCTTTTATCTCTGAAAGCCTTGAATACTAGCCATCATGGGAGCATGAAGGCTTGTCCAAACTGTAAATGAACACACTGACATGATATACAGGACAGAGCATTATGCCTCTCCTTCCCACACTGAATGGACTTCCCTTGTGGCTCAGCTGGTAAAGAGTCTGCCTGCAATGTGGGAGACCCTGTTTTGTTTCCTGGGTCAGGAAGATCCGCTGGAGAAAGGATAGGCTCCCTATTCCAGTATTCTTGGGCTTCCCTGGTGGCTCAGGTAAAGAATCTGCTTGCAATGCTGGAGAACTGGGTTCAATCCCTGGTTTGGGAGATCCCCTGGAGAAGGGAAAGGCTATCCACTCCAGTATTCTGGCCTGGAGAATTCCATGGACTATACANTTCCTGGGTCAGGAAGATCCGCTGGAGAAAGGATAGGCTCCCTATTCCAGTATTCTTGGGCTTCCCTGGTGGCTCAGGTAAAGAATCTGCTTGCAATGCTGGAGAACTGGGTTCAATCCCTGGTTTGGGAGATCCCCTGGAGAAGGGAAAGGCTATCCACTCCAGTATTCTGGCCTGGAGAATTCCATGGACTATACAGTCCATGGGGTCATAAAGAATGGACATGACTGAGTGACTTTCACTTTCACTTCCCACACTGAACATTCATAATAATAATAATGTCAATACTTATGGACTTTTACTGAGTCATTATTTGATGACCTACATTTACCATTTTAATAACAATGTGAATTAAAATTTACTCTCAGTGCTAACATATTTTACTAAATATTTTTCTTAACTTTTAATGATAAAACTAAACTTCAGAGTCCCATGAAACTTAATTTTTTTGAATAATGTAGTTTGATCTATTGTTTAATTAACTATAAAATTTCAGAAAATTGTAAGTATGATCCTTTTTAATTAAATAAGCCTATAAATGCATTAAGGTGTTTCAAGGTTGTTTCCATGGTCTTTCACACTTTTACATGGAAGCCAGTGAGAGTAGCAGGAATAAATTGTTCTTTTGACCATCACCATTCAGCATCCACATAGTTTCTTAAGCCCCCTTTCCTCCATAAGAAAAGAAATCTCCAAAAATAAAGTCATTTGTATGCCATTCTACTCAGCTTTCTCCATATTCTGACTGCTATGCTTTCTGCTAGTGCTGCTATTCCGAATTAGTACTGGTTCATCTTAAAGATACAGACATATTCTGTCCATCACACAGGTACATACACATTTCATTTAATTTTATCCTCCAATCCCTTCAAAACCCAGTAATCAGGCTTTGAATAGGTCTTAATAAGTTCTTACTTTCTCAATCTGCTTTTATTGACCAATATACAGTATGAACCAACCTCCTTGAAGATTTCTGTATATTTTCTTTTCAGTAATTCTTTTCTAAAGTATTCCCTGATAACCTCAAGCAACACCTTTATCTCTTTCTTTCCTCAGTATCTGTGGTACTTCACAATTTGCTTATAAATCAGGGTCTTGCATATATTTAGTACCTTCTGATATATATATATATATATATATATATATGTATTTTTTTTCTACTTTGCAGCTTAATGTCTAATTGGCCCATGGTCTATCTGATCTCTCACTAATATTGCAGATTAGTCCATATTCTAATTTTCTCTCTCCTTAGGACCTTTTTTCTCTAATAATCACAAGTGCAAGCAATTATTATATTGATTTCATAAAAGTAAAAATTAAGGATCAGTGAAGTTTAATGAATTGTCATGTTTACAAAAAAAACAAAAAAAAACAGCAAAATATTCTGAGACTCTAGTCCTAGGCTCATCTCATGGTTTTTAAATAATTGTGTTTAAATTGGAAAAGGGGAAATGATATAGTGGGGGAAAATATTTTCCAAATCTCACCAAATCAATGATGCATTCCTCAAAGTACATTGGTCAGTATCTCACTTTTCTTTTTATCTCTAAACTTTTAGAATTGCATTTTTAAAGAAGAAACAAAGAGGAATTAAGGAAGAATTTCACCATGACTGGTGTCTCACTCCTAAATGTGTCCTTAAACATGGGAGAAAGATTACTTACAGACTTGGATTCCCTAAATATTGTTACTAAGATTAAAAGCCACCTGTTTTCAGGCTTTAGCGAGAATACTGTTAAAAGACTGCAAGAGGCATTCCCAAAGGGTGGTCAACTTTGGCCATTACTGTTCTTTCACAGAGACATATAGACAACTTGAGTAGGTGCTACATAAAAATCTTTGCGTTGTTCTGACAAGAGATAATATACAGAGGCAGTTTTGAACACCCTGTATCTCTGAATCTACTTGAAGATTTTCCTCAGTATTCATTAGAGATTAAATCTAAGCAAATAAAATCTCTTTTAACATGTAAATGCTAATAAAAGTCTAAGGCCAGGATTTTGATGGTGCTATATATTTATACTTAGAAGTCTATATTTTTCTATCTCTACCTGTACACTTAGAAAGTACAAATTTAAAACAAAAACCATTTACAATGAAGAGAAGATGTAGAGCCCATAGCTTATAGCCTTATAAACAGTCATCTTCTGTGATGAAGGAGAACATCTGTATCGCATTCACTACTTGAGAAATGTTGGATTCCACCATGGAAAATTCTGAAAGTAAGTTAATTCTTGAAAGAGTTTCTGCCCCGTTTATTACAAAGGTAAGAAACACTGAATTCCTGATAGTTAATCTCAGCACACAGGGGCTTTTCCCTTTACATTCCAAACTAACGTAGAAGCTAAAGAAAACACTTTACATCCTAGTTTCACAGTCGGTCAAAACCCGTTGTTTTAAAAGGTTAATATGATACTTTAAAATTTATTAAGATACATATCGATAATGTTAGGGTTGCCACTGTAATCTTAAACCTGCTATGTAAAGAGCTATGTGCACTTACAAAACAACACATCTACATCAGACACTAGATTAAAGATTTACCAAGGAAAAATACATAGGTTTCTTTTACTTTGCTTTTTAAAGAAGGCTATACATATATTCTTTCATAAAGATAAAAAGGAAAATCTAAGAAAAGTATTCACACAAATTGAAAGACATTTTTCTCATTCTCACACTTTGGAATTTAATAAAAATGGTGATCTAAAAGCTATTTTAAAAAGCAGTAGCTCTAGGCCACAGGTATCTCCAACAAGAAAATATTATCTACTGTTTCCAGAAAAAAATAGTCTGCATTTCCAATAAACACCAATAACAAGTTAAAAAGGTACTATTGAAATAAGCTCATAGTAAGAGGGAAGAAAATACATTGTAAATGCCTTTTAATAAAATCATTTCTTTAGACTTCACAAGGTTAACCAGAAGGTTTGAAGAACCTTGTGATAACAACTGCAGTTGTTATTTGATAACTTCAGTTTCAAGACATCTTCTAAAAGAGACTTCCTTCAGATAACATGTAAAAATGATTTAAAACTTATTGTTACAAGTTCTCCTGAGGAAGCATAAAATGCATAAGTTTTCACCATTTCTTTCCTGACACTTTATTTAATACGAATTAAACTTGGAAAATGGATAATTTTAAAAACAACAGTATCAATTAGAAAAAATACTTACAGATTTTTAATATCAACTGCCCCACGAAAAGCTTTCCTTGGAATTGCCTGAATCTGGTTTTCACTGAGGTCACTAAAAAAGAAAAGGGATAAAAGGTTAAGCTATAAATATTTAAGAGTTATTTTAATAATTATTGAGAAGTGATGTCACTTTCCAAAAAAGAAAGCTAAAGAAACACTAAATCATTATAATTAAATTAATAGCATTAGATGCAATTTCTATTTCTAATAGAAATTAAAATTTTGGACAAAAGGGTCTCTTGAAGTAACTTTTCAGATCTTTAATTCATAATAAATTATTAAATATGGTTCTCTTAAATTTAAAAGTTAATTCACTTCTGTGTAATAAAATATTTCTTTAAAACAAATAGTAAATTGTTCATAACTCAATTTTAAAGGGTTCTAAAGAAATCGTACTTGATATTTCTCCAACACCACTGATATAACTTAAGAAGTATATAGGAAAATAGTTCCTTTTAACATCCTAGAGAAGACTGGGCAAAACTGATAAGACCAGGGCAGTATGATTAAGTTTTCATAGCACTTTAAGTAATCTTGAAAATGGAACATGGCAGTACTGGCCCAACAATAAAACCCACAGTTCCTGCATGAAATATTAACAGCACATTGATTTAAAACCTTCTTTAAATAATTCTATTATAACCATAAACACAGACCATCTATATTTGCATTTTAATTTAATCGAGAAATACATTTTAATCAAGGGAATAAAAAGCACTCTTTGAGCTGAAAGGAGAGTTTGTAAAAATTACTCATCTCATGAAATGGATCGTTATTTTCCCTTCAGAGTTCAGACACAATTCTATACACTCATATAGTATTGTTAGCCTTAACAAGCAGGAAATAAATACACAATGCAAGAAATGTCATCGAAAAGAGGAAATTTTAAGTAACGCTACCACATAGCAGAAAGCTGAAACAGCAAACAAATAAAGTATTAAAGTAACAATAAAGGTACTAAAATTATCTTTAAAATTCAAAATAACCGACGCTCATGAAGAAAGGTGAAGCTACTGACCACGGGTGTGTGGCTGATGAAACAGAGCCATTTTCCAATTAAGCGAAGGCATACTGGACAAATTCATCGACAGCCTCTCCCCGAGTGCTTATGACCAGAGCTGGTTGCTCACACAGTTGTGACCACACAATAGAGAGAACTGGCTGATATAGAGATTTAGTGTGCGGTTTTGACCTCATGAGCACCAAGTTTTAAACTGAGACTTGCATTTATATGTCAAAATCCGCAATGTTCAAACAAAAAAAAAAAAAAAAGGTTCGCTAAGCAATCTGTAGAAACAAACGTTAGTCCATTTAAAGAGTAAATGTCCTTAGAAAAAAGAGAAGTACATATATGTTTTATGGCAAACAGTGAGTTTGTAAGATATGCTTACGTAGGTGCTAATGTAGCCATTAATGTCCTAAGTGAACTGTTTTCAATAGCTTCTGTAGATCCCTAAGAGTAATAAAACTTCATTTCCTTAAAAATCGCTTGTTTCTCCAGCTTGTCATTGATTCAGACTGACTTCCTTCCTTTGTTTAATTACATCGAATTAAGAATACGTATTTAAAAGCTTTAATGCCAGAAACAGTGCTCAAAGGAGGCTACTAAGTTAGAAGATAACAGAGATGCTAGAGAAAGACATTTCAGAAAGTAGTAAGAAGTGAGGAGGGAAAAAACTGAGTTCAAGCAAATTTAAATCCAGAGCGCTCCTTGAAAACCGATAGTGATTTTATTGTTGTGCCTCTGTCAACTCAGTGTTTTCTCATCATTTGTTTTCTTTTCCCACTTCTCCTAGGACAAAATAAAAACTGCTTTAGAGGCTGTGTGAGTGAGTGTGATTGTGAGTGTGTGTGTGTGTTCAGTCGGGCCCTACGCTTTGTGACCCCATAGACGGTAGCCTGCCAGGCTCCTCTATCCATGGGATTTCCAGGCAAGAATACTGGAGTGGGTTGCCATTTCCTCCTCCAGGGCATCTTCCCAACCCAGGGATGGAGCCACGTCTCCCGCATCTCCTGCACTGCGGGCAGATGGATGCCACTTGGAAAGCCCAAGGTGAAAAAAAGTGGCAGAGATGCTGACTTCAGATTTTAGTCTTTTTGATCGCCTCAGGCAGAATTCTAGAACATAGAAAGGTTTTGTTTTTCTAACACTTACCATCTTATCTTTTATATAACAGTGAGTAACAATTAGGCTCGGAGCCTTAAGATCAACGTTTCATGTGTCACTGCCCCAGGAGTAGACTATTCTATGAGATCTCTGAGCTTGTGCCCACCTCACTCTGGCAGCCAACTTCAGTTATGGATCTCAGTTCCCTTAAGTTAAGTCGACAATGTTCACCCACGACAGGAAGAAGAACCTAAACAAGTTTTTCGTACCTTCTAGATGCAATATTTAAATTTTAGAAATAATACAATATCAAAATTTATATTTCAAACCACATAACCATCTTGTGAAGTAGGTATTATTATTATCACTGTTATTACTTATTATTATAAAGAAACCAAGCTTCAGAGATGTCAGGTATTAGTGCTAACCAATGACATAGAGTGTTAGATATAGAGGAAATCCAGATAACTACTGAGTCAAGATGAGGAGATTTCTAAAGATGACACTGGGGGCTATTAAATCCATCTCAACATATCCTTTCTGTGACCTAAAACTTGAGAGATTTTTTTCTTACTTCATCCTGCTGCTGCTGCTGCTGCTAAGTCGCTTCAGTCGTCTCCGACTCTGTGTGACCCCAGCCTCTGACTTATTTCGTTGGCATTTTTGTGTGAAATAAATGGCACAGCCAAGAGTATGGAGGTGCAAAGCAGAACATTTCATGGCAGTAGCTTTTGGTCTGGCTCTCTTAGAAGGTGTAACACGCAGTGGAGTAATAAGAGATGAGTTTGGAAGGAGAAATCAGTGATGCGATTAGCAGACATTTTTGTACCCACCGAAGAGTGAGTTCTTTCAGCTGACAGTGGTAGGAAGGTGAGAGTAGATGGGATCTGAGCAGATGTTTTTCCTTAGATTAAACTGTCAACAGAATTTAGCAGAATATCAGGGGTCAAAGACTCAAATCTAAATAACCAGATACAAGATTTTTATGATAGTTGGGGGAAAAGCAATGAGAATGTCAAACAATAGAATAACTGTTAATAAAAACATTGCTTATTTACTCTGACCTAGTTAATGGATGAGGCATCTCCCACCCTTTAGATAGAAAAGGTGCAAAAGATTGAGAGTGGTATCAGGAATGCATGAAGAACCAAACCTGGAAGCGAATTGCATGTGGATGTGGATTAGGCAAAAGAGAGAGAGGAGATATGAGTCACTTTTAACTTAGATTAGAGGAACCATTAACAAAATTGGGAAATCAGAATTTACAGTGTCTATTGTGAGCTTGGTTGTGATTTTTTTTTCAATCTCAGTATAGAGATGTGATTTTTTAACTCACAGTTTGATGACAACAGAGAGAATATAGGATAAGTAAAGCCTGAGTAGTACCATCTGAGAAGAGTGATTTAGAAGATCAGAGAAGTAACATTTATCGGAGACTTAGCTGACTCAAGCCGCTTTCAAAATAAAAAAGGAATTTTGGGAAATTTGATTAAAACAGTTGAGCTCAATATTTCTCATCCTCCAGTGTTGGTATGGGTGGCTGACAGAAATTTAAGGAGAGGGTAAACATGCCAGAGGAATTAACAGCAGAGACTACAGGCTGAGGCTATTTGAGGGTGAATTCTTTAGCTTTTCCATTTATTAATCACGTGACCTTGGGATAATTGCTTATGTTTCCTGTACCTCAGTTTCCTCATCTGTAAAATGAAACAATAACAGTGTCTATATTATAGGACTGTTAGGTGGATTCAATGAAATCATATTCTTAAAGTGGTCAAAAACTGCCTGACATACAGTAACTACTATAGAGGCATTGGTTACATACAAGTTACAGTTATTCTGTTAGGAGACTAAGTATATGTCTGTTCCTTGAAAGATCANGGATGCCACTTGGAAAGCCCAAGGTGAAAAAAAGTGGCAGAGATGCTGACTTCAGATTTTAGTCTTTTTGATCGCCTCAGGCAGAATTCTAGAACATAGAAAGGTTTTGTTTTTCTAACACTTACCATCTTATCTTTTATATAACAGTGAGTAACAATTAGGCTCGGAGCCTTAAGATCAACGTTTCATGTGTCACTGCCCCAGGAGTAGACTATTCTATGAGATCTCTGCTCTTGTGCCCACCTCACTCTGGCAGCCAACTTCAGTTATGGATCTCAGTTCCCTTAAGTTAAGTCGACAATGTTCACCCACGACAGGAAGAAGAACCTAAACAAGTTTTTCGTACCTTCTAGATGCAATATTTAAATTTTAGAAATAATACAATATCAAAATTTATATTTCAAACCACATAACCATCTTGTGAAGTAGGTATTATTATTATCACTGTTATTACTTATTATTATAAAGAAACCAAGCTTCAGAGATGTCAGGTATTAGTGCTAACCAATGACATAGAGTGTTAGATATAGAGGAAATCCAGATAACTACTGAGTCAAGATGAGGAGATTTCTAAAGATGACACTGGGGGCTATTAAATCCATCTCAACATATCCTTTCTGTGACCTAAAACTTGAGAGATTTTTTTCTTACTTCATCCTGCTGCTGCTGCTGCTGCTAAGTCGCTTCAGTCGTCTCCGACTCTGTGTGACCCCAGCCTCTGACTTATTTCGTTGGCATTTTTGTGTGAAATAAATGGCACAGCCAAGAGTATGGAGGTGCAAAGCAGAACATTTCATGGCAGTAGCTTTTGGTCTGGCTCTCTTAGAAGGTGTAACACGCAGTGGAGTAATAAGAGATGAGTTTGGAAGGAGAAATCAGTGATGCGATTAGCAGACATTTTTGTACCCACCGAAGAGTGAGTTCTTTCAGCTGACAGTGGTAGGAAGGTGAGAGTAGATGGGATCTGAGCAGATGTTTTTCCTTAGATTAAACTGTCAACAGAATTTAGCAGAATATCAGGGGTCAAAGACTCAAATCTAAATAACCAGATACAAGATTTTTATGATAGTTGGGGGAAAAGCAATGAGAATGTCAAACAATAGAATAACTGTTAATAAAAACATTGCTTATTTACTCTGACCTAGTTAATGGATGAGGCATCTCCCACCCTTTAGATAGAAAAGGTGCAAAAGATTGAGAGTGGTATCAGGAATGCATGAAGAACCAAACCTGGAAGCGAATTGCATGTGGATGTGGATTAGGCAAAAGAGAGAGAGGAGATATGAGTCACTTTTAACTTAGATTAGAGGAACCATTAACAAAATTGGGAAATCAGAATTTACAGTGTCTATTGTGAGCTTGGTTGTGATTTTTTTTTCAATCTCAGTATAGAGATGTGATTTTTTAACTCACAGTTTGATGACAACAAAGAGAATATAGGATAAGTAAAGCCTGAGTAGTACCATCTGAGAAGAGTGATTTAAAAGATCAGAGAAGTAACATTTATTGGAGACTTAGCTGACTCAAGCCACTTTCAAAATAAAAAAGGAATTTTTGGAAATTTGATTAAAACAGTTGAGCTCAATATTTCTCATCCTCCAGTGTTGGTTTGGGTGGCTGACAGAAATTTAAGGAGAAGGTAAACATGCCAGAGGAATTAACAGCAGAGACTACAGGCTGAGGCTATTTGAGGGTGAATTCTTTAGCTTTTCCATTTATTAATCACGTGACCTTGGGATAATTGCTTATGTTTCCTGTACCTCAGTTTCCTCATCTGTAAAATGAAACAATAACAGTGTCTATATTATAGGACTGTTAGGTGGATTCAATGAAATCATATTCTTAAAGTGGTCAAAAACTGCCTGACATACAGTAACTACTATAGAGGCATTGGTTACATACAAGTTACAGTTATTCTGTTAGGAGACTAAGTATATGTCTGTTCCTTGAAAGATCATTGTAGGTAATGTGCGATATTACTGATGAGAGTGTATTGTTTTGTGAACTATGTGATATGAGAAAAATGAGCCAGAACTACTGAGTTAGCAGGATAGAGCTGCCAATGGAAGAGTCTGTAATTACATCACTGGGCAACAGAGTGTAAAAATGTGCTTCAGAAAAGGAAATGGCTTGATTGGAGTTGATTTTTAGGAAGATTAATCTGGAAATTGAATTTTGGAGCAGGCAGGGACAATTGGCAAAGAGGCGCATTGGGAAGTATTGTGGCAAAAGGGTGGGTATCCCATGAACTAGGCAATTCTTATTGGAGAGCATTAAACAATACAGTGGAGAGTTGAGGTTAGGTTCAAACATAAGGTCTTTGATGCACGTTAAGTGGCTTGACATCTTGGGGAAAAGTTTGGACTCACTCAACTTTACTGAGGAAGGCAACAGCAAAATGCAAAAATGTGAAAAGTGTTTAGGGAAAACAAGTGTGGTCATTGAGGAGCTAGGATGGGAGACAAGGGGCTAAATTTGCTTTGTAAATTTGTGGACACAAACAAATGGAAAGGTATCACATGCTCAGGGACTGGAAGAACTAGTGTTGCTAAAACGTCCAAAATGATCTACAGATTCAACACAATCCTTCTCAAAACTCCAATGTTCTATTTTCCACAGAAAAAGAACAAACAGCCAACCCTAAAATTTATTTGGTTCCACAAAAGAACCTGAATGGCCAAAGCAATCTTGAGACAGAAGAACAAAGCCAGAGGCATCACAGTTCCTGACTTCAATCTATATTACAAAGCTAGTATAATAAAAATAGAAGGATATTTGCAGAAAAAGAGACAGATCAATGGAACAGAATTGAGAGTTTAGAAATAAATCCACACATATGAAAAATTAATTTATGACAAAGAAAAAAATGAACATATAATGGAGAAAGGATAGCCTTTTCAAGAAATTTTGGAAAAATTGTCCTGCCACGTACAACAGAATAAAACTGGACCACTAGTTTCACACACAGAAACTAAAATGGATTCAAGACTTCAACATAAACATATGACAGGAACCATAAAATTCCAAAAAGAAAACAAAGGTGGTCAGCACCTTGACATTGATCTTAACAATGACTTTTTTCCAGACTTGACTCAAAAAGCAAAGGCAACAAAAGCAAAAATAAACAAGTGGATATACATCAAACTAAAAAAGCTCTACATAGCAAAGAAAATCATCAAAAAATGAAGAGGCAACCTACAGAACTGGAGAAAATATTTGAAAAACATGCACCTGATAAGGGGTTAAACTCCACAATATACAAAGAGCTCATACATCTAAATATCAGAAAACAAATAACCCAATTAAAAATGGGCAGAGGACCTGAACAGACATTCTCCAAAGAAGACATATAGACACATGAAAAGATGCATAACATTACAAATCATTAGGAAAATGCAAATCAAAACCACAAGGAGATGTCACCTTACGCTTATCAGAATGATTATCATCAATAATACAACAGGTAACAAGTGTTGGCAAGGACACAGAGAAAAGGGAACACTAGTGAACTATTGGTGGAAATGTAAATTGGTGCAACCACAATGGAAAACAGAATAGCAAGTCCTCAAAAGATTAAAAATAGAACTACCATATAACCCAGCAATCCTATTCCTGGGTATATACCCAGAGGAAACAAAATCACTCTTGAAAGAGTATCTGCACCCCTATGTTCATTGCAGCATTATCAACAATAACCAAGATATAGAACTAACATGTGTCCATCAATGGATGAATGGATAAAGAAGATGGAACAGAATATTATTCAGTCTGGTAAGGAAGGAAGTCCTGCTATTTGCAACAACATGGGTAGACCCTGAGAACACATGTTAATAAGTGCAGTAAGTCACACAAAGAAAGACAAATACTGTATGATCTCATTTATATGTGGAATCAAATAAAAGTGGAACTCACAAAAAGAACATATTGGTGGCTGCCAGAGGTGGGAAATTGGGGGGTGGGTTAGAGAAACGGGTAAAGGTGGTAAAAAAGTACACTCAGTTGTAAGATTAAAGTGCTGCTCTGGGTGTGTAATGTACAGCATTGTGACTTTTATTTAACAACAATGTATTGTATACTTGAAGATTCTAAGAAGGTAAATATTAAAAGTTCTTATTCAGATTTTTTAACTATGTGCGTGTGCTGAGTCACTCAGTTATGTCCAACTCTTTGCAACCCCATGAACCATTCTCCAGGCAAGAATACTGGAATGGGTAGCCATTCCCTTCTCCAGGGGATCTTCCTCACCCAGGGGTCGAACCTGGGTCTCCTGCATTGCAGGTGGATTTTTTATGATCTGAACTCCCAGGGAAGCCCTTAAGTTTTGTGAGGTAATACGGTGGGGTGAGATTTTAGAGAATACCAGAGATACTTCTGTTTAGGGCTTCTCCGGCAGCTCGGTAGTAAAGCTTCTGCCTGTCATTACAGGAGATGCAGGAGACATGGGTTCGATCCCTGGTTCGAGAAGATAACCCTGGAGAAGGAAATAGGAACTCATGCCAGTATTCTTTCCTGGGAAATCCCATGGACACAAGAGCCTGGTGGGTGTTAGAAAAGAGTCAGACTCAACAGAGAGGCTAATGCTTTTTACTTTCACTTTCAATGATTATTAATAAAACATACTGCAGTGATCATTTAGTAATATATCAACTCATTTTGTTCTACACATTAAATGAATATTACATATGTCAATAAACCTGGGAAAATACAAAAAAAAATCACTGCAAATTAACAGGCATGATTTGGAATTTTCCATGTGAATTAAAATTACTGACTACATTCAATCTGAAAGCCTGGTTTATTCATTTTCTGACATGATAAGAAAGTGAGAAGAGCTGGAAAAGACTGTCCCATTCTGAAGCTAATCTTGGTAGGAAGGATATGAACACAGATGAACATAGTGGTTTCAAACAGAAAAGGCTTCTTGGTATTTGCATAACTGTAAAGATATAGGCCGCCCAGAGCCAGGCCTGAGAAAGTGAAAGTTGCTCAGTCGTGTAGAACTCTTTGTGACCCCTTGGACTATACAGTCCATGGAATTCTCCAGGCCAGGATACTGGAGTGGGTAGCCTTCCTCTTCTCCAGGGGATCTTCCCAACCTAGGGATCGAACCCAGGTCTCCCACATCACAGATGAATTCTGTGATTCAGCTGAGCCACAAGGGAAGCACAACAATACTGGAGTGGGTAGCCTAACCCTTCTCCAGTGGATCTTCCCAACCCAGGAATCGAACCGGGGTCTCCTGCATCACAGGCAGATTCTTTACCAACTGAGTTATCAGGGGATCCCTGGCAAGGGGTGCTAGTAGTAATCACCCTGGAGTTTCCCATTTTGGATCCTCCTCCTTCTACTCCATCCAACTCATTCATAAAACTACTTCAGCAGCATCTTGAATCAAGCTCCTTCCTCCCATTTTCTATTGTCATAGTTCCTGTTGGATAACAATAGTCATCACCGTTCCATACATGACTGAGATTCCAAACTCATATCTTTGTCTTGATTTATGATCCTTAACAATATATCCTCCACACTGGCACCACCTTTACATTTCCAAAACTGAAATCAAGTCCAACTGAAATAACCATCTCCTGAATTCTTACACGGTTCAATTAAGAGGACACCATCCTTAGAGTAGTTGGAACCAAAAATCTGGAGTCCTCATCGACATCTAATATTCTTCTACACCCAACATGCAATCCACCGGAAAATTCCCTGAACTGTTCAAAATATCTTCATGACTTCCTGTCTCTCTCTGTTCCCTTTGCCTTCTTATAGTCATAGTTTGCCATGTCTCCAATCAAAATCCTTCACTGATGTCCCATCTTAAAAGGAGGGGAAACCTCAAAGCATTACAAGGTCTACAAGACTCCCAAATAACTGATGGACACCTCATCACTTTATCCTTTTTGACCTCAGCTCTTTGTTATCTCCACCTTGCCTACCCTTCTGCAGTTACACTGGCTTTCTTGGAATTTCCTGAAGCCTTCACATTGTGTCTCAATTGTGGGACTTCCTTGATACATTCTGGCTTCTATTTTCACTTCAGACCTTCATTCATTGATTCTGTTCTCTTAACCCACCTGTTATAAAATCATCTTTCCAACTCTTTCAGCTTATCCACATTTTATTTTCTTAAGCACCTAGTTCCTATCACCATGAAATGCAGGGTTATACACTGTTCAAGACACAGAGCAAACAGTACTCCCTTAAACATAGTTCTTTTCTAATCCCCCAGCTGAGCCATGTGCTAAGATCTCTGTAATGTATTTGCTATGTGATGCTGCGCTGGTCAGTTACCCCTCTCTCCATTTGTGCACTTATAAAATGAGCTAGGATAAATCATTCTTAGGGCCATTTTGCTTGGTCCAAACAACAATATTATTATTAATGAAAATTAATATTCAATAACTAAATATTAATAAGCTTGTTATATAATTACAAATAAACTATTAAACATTACTATTTATTATTGAGGAGTCAGTTATTCTCAGCCTCTGTGCTCTTAGCTGGCATGCACACATATTACTGTAACACTCAAATTTTTAGTTGATTTGTTTTTATGATAACTGTCTTTCTTTTAAGACAATATGATGAATAAAGGCAGATGTTTAAGTTCATCTTATTTATAAAGAATTCCTGGCATATCACAGGCTTTTAATAAGCAAAGGATTATGGAAAGAAAAATAAATTCTGAAGAAAAATCTTACATGGCAATGGATATGTGTGAGCAAGGAAAAAAGGTGGTAAGTTATAAGCCTAAAGTTGGAGCACTGATAAGTAACAAAATCTGGTATTATACTCACAGCAAGGAGAAATCAGGAAAGAAAACTGGACTCCTGAAAGTACTTTTAAATATATTGATGTCAAGGCAATACAGGAGAGGTAAATGCCACTGTTTTATAAAACTTTGAGTTATTAAACTAGATTTCAATGAAGAGATCAGAGGGAGAAAGACAGATTAATGAGTCTTTGTACCACTGTGAGAATTGAACATAGCACACATAAATCTTCTTCAGAGGATATGCATTGACAAATTTCATATTTGCTGGTTACTGTTCCTAGGAACCAAAACTTAGTGCACTGGAGACTTCAAAATCTGAAGGTGGGAAAGTCAGCTGTGTTCTATTTCTCTCTCTCACTTTTATTCTCTCACTCATGCATCCAAAAGTATTTACTCACAGCATAAAATACGATATAATCATTGCTTTGTGATAATTCTGTTTCTTTTATGGTACTTTTTAACCAACAACTTGACCGCTGTTTCTTGCTGAACAGGGCGGTCTCTCCTACACATATCCTGTCTCTTCCTGGTCTTAATTTAATCCACGGCAGCATGTCACAGGAAAAGAAATCATTTTTGTCCAATATATGAATGGTCTCTTTTCAGAGATTATTGGTGCTGTTTCTCTACTGAACATTGTCTTGTAAGTGTGGACTTGATAACAGCTTCAGGTACTCAGCAGCCAAAGCTTTGTCAAACATGGTAGCAATAATGCACATCCAGTTTTCTTCTGGGCTTCCCTGGTGGCTCAGTGGTAAAGAGTCCACCACCAGTGCAGGAGACACCAGTTCAATCCCTAGGTTGGGAAAATCCCCTGGAGAAGAAATGGCACCCCACCCCAGTACTTTTGCCTGGGAAATCCCATGGATAGAAGAGCCCAGTGGGTTAAAGTCCATGGGACTGCAAAAAAATTGGACATAACCTGGCAACTAAACAATATTTTTCTTCTAATTTCCAATATGCTTTGATAATAGTGCTTTCTTCCACATAAGAAAAAGTGTCAACAGATTTTTACATAACTTATGGATGACAGTTGCAAGGCTCCGTAGATACCTAAATGTGTTCAATTTAGAATTGATGGATAAGATAACACTCAAAGATAACTTGCATTGGGAAAGTATTAACTGCTAGGTGATACACTTTGATTTGTTTCTATAATCATATCAGAAGTACTCTTTTATTACCATTTGGAGGCAAGGAACCGAAGTATACAGAGGACATGCAATTTAGCTGTGGTCATGTAGCTAGTCTACTTGTTGACATCTCCCACAAGAGCCAGAAGTTTTCTGAGAACAGATACTGAATAATTCACCATTGCATTGCCAAGGCTTGTGCCTTGCTGTGGTCATGCTGATTCGTTTCAGTCATGTCCGACTCTTTGAGACTCTATAAAGCATAAATAAAAATGTCCACAACTGATTAGGGAAGTAGGATTATACTTATTGATATTTAGATTTCCAAACATTATTTATTTAATAGGTACTCGGTGTCTCGTTTAGGATATATTACATGAAAATGTCATGGTTTACTCTGCAAAATTAAGACCACGATATTATTTTCTTCCCAAAGATATGGTTAAAAATATTTTTATTAAAATAATATTTTAAAATATTATTTTTAAATTTCCAAACATCTTTACTGAGATCAGTAAGATAAATGTAATAACAAAGTTAGAATCATGGTGTTAGTATAAATATTACATATTTCAGGTGGAACACAGTCACGGAAAATCTTTATTAATCTTTATTAATCTTTATTAATAGTCTCAGTTTCAGCTGATGGACATAAAATCTCTGTAATTTTCTCAATATTAGGCCCAAGGATATGTGTGATTCTCATAATTTAGTCCATAAAACATGGATGCAAATAAAGAAATAACAGTTTCCTGAATACAATTCCATGTATTTGTATCTGGAATTGTACTATTCGTATACTGAGACATATCAAAGATGTGATACTATTTTTTCATTAAAAAATCTCAATAGAGTCAGTAAGACCAGCATACATATATATATGAATAAAGAGCAAACACATATTCATGGTAACATGCATGAGGAAATTAAATAATGGGTGATAATAAGAATGAAATGACATAGAAATCAGGAAATGCTTTAGCAAGGGGAAAGCATCTGGGTCTTAGGAAAAGCAGTGGGGATAAATTGTTAAAAAGAAATGGGGATGATCCGGAGGGATGATGTGGGGTGGGAGGTGGGAGGGGGGTTCATGTTTGGGAGTTCATGTACACCCGTGGCAGATTCATGTCAATGTATGCCAAAAATAANGTATCTGGAATTGTACTATTCGTATACTGAGACATATCAAAGATGTGATACTATTTTTTCATTAAAAAATCTCAATAGAGTCAGTAAGACCAGCATACATATATATATGAATAAAGAGCAAACACATATTCATGGTAACATGCATGAGGAAATTAAATAATGGGTGATAATAAGAATGAAATGACATAGAAATCAGGAAATGCTTTAGCAAGGGGAAAGCATCTGGGTCTTCTTAGGAAAAGCAGTGGGGATAAATTGTTAAAAAGAAATGGGGATGATCCGGAGGGATGATGTGGGGTGGGAGGTGGGAGGGGGGTTCATGTTTGGGAGTTCGTGTACACCCGTGGCAGATTCATGTCAATGTATGCCCAAAATAAATAAATAAATAAATAAATAAATAAATAAATAAAGACCCCAGGGAAGATAAAAAAAAAAGAAGAAGAAGAAGAAATGGGAAGCTGTTTCAAAAGAGACCAGCATAAGACCAGAGACATACGGATATATTAAGGGTGACATTTTGGGCACTGAATGGAAAGAAAACAAAATTTTGCTGCATTTAACTATTCATTAGAAGGAAAGAGAGTTTGTGTTGGGATCCCAGAACATTCAAATAAGATGACTACGGATTTTCAGTTAATTTTATTAGCAGAGAGAAACAAGGTGCCGCTGCCGCTGCCAAGTTGCTTCAGAACAAGGTGCGCAAGTAATAAAAGGAAGCAAAGCAAAGCAAAGCTTCAGAAACCATTCTAAAAAATCAAGGCAACTTTCAAGAAAGTGTTATTTTTAATCAGCACATCTCTCTTACTTGTTCTACAGATTTTTAAAAGGTAGAATGTACTCTAATGGCGCTGAAATACTGCATCAGCTTTTAACAAAAGAGCTAATACTGCAATGCTGCTATTTTACTGCTCACGACGTATGGTTTCCAGTTGAGTATCCCATTAACCTCAGAGTGCAATGATATCATTTTAATTATATAAATTGAAACAGCAATGTATAATACTTATATCATGTAAAAATGGATTCGCTCTACGTGAAAGTGTCTAAACTATCTTTCACTATGAAGCCATAAATTTGCTTTAGATGGCAAACCTGCCTGTAAATTTAATTACTGGTAATTTTATTTTCCTCCACAGTTTAACCTCTCTTAGAGTCTGACCGGGAATATCATAAATCTGTACTTCCATGGATTACTTTGAAAACTACTGAGTAATGATAAATTAGTATTTGCTCAGATTTTAACTTAGAAAAGCAGATAAATATAAGTTGCCAGAAATAAGTATGTCAACCTGTAGAAATCATCATAACCTAAATTCCTAATTTGTTAAAAAGTATATATATATATATATATATATATATATATATATATATTTAGTGAAGCTTTTTACTTATATAACCAAACAATACATTTCATGGAAGATAACTATTTTTAAGCATCTGGTGGTGGTGGTTTAGTTGTTAAGTTGTGTCCGACTCTTGCGACCCCATGGACTGGGAACCTACCAGGCTCCTCTCTCCATGGGATTCTCCAGGCAAGAATACTGGAGTAGGTTGCCATTTCCTTCTCCAGGGGACCTTCCCGACCCAGGAATTGAACCCAGGTCTCCTACATTGCAGGCAGATTCTTTACCCACTGAGCTACAACGTAAGCCCTTAAGTATTTAAAGATCCAAATAGCTATGGGTGAATAAAGAAAAACAAACAAACATGTTTCAAGTAAGAAACAGATGTTTGCATTAATCCAAGAGAAAGACTAGTTTATAGGTAGCAAAGTCTCATACTACATATTCACAGAATTATCTAGTATCGTTAGAATATTTCAGGGGTCACATTCCAGGGAACTCATGCAATTTGGGGAGAGGTTGAGGGGCACAGGAGAAGTGTTCCCCCTCAAGGATTCTCTCCTTCCTCAGAATTCTCCACAGGGTAGCTACTCTAAAAGGAACAGAAAGGAAACATGGTTGTGATGGGTGAGAGTTAGAACATTTCAGTCTTAATTAAATGTGACACACACCAAGTGTGAAAAATCCTGCTTCCTGTGAACAGAACGAGGAATACAGCCAGGTCACTCAAACTAGAAGGTTTAGACTCACATGGCTCTGCCACTTACTGACTTTGTCACATGAGCAAACCACTCTGCCTCTCTAATTCCTCACTCCTTCATCTGTAAAGTGGGGACAATATCACCCACTTCATAAAGTTATCACTTGGAAGAGCTGGAATAAATTAAAGCCTGTGCAATGCTTGGCGGGGTGCTAGGCACAAAACAAGCACCAGATCATGCCAGCAGTGCCACAGCCAGATACATGTTTCTCTCTATCCCCTCCACGTCAGGGTGAACTTGAGGGCTTGGTCTCTGCTTTAACCATCTAAGAGTTTTATCCTGGATGTGCCTTCATAAGCTCTATGACCATGCACTAGCTTTTTTTTAAAAACTTCTCTAAGCTTTCATTTCCTAATTTTTATATAAAGACTAATATTTATAACCCATTTCATAGGGCTGTTGGGAATATTATATGCAATATTTAACAAAGGATCTCACAAGTATTAATGATAGTAAATGCTACATATTATCATTTTATTATGTGGAAATATACACCAACAAACAGGATTTTGGAAGATGCCTTATAATCTAGGTAAAATTTTAGTATACTAATCGTATCTACAGAAGTACAATTTATCAGAAAACAGAAAAGCCTTTTTGCATAAACACAATATCTGTGAATTATATTGCTGTCATTATCAATAAATACTTAAAACAATCCCGGTAAGCTCTGAGCTATTTTAAGATACATTTTAAATTCAGGGAATTTAATTGTATACAGTTTCTGAATTACAAAGAAGGATAAGAGGTTCATAACCCATATCCGGGTATGCCACAATGTTCTGAATGTAAAAAAGCCATTGTATAATTTCTGAAAAGCAATCTTAAACTAATGTTACCATTTAATGCACAGTCCACCCTTGATTATGCAGCTAGCACACATTTTCAGGAGATCCAAAACCACATTTTCACGATGCTGTGATTTCTGAACTATATCTAAAAAAGAAGGTTCTGAATTCAGTGAGCTACCCTGGGTGGGGCCTCACGGATGGAGGAAATGGGGGTGAGTGTTTCCATCACCCCTGGTGATGCCCTCTCCCAGGACGCAAGCCTCAATTCAGGAGTAGTATGGCGGGAGCATCTCACTGCCGGTTGCCTACTCCCAAGCTTGCAGTGCTGATGGAGAGGAAACTGCCACACTGCAGAGAGGACTAAACACGACAAAGAAAACTCAGAGAGACAACTCAGAGCTGTGCCGAAGTAAGAAAAGGAGAGAAATGTATACGTGTGGCTGATTCATGTTGAGGTTTGACAGAAAACAACAAAATTCTGTAAAGCAATTATCCTTCAATAAAAACAAATTAAAAAGAATGAAAGGGAGAGAAAAGGACAGGGCAAACAGAGAGAAGGGGCGACAGAGGGAGGCAAAAGAAGAGAGGATGAGATTAAGAGGGAAAAATGATAAATGGTGTAAGAGAAAACAAAAAGACAACAACAGCAACTTGTGCAAAAGAAGAATCAGAGCTAAATAGTTTTTAAACTGCACAGTTTATTTCTTTTATATAATTTGGAAGAATGCATTTTCACTCAGCCATCATTCCATTGTTTTAAACATGTGCTGTGCGCTAAGTCGTTCAGCCATGTCTGACTCTTTGAGACCCCATGGACTGTAGCCCACCACGCTCCTCTGTCCAGTGGATTCTCCAGGCAAGAATACTCAAGTGGGTTGCCATGCCCTCCTCCAAGGGGTCTTCCCAACCCTAGGATCGAACCCAGGTCTTTCACACTACAGGCGGATTCTTTACCATCTGAGGCACCAGGGAAGTCAGTTTTAAACATAAGAGGCAGGTATTGTTATCACATTTAATATTTATAAACCTAAGAGACAGGTATTGTTATCATTCATATGCAGACGAGGACACGGATCTTTAGAAGTGAAAGGAACTATTACCCTCAGCATTTAAGAAGTGCTGGGGATTCAGAAGTGAACAGAAAGTTCCAGCCCTCAGGAAGCTAAACCTAAAATGATCCAGGCTGAATTTGTTCTGGTTTGGAAAGATGTGAGTGGAGAATATAAAGGCATCCACTCACTTCTATTCACTTGTTTCTTTATCTGGTGATGCCAGAGTTTTGCTAATTAGAACATCTCATCAATTGAACTTTGACCATGCCAGATTATACATTTTCAAGGGGACAAATACACTTTAAAATTTCTAATGCAACTCAAATACTTTGTTTTGTCTTTGCCAGCTGTCAATGGGTACTGTAATCCACCATACTTTACTGAATCTCTTAATAATATACATCAGAACATTTCACTAAGTTGATGGAGGACTCACTCCACTACCAACCGTTCCATTTGCTTAAAACTCTATTTAGACGCCAAAATCAACCCAGACACAATTGTGCTGTGTAAGTTAATCTATAGGCCACAGAATCAATTCTGCCCAACAACTGTTCCAAAAAGCCACTTAAATCAATTTGCTACAAAAGTATTGCATAAAATGATATATGGGCGAACTTGACTTAGTTATTATACATAGAAAATTAGCTGCAGGAGATTCAGGGCTCAATCTGAGTGCAGTTTTCAGTCTCAGTGTGTCTTTGTGAGGCGTATTCACAGTAAAATAATTCCAACACACACACGCCATTTGTGTGTGTGTGTGTGTGTGTTAGTTGGAAATTAATCTCCCAAGTACGGACAGCTTTCTATTTACAAGATCTTGGCAATTTTATACATCTCAACAAAATTCAATATATTCTGAGCTAATGGCAATATGTCTTTTAGCTGTTTAGGGAACAAATGGACCATTTGCAAAAGAAGCATTGTCTGCACTATGTGGGATTACTTCTTTAAAAGATGGATTAATTCCAAAAACCTTAACATTGAGGGGGAATGCTTGATCCCCCCAGAGAAAGTCATATGAAAGTGGGACTGAGTGACTGCTGCCTATAGTGGACTGAACCTCAGGACTGAATGGAGATTCAGTACCTCCACGACAGTCCCGCAGACCTGGGACTGTTACCTATGTCACACTAGTGACCTATATCCAGGGTAAGGTTGCTGGGTGACTTACTATTGAAGAAAAAAGCTTTGTGGAGGTTTAAAAACTACGTGTATTTATAAACATACCAGATTCATGTCAATGTACGAAAAAAAAAAAAAACTATGTGTATTTATAAACATACCAGAAATGTATTATTTTAATATTCTTTTTTTGAAATATACTTTATTTACACTATATTAGTGGCAGTTATATAGCATAACTATTCAATATTGTTACAGACTGTGCGTGCTTAGTTGCTCAACTGTGTCCGACTCTATGTGACCCCTTGGACTGTAGCCTGCCAGACTCCTCTGTCCATGGGGATTCTCCAGGCAAGAATACTAGAGTAGATTGCTATGCCTTCCTCCAGTGGATTCTCCCAACCCAGGGATCAAACCCAGGTCTCCTAAATTATAGGCAGATTCTTTACCATCTGAGCCACCAGGGAAGCCCATTTCAGACTATACTGCATTAAAAGCTATTACGAGATAATGGCTGTAATTCCTTGTGTTGCACAACATATCCTTGTTGCCAACCTATTTTATACACAGTACTTTGCATCTCAATCTCATAGCCCTAATTTTTCCCTCTCTCCTTTGGTAACCATTAGTGTGTTTTCGCTGTGAGTCTGTTTCTGTTTTGCATATATGTTTACTTATATTATTTTTAGATTCCACATATAAGTGATATCATACAGTATTTTTTTTCTCTGCCTGCCTGACTTACTTCACTAAGAATAATAATTTCAAGGTCCATTCATGTTGCTGTGAATGGCAGAATTTCATTTTTTATGGTTGGGTAATATCCTAATATTCTTACTTTTCGGTTATGGATGAGATGAATATTTTACTTTGTTGTAAGAATAGATTATTCTGAGAAACATAGCGGGGTCTCTCTTTCTCTTCAGTTAATCAAGTTACTTTATCCCAAGTATGGATGCAGGTGCTGTAATTGACTAAGGTTATCAACTGTGAAATGCACAGCATAACTTTCACTGTATTATAGGAACGTGTATAATTCAAAATCACATATTAGATTTAGTATATGACTTTTCTGAATACATTTAATAAGCAAATAATCTAAGTGTAATTCTTCATAACATTTTAACTTAGCAGAGAAGTTTGCTAAAATCAGGAGAGTAAAAAGAAATTCATGTTTATTATTTGACAAATTAATAAAATCATCAAACCTAGCTGGATCAAAGTTTTCTCTCATCAATAATATAGGTATATGTTTTTCTGTAGAGCAGAACTTTGAAAATAGGATATAGTCTCTCCCTATCTGGAGTAATTTACATGTTCTCTGACAGTAGCTGACGGGATGGGATGAAGTGATACTTCCAGGTGCCTTCTATTATAATGGGTGTCACTTGTTTAGTCATTTGTTAATTATAGTGATGTGCCAAAAGAAAATCACATTGGAAAAAATGGAATAGAACTGTAAATATCTAAAATGTGGCTTAAAATACAAAATTCCAATTTAAAATGAATTTGTGATGTTCTGTTTTCAATATCTCATTGAATGAGATGTAGCCCAGCTCTCTAGGGTACCCACATGGCTCAGTCAGTTTAACAAGATTTCATATTCATCCTTGTAGCATCATTTAGAGAAGGAAAGTAACTTTGCTTTCACTCTATGTATGGAGAGAATGAAGTGGCATGGGTCTCTAATGGTCTGCTAGAGGGAAAAGATGGGGAAGGCAATGGCACCCCACCCCAGTACTCTTGCCTGGAAAATTCAATGGACAGAGGAGCCTGGTGGGCTGCGGTCCATGGGGCCGCTAACAGTCGGATAGACTGAGCGACTTCACTTTCACTTTTCTCTTTCATGCATTGGAGAAGGAAATGGCAGCCCACTCCAGTGTTCTTGCCTGGAGAACCCCAGGGACGGGAGAGCCTGCTGGGCTGCCGTCTGTGGGGTCGCACGGAGTCGGACACGACTGAAGCGACTTAGCAGCAGCAGCAGCAGGGGAAAAGAAGTAGCATCAACACACAGGGGAGATTCAGTTGCCCAACTCGGATGAGCAAGTTCAGAATTTATCAAAGGTACTCTTCCTCAAACAAAGAAACTAAAGTTGATGATGCTGAAAAAAAATGAAACAGGTTCTCAGCTACTGGCTAAACTCTTCACAGGTGAGCCGTTTCAAATTATATTTTTAGGAATTTAGACAAAAACACTGAGCTGTAGATACAGAAATAAATCATAGCAGTGGGTTTCTGATTGTATATTAATTTTTAGCTTTAGTTATAAATTAAATACCTTCAATAATTTTATTTTAAAATTTAAATATGCTGTTATATCTCTTCTGTATTTCCTTATATTATTTCTATCTTTTAATTATGTTATTTTTAAGTCCTTAGTAGTCTCACTAATACTTGTATTACTGATGTTCTAATTTCTTCTTCTTAAGCAAATCAAAATTTAAAAAAATAGGTTTTCTCTCTGTAAATTAAAAAACAGTGCACTAAAATGAAGCTTGTACACTGTCTCTACTTTTTAAGTAATCTGAATGAAAATATTTAACAATTCCTCATGAACAAAGCTTCCCAATAAATAAAAAATCATACAAATAAGCAAAAAATTAAATTGAATTAAACTGAATTTCCAGAGCCTCCTACCCAGATTTTTTTCACTCCCTGAACAAATAGACTATCACTATTTTCATAGTGACTAATGATAACAATTAAATGCAACTGAAGTAATCTTCAAAACAGTGATGAATCTTCACAATTCAAACATAAAACTGAAAGTCCTTTTAGGGATGACAGGAATATTCTTTTCCTGTTCCTCTCAAAGCAAAAGTAATTCTTAAATATCATACTCTGGGTTACCTAGATAACTATAGCCACTGGATCATATAATAATGCAGACTATTAAATACATAATCAGGATATTTAGTACCATTCAACTAGTACATTATTAGCACAATAATAACAGTGCATATTTTTGAAAGATTAGGAAAAACATAGATTGCTTAAGTCTCTCAGAAAGATAATAGATAGCAAGTTAGGTAGGTAGACAGATTTACTCATGTTATTTTCTAGGCTCCAAATGTGACTGACTGGAGTGTGTGTGTGTTAGTGTTAAGTCTCTTCAGTCGTGTCCAGCTCTGTGTGACCCCATGGACTGCAGCCCACCAGGCTCCTCTGTCCATGGGATTCTCCAGGCAAGAATACTGGAGCAGGGTGCCATGCTCTCCTCCAGGGGATCTTCCCAGCCCAGGGATCGAACCTGCATCTCTTATGTCTCCTGCACTGGCAGGCGGGCTCTTTGCCACCAGCACAACCTGGGAAGCCCTCTGAAACCACAGAGCTGTCTACAAAAGCAGGCTTCTGCTCAGGACACTCTTGGCAGAAGAAGTGGACACAGACCCAGGCATGCCAGGTCTGCACATGGCTGCAAGGCCACATGTGTGTGGGCACTTGATACCTGCTCTGTGGGGGACCAGGTCGCATGGGCAGACCTGGAGAACATTGCAGGAAGGGGGTCTTCTGCGGAGAGGACATGCATCCTGACCAAGCAGGCCCACGTTCCAGGATTCCTGGCCTTGAGCCATAGACCTGGGCTCCTAGAGCCACCCTCCCAAGAGCCGGGGGTCCCTCCCAGTGCCCCCTGGCACATCTACCTGCCGCCTCCCTCAGTAGACAAGGGAATCAGCTCTCCAGGGAGTCCGGATGCAGACAGCCACTCAGGGTGATGAGAAGGGTTTATAGGCTTGGTAAAACCCCAGTCTATAAAATTTCCATTTCCTTTTGACCAGTTGTTTCTCTTTCTTCAGAATAATCCTGAACATCTTTTCACCGAGAAAGTTCTGTAGATTCCTCTAATACTATTTTCTATTCCCTTCTTTTATTTAGTGAGTCAAGTGGCCAAAAATGCAATGATTTTCACTTCACTGCTATTGTGAAATAACTGCTTCTGAATTCATTTTCTGCTGTATTTACCATGAGTGTGAGAGTGTGTGTGTCAAAGAGAAAGAGAGGTATTTTTTAGTTGTGTGTGTTTTTTTTTTCTTTCTGAAGAACTGTTTCTTTCCAACTAGCTATGCCTTGGCAAACAAAGATGCTCAGCCTTCTTCTGCATCCCCGAGGGCACATACCTGCTGGCTTTCGTCAGCAGTTTACAACTCACTTCTTTCCATGAAACACAGGATATGGCACCCTCCCACATGAATGTCTTACCGATTAGCTCCATCTTTTCTCCTCAAATCAAGAAAGGATGTTGGGATTCAAATGAAAGCCATGCTATAATATGGATAACCTTGAACAGACTTCAAGAATGGAACTTTTTGAATTAAATTTACTCCAGCCGCACTAATTCACGTTATGCATGGTGCACCTGACAGCCAGTCACCACGGCACGCAGCGAGACCTCTGGCTCTTTCTTGCCCAGTTGCATCTGCCTGGCCCCTTCTCTGTTGCCTACCAGGTGCACAGATCTCTCACTGTAGGCTCCAGCTCCTCCCGAGAATGTGCTGCCTTCCCAAATGGCAAGGCAAACTGCTGGGTTTAAAAGTTGTTGCCAAGAAACTTAGAAGTTTTTATTAATAGTGGTAAGAAGTCAGAATCTTGTGGCTAATTCGCGACTAACAGGGAAAGAGGATTGATATTATGTGTCCAAAGAATGGCTTTTCAAAGAATACCATTTCCTTCTGCAAAGCCACCTCCTTAGAGCAAGCATTCATCAGGGACACCTCTGTTTCTGTCCTGCTTACAAACCCCATATATCTTGGGGTCCTGAATTCCACATTTGACTTTTCTCCTGCCTTTGTTCAGGTAAAAATATTAACAATGCAGCACACCAAAAACTAAAAGTGTATAAGGTATATTCATCTTTCTCATTTCACACAACAAAGAGGAGCTGGGTGTACAGTAGATTTTCTGAAGATCATTTATTTGATGGAGTCACCCATTCACTCTCTGTACATACAGTTTTAATAAAATGAATAGCTAGTCTTAAATTCAGGATTGTAATATTATGCATCTAGAATTTAGTTAGCTATTCAAACAGATAAACATGCCAAGGGGCCTTTTAGAGGCAGCATTTCATTTAAATAATGCATATTTTTCTTTTATCTGTTCTTAATTTGCAATTTGAAATTGTTAAGTCCTTGCTTTTAAAAGCTGCCTGATTCATTTCTGACCATAAGAAAAGAGATATTTGAACAGTTTGTTTTGCACACTGACTTTTGGCTTTTCTTGGCTCCAGACTGGCTGGAAATCCTGTATACAATTTCAAACACTTTTCCCAGACTTCTCCTCAGACTTCTCCCATTATTGCTGCTTCAGTCTTTCTTCTTCATTATTCATCCTTTAAAAAGTAGCACTTCCTCATACTCACTCCCCATTTGTAGGCAGAAGTGGTGTCTGGGGCTGCTGGGAATCATCCTATTGGGTTGGTCCCTCCTTTATGGCAAAGCAGAGACAATCGGGGCAGAAAAACAAGAATCCAAGCTGGTACTCAGCTCTGCTGTTAATAACACCAGCTTCCCCCTTCAACCACTGGCCTCTAGAGACATACCGCCTTAAGTGGGCAAACCACTGAGAAAATTCCCATCTGACAACTGGCTACGAAGGGTCAAAGGAATTAACCTGTGGTTAAGGAGGCAAGGGTTTGCTTAAGTACTTTAAGCACACAGACAGTTGTCATGCACAGAGACTGGAGCAGCTGGTTTCTATCTCTGATGATAAATGAATCAGAACAATGCCACAGTGGGAATGATGGCTTTTAGACAAGGACAAAGTCTCCATTGCATTTAGGAAGCAACCATTATGGGCCAGGGCTTTGTATATTTTATTTCATTTAGTCCACGCGACAGTTTCAAGGGACTCTTAAAAGAAACCAAGGTTAGAGAGTAGCTTTTCTCCTTAGAGGTTGCAAAACAAACAAGTCTGCTGGGTTTAAAAGTTGTTGCCAAGAAACTTAGAAGTTTTTATTAATAGTGGTAAGAAGTCAGAATCTTGTGGCTAATTCGCGACTAACAGGGAAAGAGGATTGATATTATGTGTCCAAAGAATGGCTTTTCAAAGAATACCATTTCCTTCTGCAAAGCCACCTCCTTAGAGCAAGCATTCATCAGGGACACCTCTGTTTCTGTCCTGCTTACAAACCCCATATATCTTGGGGTCCTGAATTCCACATTTGACTTTTCTCCTGCCTTTGTTCAGGTAAAAATATTAACAATGCAGCACACCAAAAACTAAAAGTGTATAAGGTATATTCATCTTTCTCATTTCACACAACAAAGAGGAGCTGGGTGTACAGTAGATTTTCTGAAGATCATTTATTTGATGGAGTCACCCATTCACTCTCTGTACATACAGTTTTAATAAAATGAATAGCTAGTCTTAAATTCAGGATTGTAATATTATGCATCTAGAATTTAGTTAGCTATTCAAACAGATAAACATGCCAAGGGGCCTTTTAGAGGCAGCATTTCATTTAAATAATGCATATTTTTCTTTTATCTGTTCTTAATTTGCAATTTGAAATTGTTAAGTCCTTGCTTTTAAAAGCTGCCTGATTCATTTCTGACCATAAGAAAAGAGATATTTGAACAGTTTGTTTTGCACACTGACTTTTGGCTTTTCTTGGCTCCAGACTGGCTGGAAATCCTGTATACAATTTCAAACACTTTTCCCAGACTTCTCCTCAGACTTCTCCCATTATTGCTGCTTCAGTCTTTCTTCTTCATTATTCATCCTTTAAAAAGTAGCACTTCCTCATACTCACTCCCCATTTGTAGGCAGAAGTGGTGTCTGGGGCTGCTGGGAATCATCCTATTGGGTTGGTCCCTCCTTTATGGCAAAGCAGAGACAATCGGGGCAGAAAAACAAGAATCCAAGCTGGTATCAGCTCTGCTGTTAATAACACCAGCTTCCCCCTTCAACCACTGGCCTCTAGAGACATACCGCCTTAAGTGGGCAAACCACTGAGAAAATTCCCATCTGACAACTGGCTACGAAGGGTCAAAGGAATTAACCTGTGGTTAAGGAGGCAAGGGTTTGCTTAAGTACTTTAAGCACACAGACAGTTGTCATGCACAGAGACTGGAGCAGCTGGTTTCTATCTCTGATGATAAATGAATCAGAACAATGCCACAGTGGGAATGATGGCTTTTAGACAAGGACAAAGTCTCCATTGCATTTAGGAAGCAACCATTATGGGCCAGGGCTTTGTATATTTTATTTCATTTAGTCCACGCGACAGTTTCAAGGGACTCTTAAAAGAAACCAAGGTTAGAGAGTAGCTTTTCTCCTTAGAGGTTGCAAAACAAACAAGTGGTAGAATTTGTGTTTGAAGCTAATGTTATAGAAGTGAGGAGTCCTTTCCACTATAGCAGTGATTCTTATATTTTACAAGGGAAAAAGGAACTTAGAAACCTTGGAAACTCTCACTAAATTGGTGACCCTGGAAAACTACACATAGCCACATGCACAAGGTCATACCTGTTTGCTGTTGGTGCATGAAGTACAGATCTAGTAAGTGCTTTGTGGTAAAGTGTGCTAACAGAAAAACAGCAAAAACTGGACCTGGTTACAGAATGCAAATGGTAACCTGGAGAAGAAATGGTAATATGAAAGAGAGAGGTGATGGCATAAGCCCCTTTCAGTCTTCTGATTCTATGTAAATCCTTTTTAACATTCTCAACAACATTCAATAAACATTCCAACTCTTACTTATGCAAAATACACTTAACTTAAAAACACTCCCTAAGATATTTTTAAAGGATCCAAATTAATAACAGAAATAAACAGTAAATTCTGGAAAATATGACGTGCAGGTAAGAAATATCGCCTTTTAAAGTAACACATTAATATAAAAGCAAGATTCTGTAAAGAGTAGTCTTCAAGCACACTGAATTACTGAAGCAGAAACCAATTTATCATTTTAATAGCAGATAATTTAATAACAGGGTTGGGCACAGAGCTCTCTGCATTAATGGCCAGGAGAGGAGCAAAGAGGATGGAGGAAACTGAACTGGTTCTTAGTGGGCTGGGGCTCATCCGCGTTGCCAGTGCATCACTGAATCACCCCTCCACAGCTCCCTTCCATGCCCTGGATGCAGACAGGCTACTTATTTGGTGCTCAAGTAACAGGGCTGACATTACTGCAAAAGCAAAGAAAGTATGATTTAGGATAGGATATGCGTAGGATATCTGGACAGAATGCAACAAAATCTCCTGTTACGGAGGCTCAGATGGTAAAGAGTCCACTGGCAATGCAGGAGACCCAGGTTCTATCCCTGGATGAGGAAGATCCCCTGGAGAAGAGAATGGCAACCCACTCCAATATTCTTGCCTGGAGAATTCTGTGGACAGAGCCTGGTGAGCTACAGTCCATGGGGTCCCAGAGAGTTAGATACGACTGTGTGACTAACACACATATGGAGGTGTAGGCACTGGGAAACAAGTGGAGAGATGTGTGGCCCCACAGTATGAGAGTAAAGCTTCATGAAACAGGTGGACTTGACAATGAAAAAGGTATTGGGGGAAAGCTCAGGGGGACGGGATATGTGTATGCTGCTGCTGCTGCTGCTAAGTCGCTTCAGTCATGACCAACTCTGTGTGACCCTACAGACAGCAGCCCACCAGGCTCCCCCGGCCCTGGGATTCTCCAGGCAAGTACACTGGAGTGGGTTGCCATTTCTTTCTGCAATGCATGAAAGTGAAAAGGGAAAGTGAAGCTGCTAAGTCGTGTCTGACTCTTAGCAACCCCAAGAACTGCAGCCTACCAGGCTCCTCTGTCCATGGGATTTTCCAGGCAAGAGCACTGGAGTGGGGTGCCATTGCCTTCTCTGATATATCTATACAGAAAGCTGATTTCACTGTTGCACAGCAGAAACTAATAAAGCGACATAAAGCAATTATCCTGCAATTTAAAAAACACACTGAAAGATAAAAGTGTTGAATGCAGTAGACGGCTGCTGCTGCTGCTAAGTCACTTCAGTCGTGTCTGACTCTGTGTGACCCCATAGACGGCAGCCCACCAGGCTCCCCCGTCCCTGGGATTCTCCAGGCAAGAATACTGGAGTGGGTTGCCATGTCCTTCTCCAATGCATGAAAGAGAAAAGTGAAAGTGAAGTCGCTCAGTCTGTCCGACTGTTAGCGACCCCATGGACTGCAGCCCACCAGGCTACTCCGTCCATTGGATTATCCAGGCAAGAGTACTGGGGTGGGGTGCCATTGCCTTCCCCGGCAGTAGACAGCAGAGACACAGAACTGAGGATTTGTCAGGCTAAGAGACTTTAAAGAAGTTTTCTCTTAAAAATGAAATTTAAAAGCAAGTTCCATGTTATCAAAAGACTGTGATATACATAAAAAAAGAAAAAACAGTGATATGATAAAAGTGCTCTCCATTTATAGCTGATGGAGGCTTCCGAGCTATGCCAGGAGTCTAACATACATGTGTCTGATCCAGCGCCTAGAGATAAGAAATACCCCATGAGAAAAGCTATCACAACTGCAGTCAAACCAACATAACAGTTACATTTAAGTATCAACTGAGTTGATTTATTTTTTCTGGAGTCAACTTTTAGGGAAAATACAAATAAAAGGAGATAATTACATTATTGCACATTTACAGTTTTCGCTTTCTTTGGGCCCTCTCCTGACTTGAGCTCAATTCATCCTTTGTCATTTGCCACAATGGCAGTTGGTGGGAGTGGGTCACTTGATCACTCTCTTCAAGTTTCCCATCCTTGGCTTAACCTCCTGAATCTAGGAAAGCAAGTCTGTCTTCTAATTCATCGAGAAAATGGAGAATGTTCCTTTCCTTTCCCTCCTACACCGATCCAGGTACCTATACCCACAGTGACCTGCAGCCAGTTTCTCATCTCTGAGGTCAATGTACTGTGTCTCATGACCACACAGACCTCTTCCACCATGTGTTAAACTAGTATTCCTTTTATCCTTGAGAGTCAAATCATGTTGTCACTGCCAGTATAATAGAGGCTTCTGCCCACCACTTGCCACTTCTGAATTCTGTGGCTTTCTTTGTCTTCTTATTCTCTTCTTGCCACACCGAGGCCCTATCTCAATCTCACGTCATCTCATGTTGTTATTCCTTTTCTCCAGAAAACCATTTTATAATGATGCTCTGTAGGGGTTATTAATCATCTGCCTTTGAAAGGCAGGTTATCAGTTCTCTTTAAATATTCCAGGATGCCTTCTAGAATACAATACTTCCACCATCAGGTCTGCCTAGTAGGTAGCAAGTTTTCAACAAATACTTGATCATCATGGTTATAAAGCCATTCATAGTCTAATTCCAAAATACATTTTTAGCTTCTTTTCAAGGTTTTCTCCTATTCTACTTCAATAGCTGATATTTTAGCTATGGTTCAATCAACTTGTGAGGAATGAATGAGTGATTCATGCAAGCGCCTTGAGCTAAAAGTTATCTACTTGAACCAAAATGCATTTAAACTTTATGAGAAGATGTATCATTTCCATGCCTTGTCCCCTAAAGCATTGATCTCTGGAACTTTCAGTTTTCTAGGTTCTGTCCTTGAGAAATATTTTAGGCCTTTTCTGGGAAGGCAAAATGACTCAAGTGGGAAGAAATTAAATCCTGTTTGTCTTTGCACACAGTAAAATATAAGTCAAAATTTTAGTAGCTCTTTTAAAAAGATCAAAGTGAATCCTCTGTGCCCTACTCGATTCTCCATCTTTTAATAAAAGACTTTCTAATCACCAAAGCTGTGTGTGCATGCACAAATAATGTGAGCAGCATACAGGGAAAATGTCAGTGCCTTCCTTGATATATTGCTCTAAAGAACCTGGAGATCTCCCAGGCATGATGTGACCTATGAGAAACAGAATCCTATTCAAGTCAAGACTCCTATTCATGTGACTTATTCTAGTCACTTCTAAACTACTGGAGCAAGGAAAAATAGCCTTTTTCTATTTCAATACATGATTAGCAAAATTTTCATTTTTATTTATTTTCCTCAGCTTTGTCTCACATCTGAAAAAGTCTCCATCTGTAACCTGTCTAAGCATTCCCTAGAAAAATATTAAATAGACAAAAAACTCTAGCCATCATTTCAATTGCAGGGAAAGTTCCATGGAGTTTTCCGGCAAAATAGCAATGCCTCCTAATATTCCTTCTGCACCCTCAAGATAAATCTCACAGCAAATATGAACATCCTGCTTCCAGCCTATGGCTTCTCCAATTTATCCTCCAGAGCTCTAATTGAGGAACTTTTAAAATACACACACAGTTACCTCTTCCCACCCTGCCAAGCCTTCAAAATTTGCAAGGTGTGATTTGGCTACTTTTCCAGTTTTACTTCACAGCCTCACCAATTTTCTGTACCCTTCATGAAACTGGTTCCCTTTCCTAACACACATCGCCTCTTGTTCTTGACTGGATGCTTTGTACTGACCATCCTGTCTGCCCACCCCTCACCCTGCGTACACCTCCTTTCTCCACTCAGGAGGAACCAGGAGCTCACCATAATGCTCATTTAATCCAGTTTGCCTTTCCCCAACCATTCTCCTCCCCACTCACAACTATCACCTTTGTATTTTCCTATGTTTTCACATAGAGATTTATGCACATCTCGATGGAATCATTTGCTTGGTTGTAATAGTATTATTAATATATTCTTGTTTTATTAAAATCATCTTAAAATACAAATTGGGTTCTCTGACTAGGCTAAATTATGACTAAGACATCATAATTACATGGAAAATGTTTTTCCCAACAAAGTACTTTAAGGTCCTTATAGAGAGGAAACAAACTTTGGTTAACAACTAGAGTTCTGGCCTGAGGTGCAGTAGGTGGAATGTTTTCAGGTGAGGATGTTTGCTAATCTACAAAGGAATTATACACTGACTCATGGAGAGGGAGAACATACTTTTAAGAAGCTTTTGTTGCACCTTGGAAGATACTTACTTCTAAACAACGCTCAAGGGCTGTAACATCTCTAACTCAGACACAAAGGACACTGATTATGGGTATTTGTGTACACACTGCATACTTGTGTGACTGCCCAGTTTGTGTATTGAGAGGGAGAGAGAGAAAGGGGAAGAGAGACAGAATGAATGTATGAATATGTTACCAGAACCACTATTATTTTGTAGCAAATGCATGTAGGAAGCAAGAAAACCAACCTCGACATGCTGTTGACTGTATTAAAGCTGCATTTGAACAAATTTAAATGAAAAATTGAAAAATTTTTGCGAGAGATATAAAGACCTGATATAAAGAGATGAGCAGCTGTGATTGGGACACACAACGTATCAGTGCAAAGGCATCAGGGAATGATGTGAACTACAGGTTTTGAAAGAAGAGGGTCTAACTGCAACAGGATACAGATGCCCTCCTCTACTACACTGACCACCACAAGTTTTCACCAGACCCTCCTGGAGAGCGGATTTAAAGTCCATGTTGAAATTACTTTGACTATCGCTTCTCGACCTTTTGGCTAAGATCAAGTGTAAAACTACCTTGACTAAACATTCACTGTTTAGGAAGGGATTTTTTTTTTTTTCTCATATGGAAGCTTTACTATTTCCAGTTAATCTTGTTGTGGCCTGGATAAAAAAAGTCTTGTTAACCCAAAGTGAGATATTCTAGTCAAAGATGGAGTATGATTTAATTACAGGGAAAAAAAATCAGTACTCAGAAGTGTAGCGAGGCTAAAATGCTGTGTAAGGGACTAGCTTTGTCTGGTCATTCTAGCTCCTTCACTAGTGAATCTGCTAAAAAAGTATGCCTACCCACCATCCCAAACATTCAGTTCAGTTCACTTGCTCAGTCCTGTCCGACTCTTTGTGACCCCATGAATCGCAGCACGCCAGGCCTCCCTGTCCATCACCAACTCCCAGAGTTCACTCAGACTCATGTCCATCAAGTCAGTGATGCCATCCAGCATCCTCTGTCGTCCCCTTCTCCTCCTGCCCCCAATCCCTCCCAGCATCAGAGTCTTTTCCAATGAGTCAACTTCGCATGAGGTGGCCAAAGTACTGGAGTTTCAGCATTAGCATCATTCCTTCCAAAGAAATCCCAGGGTTGATCTCCTTCAGAATGAACTGGTTGGATTTCCTTGCAGTCCAAGGAACTCTCAAGAGTCTTCTCCAACACCACAGTTTAAAAGTATCAATTCTTCGGCGCTCAGCCTTCTTCACAGTCCAACTCTCACATCCATACATGACCACAGGAAAAACATTAGAGTATAACTAAATGCATTTTAGTTGGACTTTGAAGAAACAAAAGATACCTAAATATCTAAATAAAATACATTATTTTACCAATAAATTCAATCCATTTCAAATTATAAGGGCCACAAAATCGTCTAGCATTTAAAAGTCAAATATTTTGCATCAGTCTGAGTAAATTAGAACTTCACTTTCCATGGTAATATTATTTGAAGGGTGTCATTAAACAGAGGCGAGAGATCATTTCAGTGAATTCTATGCAGTCCCTGTTTCAGTCTTTGTGCTCTTTTCTATTGCCCCATATTTCAGTGTTTCCTTAGGCTGTACACATCAATTGAGGTTCACAACATACTCTGCTATATACAAACCTGCAGCTGTCAACAAATGTAGAAAAGTCTCAGAAACTGATTTAGAGTCTACAACATAAGCATATCCAATCCTAATAGTACACAAGAATATATACCTTCTTTGGGAAACTGACACACGGTTCACACTCTGACTGGTGATAATGCATCCTTGCCAAGCCCAGATGTAGTTTCAACTCCAGGGAGATGCAACCTAATGATGGATCAGTATAACCCAATCATGCTAACATTGGTACTTGGAACCCCTACAGTGGAGAACTGACAATATTTTTTTTTATATCCCCTACTATGTTTCTTCAAGTATATCAAGATGTTCTGCCAGGATGACAAGCATATGATTGAATTTAATGGTATATAAAGATATGGTAGACTGCTTTCCAAAATGAAATTTCATAGTTGGAACTTTTATCAGTTAATTGCACTTCTGGCAACCTCTCTGAAAATTAAATTAAATAGTGGAACTATTTCATTAGAAGGCTTTGGCAAAATAAACCTCAAAGATGGAAAGGTCTATATAATTAAAAACGGGAGGTGAGTTACGTTCTGGGTGCTTTTATGTCATAGGTCTTAACTGTATATCTTTCTTTCCAGTTTTGTAGTTAGTTCCTCATGGGCAGGGGCTGAACTTTACTTAGTTTCCTACCAGAGTCCACAGTACAATGCATTAATGAATATTACTAAATTCACATAAATATTAGATTTATGTGCATATTTTAGTACACTGTGCAGATATTAGTACACTGTGAGTTCTATAATACAAGTTCAAATCAAAGCCCCTCTACTAATGAAATTAATGCCTGCTGTGGGTTGAACTGTGTTCCCCTCAAATTCTTATTCAAATTCGAACCCCCAGGACCTCAGAATGTAACCTTATTTGGAGACAGGGTTGTTGTTTTTTTTTTTTTTTGGTAGAGGTGATTAACATATAATAAGGTCATTACAATGGGTCTTAATCCAATATGGCTGAAGTCTTTATAAAAATGGTAAATTTGAATATCAAGACAGAACCAAATGAAGGGAGAATGTCACATGAAGAGGGCAGAAATGGGATTATTTTTCCAGAAGCCAGGGAACATTAGGGATTGTGGGCACCAGAAACTAGGGTGAGAGGCCCAGAACTGATTTCCCCTTGTGCTCTCAGAAGGAACCAGCCTTGTTGACGCCTTGACTTTAGGTCTCCAGAATTGGGAGACAGCACGTTTTTGAGCTTAAGTCATCTAGTTTGTTATCCTCTGTTATAGCAGCTCTAGCAAACTAATACACTGGCTTCAAACAAGTCATTTTAGCCTCTGTGAGCCTTATCTATAAGACAGAAATAATATCTCAGCACCTAACACATGATGAGCACGCAGTAAATGTTAACCTTGAAAATGATGAGGAAAATAACAATCCATCCAACTCATGGGAAACATGTTTTATGTGCAGAGCCCTGATTTACCTTCTGGGTAATGACTGTTAATGGGCTTCCCAGGCGGCTCAGCAGGTAAAGAATATGCCGGAAACCTAGGAGATGCAGGACATATGGGTACAATCCCAGGGCTGGGAAGATCCCCTGGAGAAGGCATGGTAAGCCACTCAGGTATTCTTGCCTGGAGAACCCCATGGACAGAGGAGCCTGGCGGGCTATGGTCCATCGGGTCATGAAGAATTGAAATGACTGAAGCAACTGAGCACATCACAGTGCGATAGCTGTTATTATGACAACATTCAAAGAGCTAACACACAAGTGAAAGAAGACAAATCGCAGATAGATGTACAATAGCGTGGGCTTCCCTCGTAGCTCAGTTGGTAAAGAATCTGCCTGCAATGCAGGAGACCCGGGTTCGATTCCTGGATCAGAAAGATCCCCTGGAGAAGGAAATGGCAACCCACTCCAGTATTCTTGCCTGGAGAATCCCATGGAGAGGGGAGCCTGTCAGGCTACAGTCCATAGGGTCACAAGAGTCAGACATGACTTAGCAACTAAACCACCAAACAATACAGTATGTGAGATGATAAAACTTCTAGAGGAAAAATCGAGCAAGGAAGGAGAACAAGAAGCAAATGTTGAAGGAAAAAAAATTTATATAGTCTTGCCTGAATTGATAAAATATGAAAAAAAAAGATGTATAAAGGATATGAATGAGGTAACATGCTATGTGGCTAACTGGGGAAGAACACGCCAGGCAGAGAAAACAGCAAGTGCAAAGGCCCTGAGATGGAAATATTCTTGACATACTGTGTAAACAGCAAGGTAGCAAGAATTGCTGAGCAGAGCAGAACAAGCAGGGTGAGAGCTGTAGGAGGTGATGTCTTGGAGAGAGTATGTGAGTCAAAATAATGGTGGGACGAGTAGACCTAGGATAAAGCCACTAGGATTTCTGGAAGCCACTTTAGCACTGGCCATTACAGGGGAGATGACATGGTCTAACTTCTGTTTTAACAGGATCCCTCAGGATGCTATTTGGAGAATCATAGGAAAGGTGTTAAAGTGGAACCTGTAAAACCAGTTAAGAGGTTATTCTGATCACTGAGAGGGTACTGTAGGCAGCCTGGACTAAGTGGCAGAGGCGATGGGCAGTAGCAAGGTGGTGGATATATTTTGAACGTGGAGCTAACAGGATTTGCTATAGGACTGAATATGGAAGATGTGCTCAAGAGGAAGTCACGGATGATCTTGGTTGTTTGACTTGAGCAAGGAGAAGATGCCATTAAATGAGGAGACAAAGTAAGCAGGAGAGGCTGGTTTGGGAAGCAGGACCAGGAACTCCATTTAGAAAATTAGAAGATGTAAATTCTTCCCATCAGACATCCAAATGGAGGTGGAGGGTAGGCAGTGGGACATGGGTCTGAATTTTGATCAGAGACTGGCTAGAGATATAAATCTGAGAGTCATTACAGAATTTCAATTTAAGAGACTGCATGAGATCACTAAATGGATTTGACCAAAAAAAATGCTGAAGTTATTAAATGTTTATTGCATTCCAGACAATTTTCTATATGTTTTACATAGGTTATCTCATTAATCCTTGTAGGTAATCCTAAGATGATTCATTAGCTTTCATTTTGCATTCTAATTTTTTGACTTTGCCCACTTTTACAAAGGAAGCTGTTTTTCATCGTTTTAAGTCTTGCTGATCATAGCAACAGAGTGCAACACAGTCACTTTGCATCTAAACCAAGGGTCAACAAAATTCTTCAGTAAAGGGCCAGAAAGTAAATACTTTAGGCTATGCAAGCCATATAGTCTCCGTTATAGTTCTATGGCTACAGTGAGAAAGCAGCCACAGACTATACATAATGCGGTGGGCGTGGCTGTGGGCCAATGGAACTTCATTTATAAAACCTGGCAAAGAGTAAGATTTGTCTTGTAGGCAGCAGTTTGTGGATCCTTCATCTAATCTGGAAGAAGGCAATGGCACCCCACTCCAGTACTCTTGCCTGGAAAATCCCATGGATGGAGGGGCCTGGTAGGCTGCAGCCCATGGGGTCGCGAAGAGTCAGACACGACTGAGCGACTTCACTTTGACTTTTCACTTTCATGCATTGGAGAAGGAAATGGCAACCCACTCCAGTGTTCTTGCCTGGAGAATCCCAGGGACGGGGGAGCCTGCTGGGCTGCCGTCTAGGGGTCGCACAGAGTCGGACACGACTGAAGCGACTTAGCAGCAGCAGCAGCAGCAGCAGCATCTAAACAGATGATTTGAATTAATTTGACGTTTCACGTTGATAAAATCAGCAAACAAATAATCAGAAAAGGAGTAAAAAATTTCCCAGTGACAAGCTACTTTCAATATTGAATTAGAGGCTTTCAAATTTCATATTATAGTGCTCTTGAGATTCAGAATATCCCAGAATCTAGAAAATTTCCTTAAAAATGTGACTTGGCGAGCTTCACCTGAGAGGACTCCAGGTTTTCCATAAGAAGGGTCCTAGGGATGGAAATATGATGGCAGGAAGAAGGACAGGTCTATGTACTGAAGTATTGATTGTCTTAGCAATCCACAGGGTTCTTACTTAGATTGTTGAAGAGGTGGCATGACTTTGGAGAACTACTGAACATTTCATGAGAGGAGATCATTTTGTTTATTTTAGTACTTAATTCTTTACTCTGCAATATGATTGTTCCAAAGTCTTACAACTTCAGAAGGGCTTTTATGATTTGAATGCTTAATATGAAATGAAATATATGGCAGGATATATAAATTATAGTTCATACTATCAGACAGTAATTAAAGTTAACAATTCCAAGAATAATTAATAACATGAGGGTATATTCATTTTGCCATGTTAAGTGAATAGCTGGGAGAAAAAATTCTGTATTTGGTAAGTTATTAATTTTTATAATTCAGGTAACTTCAAAATGTTCCTTGCATCTGTAATATTCTTTCCATTTCTACCATCACTACTCTTGGTCAGGTCTTATCACTTTTTACCTAAGCTATAATATTAGCCTTCTAAACAGGTTTTCAAGCACCAATTTATTCCTTTAAATCTCTACTCCTCAGCCCCCCAATCAAAGCATTGACGAGACATGTCATCATTTTTTTTTTAATGTGGACCTCATATAATCATTTCTTTCTCCGAATCTGTTAAGTGGTTTTCTAATACAGATAGAGTAACACCCTGATGATGAAGTTCCTACTTTAATTATTTCATTTCACTTATATCCCCCCCAACAGATTCCACACATCCATGATCAATTCCAACCATTTACTGAGCATGCTTTGCCCTTCCCCACCCCTAAACATGCACCCCTACCTGCAAGTCTCTTGTTATTTTGGTGGTGAAGCCTACTGACCTGAAATCCCACCACCTACAAGAACCATCCCTTCCCCCATTTTCCCACTCCACTTCCTCCCATGTCTCTGCCTGCATCTCAGTCTCCTGTGTGCCATTCTTTTCAGAGTCAGTATTAAAGGCTGTTACACTCAAAGCTATGTTTTTTTCTAGTAGTCATGTATGGATGTGAGAGTTGGACCATAAAGAAGACTGAGCGCTGAAGAGTTGATGCTTTTGAATTGTGGTGTTGGAGAGGACTTTTGAGTGTCCTTTGAACAGTAAGATCAAACCAGTCAATGCTAAAGGAAATAAATCCTGAATATTCTTTGGAAGGACTGATGCTGAAGTTGAAGCTACAATACTTGTGCTACTAATGAGAAGAGTCGACTCACTGGAAAAGACCCTGATGCTGGGAAAGTTTGAAAGCAGGAGGAGAAGGGGACAACAGAGAAAGATGGTTGGCTAGCATTACCAACTCAGTGGACATGAGTTTGAGCAAACTTCAGGATAGTGGAGGACAGGGGAGCCTGGCGTGCTGCAGTCCATGGGGTCACAAAGAGTCAGACACAACTTTGTGTGGAAACAACAACAATCTGCCTTTTCCAGACGGCCATTATCTGGACTTCAGGAACACTGTTATTTTTCATACTGGTATTTCTCCAAGTCCAAAACACAAAGTAGTATAAACAAGAGAGTCTATAACTCTTTTAATTCAATTTAAATTTTAGGTGGGATTTATATCCTTACTAAGTGAAGTTTAAGAGAACTTTTGTCTGAAACTATCTGTTAATAAAATGATTTTTGGTCAGAATTAGTTTTTCAAGGAACTTTACCCTCCAGACATATGTATCACTCACAGTAATTAAAGATGTGTACCAATCATTTAAAACCCATCATAGTATACAAATAATCTTTGAATCAATTAGAAAGACACAAACAAACTACAGGTAAATTACAGTGAAGGCATGCTTTTTGCCGGGAGAGCTGGAGGTGAAAAGACACCAGCCGGTTGGATATCCTTGTTCAGAGAGAAACTTGCCCAACCATACAGAATGGGCCTGCCCTTGCTCCTCTCTTTTTTGAGGAGATGAATTTCATGTTGCATTCTAAAACTAAACCAAGTACTAAGGATACAATGGCAAAAAACAGCTTCATATACTGAGGAGTAAGAAATCATGCCCGTTTTACTGTGACATGGAAGGAATACAGAGTGTATCTTATCTAAACAGGAGAAGGGATTATAAACAATCTCTGGGAATATAAAAACACACATTTGAGCTTCTTTATTTAAATTAATTATTGTGTCATATTTTAACAAGGTGACATGGGGGAGGGGGTTAATTGCTTTCCTTGTCCAATGAGCTTCTCTGTCAATTAGTCTTCTTTTGCCTCTTAATAAATAATGAAAGTTCCACTTCTGTGGAGCCACTGGACAGTCCATTAAACAGGAATGCCTGTTGTTGCCTCTTCTGGTCTTAGGTCAAGACTCTGCCAAAGCCAGGCCAAAAAGCTTTCCAACAACTAGTGATGACTCTGATCTGACTGGCTGTTGCTATAAGATTCAGAAGTTAACTTAATAAAGTATATGGTGTCAACATACATAGATACTCTGAGGAGTTTTTCCTACCATGCTTTCGGAAGTATTCTTTAGTTTATAGACAGTAATAGTACAGTTGATACACAGATTTTTAAGATGATGGGGAGGAGATGAGAGAATACAATGTGTTTTAAAAAGATAAAATTTTACTTTTTGTGATTTTTTTAAAAGTTCAAATGGTTCTCTTCTTAGGTATATTTTACCACAGTGATTACTGTCCATATTAAAACACAAATACTTAAGCAAGCAATTCAATTAAGTCTAGAACATGGCCCTCACATTTCTGTTTGCAGGGTTTTTTTTTGCAATTAAATAATCTATTCAAGAACATCAGAGATTTTTTTTAAGTTCTCCTAATTGTATAATATTTTTCCAGCTTGTAAAATGCCTGATAAGAACTCTTCAGATTTTCTAAAACATTCCCTTTATATAACATTGTGAGAAATCTTCTGAAGGCAGCATTTATGGACTTAGAATACTCTGGGTCCAGGAACACCAGCCACTAACTCTGACACTGAGTAAGTCACTTTTCTTCACACCTCTGGTGGCCCAAGTTGAGGGAAAAAAAAGAAAAGGCAAACAGTCCGCAGCAGTGAATGAAGGCTCTGGAATCCTTTCATAATATTCAAGTTGCTCAGGGTCCTCGTGGAGAGGTCTTACTTCATTTCCCACACATTTTCTGACCTATTTTGTCTGCCTTTTCTCAGAAGGATTTTGCTTGCTCCACTGTCGACTAAGCAGTAAACTAATTATCTTGTTCAAATCCCTTTGTAACGCCCCTAATCCTATTAGTTATAAGAATGTCTGAATACTGATTGCAAACCTTTTCTCCCCCCTTTCTTTTTTAGAGAGAAAGGTCCAGAGGTTTGGTCCTCGAGAGGGGTAGTCTAGCCAGTTCACTGGACCACGGCAAAGACAATTCTGGCCTTCCAAACTCCCAGGCTGCCTATACATACAGAAAAAAATACTTTATTATTCCTTCATTCCGATTCTCTCTCTGTCTGTCTTTCACATACACACACACACACTCACACACACTGGATTTAGTAATCATCCACGTCTCTTTGATTGCCTTATAAAAGTCAAGTTCTGAACACTCTTACTCACCTAGCAGAGCACAGTGAACGCTGGCCCCAGCTAGAAGCTCAACTTCTCTTTCCTTCTTTTATCTGGAATGTTTTAATGAAGAGGGTGACGCTGTTACAGGAAGTCAAAGCCTTACGAAGCAGAGGAAATGAACAACTATTACAACAGACCTCTACCAGCCCTGTGAGTTTTAACTTCTTTTCTTCAAAGCACTCTCACAAGTCTTGTTAAAGGACTCTCTCTGCCTCTGTGGAAGACGCCAAGACCATTGCCCCCTGCTGTCTATTACTGACGGAACTTTAATCACTTTTTCTTTTTTGTTCCCAATGGGGAAGGAGCCAGACTGTGGTGAAAAGCCTGTGGTCAGAGGCAATGTTAAGGAGCGTGAAATTTATCTGGCTTCCACAAAAGATGAATTCTACCCTTCCCATTCTGCTTTGGCCAGGCAGGCTGCTTTGGGCTGGCTGCTCTGTCTTAGAAAAAACAAATGTTTGTTTTAAACATAGACACATGATGAGGATCCGATCTTCCCATGCCATCTCTTACCTATGTAGAATACCCACATCCTCAGCATAGAAAGTCAACTTTTTATATTAGGAAAATAGTGTCTTTCCCCTTGCATTATTGTTTCTTGGTGCCACAGGCAAGGTTTAAGAAATGATCTTGAAGACGTTATGATATGTGTTAGAGGAGAGTCTCCTCTTTAACATCTTTCTGGAGTCTGAGAAAAATTATAACAGACGAGAAAAGTGCAGATTTCTCAGGTAAGGATACAAAACTGCCAACCTAAAAAATTTCAAGGACTAAACACTTGCACTTATCATATTCTTTAGCAGCCAAGAGTCTGTTAAGACACAGAAGGCTGAGTGTCTACTGGACACTCTCTTGGCATATGAGAAAGAGTTGGCCTGTTCTGGTGTGTGTGTCCATGGTAAGGTGCATGTGGATGTCGGTATACAGAGAAGAAGGTGAAGGCTGTGAGGAAAGGGGAAGGTGTACACACTTCGAGCCATGGCCTGCTGCTCTACGGAAATTCAAGGCCTAATGAAGGCGCTAAGTGTTTGTTAGCAGCAGTTTGAAAACAATGGGAATACAGGCTTGGGGGTGCCGGGGGGTGGTGAGCAGTTTTATGGTATCTATATACTCTACTGGGCTTTCCTGGTGGCTCAGATGGTAAAGCGTCTGCCTACAACGCAGGAGATCCGGGTTCGATCCCTGGGTAGAGAAGATCCCTTGGAGGAGGAAATGGCAACCCACTCCAGTGCTCTTGCCTGGAAAACCCCATGGACCAAGGAGCCTGGTAGGCCACAGTCCATGGGGTCACAAAGAGTCGGACACGACTGAGCGATATACTCTATTACCTGGTGCAGAGGACTCTAGGCAGTCAACAGGACTGTGTTTGATACAAGGGGATGCAGAAATAGATAGTAACTTGTGATGGAGGGTAAGTTCAGAGGTGTTCATTCATGGAAACCCTTGTCCAGAGTAAGAGGCAGACTCCTTTCTGTGCTGAAAGACACTCTGTCTTGGAGATCAAAAGTATTCCAGCTGTCCAGGAAAAATATACATGTTTTCCCTGGTGCTGAAGCCAGGAACACATTTACCTGAGAGGTCATATGATGAGATGGTGCACAATATCCTTAAAAACATCTCTACATAAATACAAGAATAAGTGTAGCAGCTGATTCTCAAAATATCCCTCCCGAAAGTCAAGGGCATGTCAAGGTCATACTAGCAAGTACTTCTACTGGGACCAAATACAACTGAGCATAAGCATGCGACTTTGAAGCAGCTTAGCTTGTGAGATACTGTCTATATTCAAAAAACTGAGTATGTGTTGATTAGGAAACTGTGCAAGAAACATGGATTATAAACAATCTCTGGGAATATAAAAACACACATTTGAGCTTCTTTATTTAAATTAATTATTGTGTCATATTTTAACAAGGTGACATGGGGGAGGGGGTTAATTGCTTTCCTTGTCCAATGAGCTTCTCTGTCAATTAGTCTTCTTTTGCCTCTTAATAAATAATGAAAGTTCCACTTCTGTGGAGCCACTGGACAGTTCATTAAACAGGAATGCCTGTTGTTGCCTCTTCTGGTCTTAGGTCAAGACTCTGCCAAAGCCAGGCCAAAAAGCTTTCCAACAACTAGTGATGACTCTGATCTGACTGGCTGTTGCTATAAGATTCAGAAGTTAACTTAATAAAGTATATGGTGTCAACATACATAGATACTCTGAGGAGTTTTTCCTACCATGCTTTCGGAAGTATTCTTTAGTTTATAGACAGTAATAGTACAGTTGATACACAGATTTTTAAGATGATGGGGAGGAGATGAGAGAATACAATGTGTTTTAAAAAGATAAAATTTTACTTTTTGTGATTTTTTTAAAAGTTCAAATGGTTCTCTTCTTAGGTATATTTTACCACAGTGATTACTGTCCATATTAAAACACAAATACTTAAGCAAGCAATTCAATTAAGTCTAGAACATGGCCCTCACATTTCTGTTTGCAGGGGTTTTTTTTGCAATTAAATAATCTATTCAAGAACATCAGAGATTTTTTTTAAGTTCTCCTAATTGTATAATATTTTTCCAGCTTGTAAAATGCCTGATAAGAACTCTTCAGATTTTCTAAAACATTCCCTTTATATAACATTGTGAGAAATCTTCTGAAGGCAGCATTTATGGACTTAGAATACTCTGGGTCCAGGAACACCAGCCACTAACTCTGACACTGAGTAAGTCACTTTTCTTCACACCTCTGGTGGCCCAAGTTGAGGGAAAAAAAAGAAAAGGCAAACAGTCCGCAGCAGTGAATGAAGGCTCTGGAATCCTTTCATAATATTCAAGTTGCTCAGGGTCCTCGTGGAGAGGTCTTACTTCATTTCCCACACATTTTCTGACCTATTTTGTCTGCCTTTTCTCAGAAGGATTTTGCTTGCTCCACTGTCGACTAAGCAGTAAACTAATTATCTTGTTCAAATCCCTTTGTAACGCCCCTAATCCTATTAGTTATAAGAATGTCTGAATACTGATTGCAAACCTTTTCTCCCCCCTTTCTTTTTTAGAGAGAAAGGTCCAGAGGTTTGGTCCTCGAGAGGGGTAGTCTAGCCAGTTCACTGGACCACGGCAAAGACAATTCTGGCCTTCCAAACTCCCAGGCTGCCTATACATACAGAAAAAAATACTTTATTATTCCTTCATTCCGATTCTCTCTCTGTCTGTCTTTCACATACACACACACACACTCACACACACTGGATTTAGTAATCATCCACGTCTCTTTGATTGCCTTATAAAAGTCAAGTTCTGAACACTCTTACTCACCTAGCAGAGCACAGTGAACGCTGGCCCCAGCTAGAAGCTCAACTTCTCTTTCCTTCTTTTATCTGGAATGTTTTAATGAAGAGGGTGACGCTGTTACAGGAAGTCAAAGCCTTACGAAGCAGAGGAAATGAACAACTATTACAACAGACCTCTACCAGCCCTGTGAGTTTTAACTTCTTTTCTTCAAAGCACTCTCACAAGTCTTGTTAAAGGACTCTCTCTGCCTCTGTGGAAGACGCCAAGACCATTGCCCCCTGCTGTCTATTACTGACGGAACTTTAATCACTTTTTCTTTTTTGTTCCCAATGGGGAAGGAGCCAGACTGTGGTGAAAAGCCTGTGGTCAGAGGCAATGTTAAGGAGCGTGAAATTTATCTGGCTTCCACAAAAGATGAATTCTACCCTTCCCATTCTGCTTTGGCCAGGCAGGCTGCTTTGGGCTGGCTGCTCTGTCTTAGAAAAAACAAATGTTTGTTTTAAACATAGACACATGATGAGGATCCGATCTTCCCATGCCATCTCTTACCTATGTAGAATACCCACATCCTCAGCATAGAAAGTCAACTTTTTATATTAGGAAAATAGTGTCTTTCCCCTTGCATTATTGTTTCTTGGTGCCACAGGCAAGGTTTAAGAAATGATCTTGAAGACGTTATGATATGTGTTAGAGGAGAGTCTCCTCTTTAACATCTTTCTGGAGTCTGAGAAAAATTATAACAGACGAGAAAAGTGCAGATTTCTCAGGTAAGGATACAAAACTGCCAACCTAAAAAATTTCAAGGACTAAACACTTGCACTTATCATATTCTTTAGCAGCCAAGAGTCTGTTAAGACACAGAAGGCTGAGTGTCTACTGGACACTCTCTTGGCATATGAGAAAGAGTTGGCCTGTTCTGGTGTGTGTGTCCATGGTAAGGTGCATGTGGATGTCAGTATACAGAGAAGAAGGTGAAGGCTGTGAGGAAAGGGGAAGGTGTACACACTTCGAGCCATGGCCTGCTGCTCTACGGAAATTCAAGGCCTAATGAAGGCGCTAAGTGTTTGTTAGCAGCAGTTTGAAAACAATGGGAATACAGGCTTGGGGGTGCCGGGGGGTGGTGAGCAGTTTTATGGTATCTATATACTCTGTTGGGCTTTCCTGGTGGCTCAGATGGTAAAGCGTCTGCCTACAACGCAGGAGATCCGGGTTCGATCCCTGGGTAGAGAAGATCCCTTGGAGGAGGAAATGGCAACCCACTCCAGTGCTCTTGCCTGGAAAACCCCATGGACCAAGGAGCCTGGTAGGCCACAGTCCATGGGGTCACAAAGAGTCGGACACGACTGAGCGATATACTCTATTACCTGGTGCAGAGGACTCTAGGCAGTCAACAGGACTGTGTTTGATACAAGGGGATGCAGAAATAGATAGTAACTTGTGATGGAGGGTAAGTTCAGAGGTGTTCATTCATGGAAACCCTTGTCCAGAGTAAGAGGCAGACTCCTTTCTGTGCTGAAAGACACTCTGTCTTGGAGATCAAAAGTATTCCAGCTGTCCAGGAAAAATATACATGTTTTCCCTGGTGCTGAAGCCAGGAACACATTTACCTGAGAGGTCATATGATGAGATGGTGCACAATATCCTTAAAAACATCTCTACATAAATACAAGAATAAGTGTAGCAGCTGATTCTCAAAATATCCCTCCCGAAAGTCAAGGGCATGTCAAGGTCATACTAGCAAGTACTTCTACTGGGACCAAATACAACTGAGCATAAGCATGCGACTTTGAAGCAGCTTAGCTTGTGAGATACTGTCTATATTCAAAACACTGAGTATGTGTTGATTAGGAAACTGTGCAAGAAACATGAAAAAAAACCCACGAACTTTGAAAAATTGCAAACTAATCTGGAAACAATAATTCTTATATTGTACTTCTTTAATCGCTTCATTTGTACCTGCTTCATTACGATATAACCAACATCCTATGTCTGATAAATTAATAAAAACTCATAAACATCCCATTAATTTGATTTGTTTTTCTTAAAAAAAATCTACACGCAAATGTAATCCTCAGATAACATGCAAGTGTTATCACCATTTCTAGTGATGCCAACTGCTGCTGCTGCTGCTAAGTCACCTCAGTTGTGTCCGACTCTGTGCGACCCCATAGACGGCAGCCCACCAGGCTCCCCCGTCCCTGGGATTCTCCAGGCAAGAACACTGGAGTGGGTTGCCATTTCCTTCTCTGAGTGAGGGCCACCACCTACAGAATAAAATTCACACATGATCAAAAGGACCGAAACCAGCCCCTCTTCGTGGTTCTACTTCATTCTACTACCCTCCTCAATACCTTTCTGCTTTGCAGATGCATCAGAATACATTTATGCCACTGGGATTCTGCATTTTTTGGTCTCTCTGTCTCAAATGCTGTCCATTTGATTTACTCTCTGTACTGACAACTAAGCTCAAAGCTCCTGGTCTTGGAGAAGCTCTCCCTGACTCTTCCATCTAGAACAGCTCTTCTCTCTTCCAAGCATTCTCTAACCAAAGATCTTCTTTTCTTCATGTTTCTTAGACTGTCAACTGAAATTATCTCATTTATTTTTAAAATGTATTAACTTATTTAATCATTACTTCTAGTTCTCTGCCATAGACTATCGGTCTAAAATTAAGAATCTTTTCACCTTATTTATAGTAATAATTTTGGTTCCTCCATAAATATTGGCTGAGTAGGTGAGTAAACCAAATCTTCCACCAGGAAACACTGTGTCTTTCAAACTACAGGGTAGCAATTTAAATTCGATTCCATTTTTTCAACCTTTAAAGAAATTAGGGTTGTAGATAGGACTTCATGAAGAAGCATGGAAAAAGAATTTTTGCCTTGATAATGGAAACAGAGGAACCAATAAATTCCCACTAAGGATAAGTCTTAAAAGTATTCTTAGGTTGCTACCTTTCTTACTCTCTGTACTGACAACTAAGCTCAAAGCTCCTGGTCTTGGAGAAGCTTTCCCTGACTCTTTCATCTAGAACAGCTCTTCTCTCTTCCAAGCATTCTCTAACCAAAGATCTTTTCTTCATGTTTCTTAGACTGTCAACTGAAATTATCTCATTTATTTTTTAAATGTATTAACTTATTTAATCATTACTTCTAGTTCTCTGCCATAGACTATCGGTCTAAAATTAAGAATCTTTCACCTTATTTATAGCAATAATTTTGGTTCCTCCATAAATATTGGCTGAGTAGGTGAGTAAACCAAATCTTCCACCAGGAAACACTGTGTCTTTCAAAATACAGGGTAGCAATTTAAATTCGATTCCATCTTTTCAACCTTTAAAGAAATTAGGGTGTAGATAGGACTTCATGAAGAAGCATGGAAAAAGAATTTTTGCCTTGATAACGGAAACAGAGGAACCAATAAATTCCCACTAAGGATAAGTCTTAAAAGTATTCTTAGGTTGTTACCTTTTCTTTACTAAAAGTATCATCCCATGCCCAGTAAATGCCCACAGACTTATGTGTTCAGAGGCAGCCTGCTCCCCATGAAGTACCTCAGTTCGGTTCAGTTTAGTCGCTCAGTCGTGTCCGACTCTTTATGACCCCATGGACCGCAGCATGCCAGGCCTCCCTGTTCATCGCCAACTCCTGGAGCTTACTTAAACTCATGTCCATCAAGTCTGTGATGCCATCCAACCATCTTGTCCTCTGTTGTCCCCTTCTCCTTCTGCCTTCAATCTTTCCCAGCATCAGGGTTTTTTCCAATGAGTCAGTACTTCCCATCAGGTGGCCAAAGTATTGGAGATTCAGCTTCAACATCAGTCCTTCCAATAAATATTCAAGGTTGATTTCCTTCGGGATTGACTGGTTTGATTTCCTTGCAGTCCAAGAGACTCTCAAGAGTCTTCTCCAACACCATAGTTCAAAATCACCAATTCTTTGGCACTCAGCTTTCTTTATAGTCCAATTCTCACACCCATACATGACTACTAGAAATGTTTACTCTCTTTTGAAGTTACTTCAAAGAGAGTAAAAATCAAAAGTTCATCATTCTATTAAACGACCTGACAGGTCCAAACAAAACCACAGAAAATGGACTTGTTTCTAAGCCACAAACTCTGTGAACAGGAAGGAAAATCAAGGCATATCCAAGGATCAGCATGTCTGGGGCCACTGCCCCTACCTAGTCCCAACCTGATAGAACTGCAGTGGTGAAGGCTCATGAGGAGTGTCCTAAAAGGGGAACAGGACAGAGAGCCACTTCAGCTGTCAGCAGTTTCCCACTTAATGCTGCACAAATGCCCTTCTGTAAGCAGTATCATATGAAAGTACTCGGAGCCTTTGTTTAACAACAACAGCAACAAAAACGAAGAACAAAGAAGCGAGGCCAGGAACTCAAAGGAAAGCCTAGCTGTTAACTGGAAGGATAGTCCCCGAGTTGTCAAATGCTGTATTTTCTGTTCTGGCCACTTAGGGGCACTCGAAGCCTGAGAAATGGCCACCAGAACCCAGATTTCAAGACTCCTGATCTGCAATGTGAGGACAGAAAAGAATGTAACAGAGGCACGTTCTGTCTAGCTTCGTACTGAATAGCCATGCTCCTCATCTGGATACGGCTGTGCTTTCTTAGGCAATGATNAGTGAGGGCCACCACCTACAGAATAAAATTCACACATGATCAAAAGGACCGAAACCAGCCCCTCTTCGTGGTTCTACTTCATTCTACTACCCTCCTCAACACCTTTCTGCTTTGCAGATGCATCAGAATACATTTATGCCACTGGGATTCTGCATTTTCTGGTCTCTCTGTCTCAAATGCTGTCCATTTGATTTACTCTCTGTACTGACAACTAAGCTCAAAGCTCCTGGTCTTGGAGAAGCTTTCCCTGACTCTTTCATCTAGAACAGCTCTTCTCTCTTCCAAGCATTCTCTAACCAAAGATCTTTTCTTCATGTTTCTTAGACTGTCAACTGAAATTATCTCATTTATTTTTTAAATGTATTAACTTATTTAATCATTACTTCTAGTTCTCTGCCATAGACTATCGGTCTAAAATTAAGAATCTTTCACCTTATTTATAGCAATAATTTTGGTTCCTCCATAAATATTGGCTGAGTAGGTGAGTAAACCAAATCTTCCACCAGGAAACACTGTGTCTTTCAAAATACAGGGTAGCAATTTAAATTCGATTCCATCTTTTCAACCTTTAAAGAAATTAGGGTGTAGATAGGACTTCATGAAGAAGCATGGAAAAAGAATTTTTGCCTTGATAACGGAAACAGAGGAACCAATAAATTCCCACTAAGGATAAGTCTTAAAAGTATTCTTAGGTTGTTACCTTTTCTTTACTAAAAGTATCATCCCATGCCCAGTAAATGCCCACAGACTTATGTGTTCAGAGGCAGCCTGCTCCCCATGAAGTACCTCAGTTCGGTTCAGTTTAGTCGCTCAGTCGTGTCCGACTCTTTATGACCCCATGGACCGCAGCATGCCAGGCCTCCCTGTTCATCGCCAACTCCTGGAGCTTACTTAAACTCATGTCCATCAAGTCTGTGATGCCATCCAACCATCTTGTCCTCTGTTGTCCCCTTCTCCTTCTGCCTTCAATCTTTCCCAGCATCAGGGTTTTTTCCAATGAGTCAGTACTTCCCATCAGGTGGCCAAAGTATTGGAGATTCAGCTTCAACATCAGTCCTTCCAATAAATATTCAAGGTTGATTTCCTTCGGGATTGACTGGTTTGATTTCCTTGCAGTCCAAGAGACTCTCAAGAGTCTTCTCCAACACCATAGTTCAAAATCACCAATTCTTTGGCACTCAGCTTTCTTTATAGTCCAATTCTCACACCCATACATGACTACTAGAAATGTTTACTCTCTTTTGAAGTTACTTCAAAGAGAGTAAAAATCAAAAGTTCATCATTCTATTAAACGACCTGACAGGTCCAAACAAAACCACAGAAAATGGACTTGTTTCTAAGCCACAAACTCTGTGAACAGGAAGGAAAATCAAGGCATATCCAAGGATCAGCATGTCTGGGGCCACTGCCCCTACCTAGTCCCAACCTGATAGAACTGCAGTGGTGAAGGCTCATGAGGAGTGTCCTAAAAGGGGAACAGGACAGAGAGCCACTTCAGCTGTCAGCAGTTTCCCACTTAATGCTGCACAAATGCCCTTCTGTAAGCAGTATCATATGAAAGTACTCGGAGCCTTTGTTTAACAACAACAGCAACAAAAACGAAGAACAAAGAAGCGAGGCCAGGAACTCAAAGGAAAGCCTAGCTGTTAACTGGAAGGATAGTCCCCGAGTTGTCAAATGCTGTATTTTCTGTTCTGGCCACTTAGGGGCACTCGAAGCCTGAGAAATGGCCACCAGAACCCAGATTTCAAGACTCCTGATCTGCAATGTGAGGACAGAAAAGAATGTAACAGAGGCACGTTCTGTCTAGCTTCGTACTGAATAGCCATGCTCCTCATCTGGATACGGCTGTGCTTTCTTAGGCAATGATCACACACACACACACACACACACACACACACACAAATAACAGGTTACATGGAAAAGAAAGGCAAGGAAGTGAATACCATGAATTAGGATAGCATTTTCTCTAGGTGGGCAAGAGGCAGGTTCACATGAGAGGAAAAGAAGGGAACATGTGGTGTGATGGCAAGGTCCCATCACTGCTCTGAGTGGCAAGTGTGAATGCTATGCTCATTTGTTTCACTTGTGACCCTGTGGACTGCAGCCCACCAGACTCCTCTGTTCCTGGAATTTTCGAGGCAAGAATACTGGAATGGGTTGCATTCCCTTCTCCAGGGGATCTTCCCAACCCAGGGATCGAACGCACGCCTCCCTCAGCTTCTGCATTGCAAGCAGATTCTTTACCCACTGAGCCACCTGGGGAGCTCAGCAGATGTTTAGGCATTTGCTCTAAAATTTTCTGTACATTTTTGTATGATTCTCTGTCACAAGACATTACTTGTTATCATAGTCACGTATAACTTAGCCCATACATACTAAAAGTGAATTTGAATGCAAGAGTCTTTAAACACAAAGAAGCATGGCCTTAGGCGTTAAACATGGGTTTCAATTTCCCTCCCTTACTCCCTAGGAGACTCTGCACAAGTGAGTTCATTTTTCTAGCTTTATTTTTCTTTTCGGTAAAGTGTATATGAAAGTACTGAGTTTTCTGGGCCATGGTGTGGATCAGATGTGCATGAAGGCAAATAGCACAGAATGGATCACGGAATGGCCTTGAAATGAGTTTTCTTCCATTCTCCCACCCTCCTCCATTGCCTTCTTTAACTCTGCCAAGTTAGTTATTGAAGTCAGAAGCCTTAGAAATAAATGGAAACATGGTTAAAAATGATAGAGAACACATGCTTAAGGGAATTGATTTTAGATAACATTCTACATGTGGTTGGGGGTGGGGAAGAGGGGGAGAGAAAAAGCAATAATAATCTGCTGATCCTATCTAATCATTATTAGTAAATTTTGGAAACTATTGTTACTATCTGACATTGTTGTAAAAGAAGAATGCAAACTCACAGCTTTCCCTGCATAGCTTCACTTCACTTATTCAAAGACACTGGTGGTTTTGAAACACACCAGCAGTTCCTACAAGAACTCTGGCATGCAGCTGTTATTAACTAACTCAGGACACAAATACCTTACTCACAAATACCTACGGTAGGCAAGTTTTAAAAATGTAGCCATACATTTTCAGTCTTTAGAACCCACAATGATTCAATGTTCACAAAATACCTTTTGCTTCTCTAGACCTACAGACCCATTCTATAAGAACACAACTTTCCTATGACCTCTGGCTTTGATAAAATGTTATCCAACAGGTTTCAGCATAAGTACCTATGCAAGTACAGAAAAAAAGACACTTACTGACTGTATTATAATCAAAATATGAACATGAAGACTGATTTTCTAATGAAGCGGCCTCTGTAAAGGAAGCATAATTTAGTGGAAGAAGTGATATGAAAGTGAACTGTCAGTCGCTCAGTCATGTCCGACTCTTTGTGACCTTCTGGACTGTAGCCCACCACATTCCTCTGTCCATAGGATTCTTCAGGCCAGAATACAAGAGTGGGTTGCCATGCCCTCCTCCAGGGGATCTTCAAAACCCAGGGATCAAACTCGGATCTCCTGCATTGCAGAGATTCTTTACCATGTGAGCCACCAGGGAAGTCCACTCAGTTTAGTGGAAATAGTGTTGAACCAAAAGCTATTGGTTCCAGCTGGACCACTACTATTCATAGGCTATACACACCTGGGCATCTCTCTCCCTTATAGTCTGTTTCTTTGCCTTTCAGTTGAGGACACTGATACCTTTCCTGCTTATCTTGGAGATTTTCCAAGGATCAAATGAGAAAAACTAAACATAATTACTAAGCCCTGGGCAGCTATACCACAACTATTGCATAGAGTTTGGTTAAAATCTAGACTAGAGGGTATAAAGTAAAACCCTCTAAATGAGTTCCTTCTCCAACTCTAAAATGTACTCGTTTGGGGACCCTGGGCAAGTTAGCTGCCTCTCACTCACTACTGACTTCTTTGGGAGTAACATTGAAATCTTCCTCAGACAGTTGTTTTGAGGATTAGATGAAATCCTGATACCAGCTTTATACTACTTATCATCATTTATATATACATACATATACACACCAGATAATGTTTTTATTCAGTATCAGTGGCTTTTCAGCCAAGTCTCTCTTGCTTTCTAAGCTCAGCTCTCCTTTCTTATCATTTAAGCCTTTCCCTCTTTTTCTTTTCCTCTTCAACAAGTTTACAGAAACTAAAGCTACAATTTCATCTGTTCCTTACAATTTTAGTTATCACCAACATACAAATAACCCTACCTGTCAAACTTTGGAGACTTTCCCATCAATATAATATTACCCCGTGAATTTTCTCCAAGTCATCCCTGATCAGATAATCCACTACCAAGTCAAGTGAAATATGATTATTGTAGAAAACTATTTTTCTGCTGTCACATATCCTTCTGCTAAACTCCTCATTCTCTCAAGAATTTGATTCCCAGACTCCGTGTTCATTCTTCTCGTAGATTTAGCTTTGTGTTCCTATACAGCATTCTACAAGTCTGCCCCTCCATCCAGCTTCCTACACATTGAACGTTTCAGCTATTGCTGTGTTCATTAGTCTACAGTCCTGGTGATACCCTTCCTTCCCTACCACCTCTGCATGCCAGGCTCAGAGACGCTTCATCCAGTGGAGATGTTGGGTGATCAACAGTCATCTGGCATGAGTTAGCTACCAAACTGAGCACTGAGAATGCAATGACGAAGCAGGCAGTGTAAGTGTTCCTGCTCTCAAGAAGCTCACAGTCTGAGCTTAACCAAGGAACACTGAGCAAGAACAATCATTCACACATTAGTGTGACCGGGAAAAATCGCATGTTTCTAGAGAAGCAACAAAGCTGACATCAAAACTCAACTGAGAAATTAACGTTATTACAGAAGAATTCTGAAAAACTCGTGGTCGTGAAAATTTGGGGATGTGGGGGACCAGCAGGCAAAGGAAGCTATGTATTAAAAAGTAAGCAAGCCAGCTGGGGGATGCAGTAACTTAAAGCAGCTGAAATCAACCCAAATTTTAGTTTTCTCCACATACAACTTTAAGCTTTTAGCTAAAAAGCTACTTTGCAACATGAAGTAACCATATAAAATATCTTTCTCTTCTGATTTTTTAAAAGGCTTTAAGCATTTCTTAGGAACATAAAATTGAACTTACTAAAAAATCTCCATTGGTTGAAAGTAGCTTTTTTTCTATCAAACTAATTTATGTACAGGAGACAGAGCCAATCAGTATGTTAGATTTTTAAATGGAAATTTGCTCTCTATAATAGATACACACCACACACACATACACACACACATTTATCTACCTTTTCTTCCCCCTGAGACTATTTTATTTATACAAATAAAAGCCATCAGAAGCTTTGGCAATACTTGTTAAAACAAAAAACAAAAAACGTGCTAAAAGTTCAGGAAAAAAATGAGCCATGAGTTTAAAAATGACATTAAAGAAACCTCAAAGTAACAACAAAAAAACCTTCAAAATACAATAAATTGAACAAAGCATAAAACTTTGTGACAAAATAAAAAGTTATTTTCTATAAAAAGAAAAGCCATCTATTAAAAGAACAGAGTTTTCTCAAGCCATAAAGTCTGAAGGTCAAAACAATCTAGAAACAACAAGAGCTAAAACAAAACTTCACGGAACACTTACAATGAACTTCAAACAGTATTTTAAAACGAAAAGAAAATTTAGGCAAAATAAGCAAACACATTTTCTTGGGAAATGGACAAAGGATTTCCTAAGTCAAATCACTCATTATTGATCAAGTAACGTATTCAGCAAGAACAAAGAAGTATGCAAAGGAAATACATAGACCTAATTTATTTGGATTTACAAATCTGACGTTAGTGAAGACTTACTCACTGTTACTTTAAAATAAGAGTTACTGTGGAACTGGGGCAAATAAGTGATGGATCTGAAACTAAAAACTAAGGGCTATCTGGAGATGGGAAACAAAGGACAATGCCCACTCGGTAAACTCTGAAAGCAGGAGAGCATCCCATAGCATACTGGTCAATGTCTCTATGATTATAAATATAAAGAATGCTCAGAAAGGGGATGTGTATACTAACTTTAAATGCTTCTTTAGTGACAAATACTGCACTAAAACCAGGTCAACGTAGAACCTGAATTCTACACAAACATGCTGAACTACTGGGTTTTTGTTGCTAATCCTAACTATTTTAATAAATTTAATCAATAATGTGAAATAGGAAGCTATTATAAAATATCAAATATTGTTAATTCAATTATTTGAATATTTTAAGTATTGAAACTCTCTCTCTGAAACTGTAAAAATTGGCTGTAAAAATCTTCAAATAGAACAAAGCATACTACTGATAATTTTAAAATACCATAATATACATGTAGATAGTGGCTAACGTTTTAAGCTTTATTTGTGACTAAACGGTCACTGCAATATTTGAAACAAGCATATATATGAAATTTTGTTACACAAGGTGCTATTGTGTGGTTGGTATTTTAAAAGCTATGATAAAGTTCATGGGTCTTCTGAATCGTTTTGACTTCATGACTTTCTCAAATTATTTTTTGACATTTTTTCCTCTACTAGAATTTTATTCTGCATTCCATAAATATTATGATGGGTAAGTGATCTAATTCGAAAGCAAGAACTGTCAGAGAACAATAAACATTGTCATTTATACGAAGTTAGGGTGCTCTGAAATTAATAAGCAGATAAAAATGTTTTATGGCTAGTTTGTACTTTCTTGATTCAATTTGACATTCCTGGAAAGTGTCAGTAGTCAATGGAAAAAGTGCCAATAAAACATTAGTCCCATGCATCTTAACTTCTATGTAAACTATGAGCAACTTGGCAATTAGCAAACAGTTTCATTTGTACATTTAATTTACAAATTCTATGAAGCAATGCAAAATATTACCTTTGCCTGATAAAATAAAAAAGATAATCAACAAAAAGAGAGATTCTTTAACTATATAAGAATTATAATAAAATGATCACATGAGCCAAGATTAAATTCCTTTAAGAAAATCTTTTCTTTAATGGAAATATACTTAAAGCTCAAATATTTAAATGAGTTCATAATCATTATTTGTTAGTGGTATAAATAAATACATAGGGCTTTCCTGGTGGCTCAGTGGTAAAGAATCCACCTGCCAATGCAGGAAATGCCGGAGACACAGGTTCAATCCTTGGGTCAGAAAGATCCCCTGGAGAAGGAAATGGCAACTCACTCCAATATTCTTGCCTGGGAAATCCCATGGGCAGACTTACAACAGTAAAAGAGTGGGATACAACTTAGCAACTAGACAACAACATCAAAATAAATACCTATCAGGCTTACAAAATAAATACCTATCAGATGTAATGTATAAACATTATGTCTTCCCTATTTCATTCCTTTATTTGGCAAACACATGTTTACTGTATGTATGTTAAATGGCAACAGCAGTACTAAAGTCTTAAAATAGAGGTTCTCTCTGAAATTGCAAGCATTGAGAATGAAATACAGACTCCTGAGCCAGTGAGATTTCCACCATTAAACATTTATAATCAGAAAAATGTTCTCTCTTTTTACCTTGAAATACAATTTAAATTATAAATCTATATAAACATGTTTAACATTGTATATAGCAAATTATGATTTAGTCACATTAAAATAACTATAGAAATTCACTACGTATAGGTTTTTCATTTTGGCTAATTGTTAAGAATATCACAAAAAAATACAAAGAATGAGCACTTGTGATATGTACACAAAAGGGATTTTATTTACAATCTTTCCATTACCTCAAGTCTTTTTTCTTGGTTTTTAAATATTCCCCTCTCCATTCCAATTAAGTTGGTTTTGGGTGAAATTTAACAAAATAAAATCCCACCAATCTTGGTGTTGTATACATGTCTACTGTTGCTGTGTACAATTTCTATTATGTGTATGTGTGAATGCACTTTGGGTATAATTTGGTGTACCTATATGGGAAAAGAATCTAAAACAGAGTGGATATATGTATATCTATAACCAATTCACTTTGCTGCACAGCAGAAAGTAAAACAACACTGTAAATCAACTATGCTCCAATAAAAAATATGTTTAAAAAGTTTAAAAAATTAAAAAATAGTTGTATTATATGAAAATTGTGAGTCACTCCTGTGATAGGGGCAGGGGAGACGGAAAAGGAACACAGGGTAAGCTAACTGGCTGAGCAGTAATAGAGAATGGCTGATAATATCTTAGAAAGTATAGCAAACCTTAAGGGGAAAGAAACAAAAGCAAGGTGAGCAGGTTATATACATGTTACCTAAAGCCTCCAAATAATTCTAAACAGAATTTCTGGGGTTAATAGTTTCAAATGATAAAAATAGAAAGATGTTGAATATATGGACACCCACTTCATTCCAACCTACTAATCCTCATTTCTCAGCTTTTCTTTGGCTTCACAGACACTGACTTTTTCTGTTTTCCCCAAATTCTGTCTTGTTGCTGTCTCAGATCCCTTTTGCCATCTTTCACTGTACTCAAGCCACCATCCATGTATATGATGTTTACATGAGAGTCTGAGCTTCCTGGGGGTAGAGACACTGCCTGACCTATCCATGCCAGCAATCCTAGTGCTTAGACAGAAGAATGCCTAGCACACAAGAAGAATGAAGGAGTGAAAAGCTAAACACAGAAAAATACTGACGTTATGTTTATTATTTGCTATAAGACAAAATAAATGCTTTTGCATCTGTATGGAGAGGGAATTAAATAAAATGGAAGAATCTCCACAATTCCTTTAGCCACAAGAATAATACATAAAAATCGATGGTTAGGACTCAAACTCATTAGTTCTAATTTAAGATGCAAAAATCTTATCCATATTTACATTATCCTTTGTGTTATTTGTTATATAGATCTTCTTTCACTCTCTTTCATTGGCTCTCTGTCAACAGCAATCTTCGTTCCTAGATTTCTTCCATATAGTCTAAGGGACCTTTAATTATCCCTTCTCCTATGACTGGAGATTTTTTAAACACCAAAACCTTGAATATGAAGATCATGTATAAAAAAGTGTTGTATATCAAAATTAAATTGGCCTGATGAAGTGTACACAACAATTACACTTAAAATGGTATATTTTTAGGTCAAACTATATGAAACTGACAGTTTTTTTGTTAGGTCAAAATGATCAAATGCAATTTCCTATAGTTAAAACTGATATTCTCGGGTATACAGCACAGTAAAAATGTGTCACTGGTAAGACATTCCTCCACTAATTTTCACTTTAACATGTATTCTTTTTCCCAAAATAGGCAAAGACAAATGAGATGTTCCTGTTAAGTATTCAAACCATGTTAATTCACTCCTGGATTAATTTCTGGTCTCATATTGATGTCCTGACTAAAATTTGGAGAAACTAGAAAACATTCTTAAGTTTTTTACAGCTGATTATATGTAACTCACAATAGGGGGAAAAAAAGCATATAATATGTGAGATCTTTGTGTGATACAGATAAATCGATACATAAATATAGCTATAACACTCAAATGACAGTTCAAAATGTACTAGAGGATATGAAGTAGGACAAGGAAGATAAAAAAATAAGCTAAGAAATGACCCTTGAAATTTGATTATTTCCTCACGACAAAGCATAGGGACAGCAGAAACATACTGAAATGTTATTCCATCCATGCATTCATTAGTACCACCCTGAAACAATTTCTGTAGATCTTTGATAAATGTAGGCTGAACAATCTAACAAAAATGAACAGGAAACCAAAGCATAGATGTGCTAAATAATAATCTTGCATGGGAGTGCATAAGTGCTGTCAAATGGACAACACAGAAAGAGGAAGGCAAAGGAAACCGTCCATCAGGAATTATAAAATGCTGAGAGTCTCTCAACATCGAGCTGGATTTCATAGGCTGTGTATTATTGAATCCTAAGACTCTTATCAGCTTCTCACAGGAAGCTCCTCCTCTCATTACATTGTAGAAATAAATCTATTTACAATACTTTTCTTAGCCTTTTGGGAAAAAGGTAATATTGATGCTTCCAATACAATCATGTTCTGCAAAATAGCAAAATGGTTCACAATGCATTTTAAGTGGATTTATAAGAAAATGTGACCTGTGCTGTTCAAAAAGTTCACCATTAAATTTTAAGCTTTCATTCTAACTCCAATACATGTTGCTCTAAATTAATGTCAGCAGGAAATCAACACTAAGCAGGAGACATATGGTGAAGACAGGGACAGAGAAACTCATCATGAATCACTCTCCTTCACTGAAGGAGAAAAATAAAATGTTTATATTTTTAAATGTTACTACAAAATGTTCTGCCAGCAAGACTGAGAACTCTAAGCGGCAGGTAGTGATCAGACTTCAGCCAATTTCAAAACATACTCTGGATTTAAAAGTCGTGCCTGACCTCCTGTAAAAGGCAAATATTTCTATAAAATGGCACTCATCAGATTCTTTATCAAACTTAGGGAACTTAAGGCTAGCTCCATTTTGATATCTAAGCTAAGCATTGGCAATGTTGATTAACTTTTCTTTTAATTTCCTCTATTCTAGTTCCAGAAACTAGTTCCAGAAGAGCAAAAAATAGTGTCCTCATCTACTTGGACTGCCATAATCACATACGATAGAACAGGTGGCTTAAAGAACAGGAAGACTTCCTCTTTTACTTCTAAAGCTGAGAAGTCCATGATCAAGGTGTCAGCATGGTTTTGGGTGAGACCTCTATTTCTGACTTGCAGAGACCCCCTTCTCATTGCATCTTCATATGCCAGAGATACAGAGAAAGCTAACTTTCTGGCCTTCTAATTCCATCATAAGAGTCCCATCCTTAAGATCTCTACTAAACTTAATCACAGGAGGCCCCATCTCTGAATGGGGCTTCAATACACACATCTGAGAGGGAGAACAATTCAGTTCATAGCAAACAGACTGAATGAAACTACGAAACTCATGAACTTTAGGAAACATAAAGGTGAGAAAAGGACAGTACAAAACAAAGATATGGCAAAATTTATGGAAAACACATCTTAAGTTTGCTCTTGGTTGCATGAGAGAAGTTACTACTAAATCTAAGTGTTGACATTGCTACTGAATGATTGGTTTCTAGTTGAATCATGTCTTTTGTGAATTGCCTAATGGGGGTGGACCACCGAGTTGAAGCTAAAAACTCTTAGTTTAACATTCTCATTTTCACCAATAATCAAAATACATAGATTTATCTAGCAGGTTTGAACCTACAGGGACAACAAAATTTGTCTGGCACCTAAAGAGTTAAGTCAGTCACTTCAGTTCAGTCGCCTAGTCATGTCCAAGTCTTTGTGACATCATGGACTGCAGCATGCCAGGCTTCCCTGTCCTTCATTCTCTCTCAGAGTTTGCTCAAACTATTTATCCATCAAGTTGGTGATGCCATCTCCTCCTCTGTTGTCCTCTTCGCCTCCTGCCTTCAATCTTACTCAGCATCAGGGTCTTTTTAAATGAGTCACTTCTTTGCATCCGAAGTATTGGAACTTCAGCTTCAGCATCAGTCCTTCCAATAAATATTCAGGACTGATTTCCTTTAGGATTGACCGGATCTCCTTGCTCTCAGGAATGCTAGAATGTGTTTTCCCTGTGTATACAGTGAAAAGAAAGCATCTAAGAGCTGGTCTTTAGTCAGTAACTGATTCAGAGCTTCAGCTCCCTAGTTCCTGATCAGAACATGTCTTGGTTAGACCTATGACGTCCCCAGCACTTGCTCATATTTGGGATTAAACTAACGTGATCCTCAGTTAAACTTTGCTTTACATCTCATCCTTTCTGTTCCCAGTTCCTCCTCTCTTCTTAGAAATACTTCCTACAAATTAGTTCACATAAATCGGTGTGTCAGAAGTTGCCTCTGATGAACCCCATCTAAAACATCGCCTCGACCTTCACATCTCGACACACAACCTCTAAGCTGGTCCTGGCATCTTTCTATTCTTCCTAACAGCAAATGGTGATGCTTTGAAACAGTGACTCAGCAACAAATGGCCACCTGTTCAGCAGCTCTCTGTTTTGATTGACTTTCTCCTCAAACAATGCAGTGTTGTTTCCTTTTGTCTCTGTTCAGAGAGTAGCCATATTTCTCCTCCCTAGGGCTAAATAATATCTTTAAAGTGAAAGTGAAGTCCCTCAGTTGTGTCTGACTCTTTGCAACCCCATGGACTGTAGCCTACCAGGCTCTTTGGTCCATGGAATTCTCCAGGAAAGAATACTGGAGTCCATTGCCATTTCCTTCTCCAGGGGATCTTCCCGACCCAGGGATTGAACTGGGGTCTCTTGCATTGTAGGCAGATGTGTTACCATCTGAGCTATTATGCTAATGCTATTCTAGCCTGGAATCTCATTCATCTTGGTGCCTATTGGTTAAGTTTTTTTTTTTTTTTTTTAAATCTGGCTTGCACAGACTTACAGGGAATTTTATAATAGTATTACATAATAGTAACAATATATGATAAACAATACTTTGAAATGTCTGAATACATTTATGAATAGCAAAGATTTTTACTATGTTCCAGCAAGATTTTTTTTAAAGAAGCAATAAAATAAACCACTGTTAGAAGATAAAAAATAATAATGGTTAACTTCTTTAAAGTGAAAGTGAAGTCGCTCAGTTGTGTCTGACTCTTTGCAACCCCATGGACTGTAGCCTACCAGGCTCTTTGGTCCATGGAACTCTCCAGGAAAGAATACTGGAGTCCATTGCCATTTCCTTCTCCAGGGGATCTTCCCGACCCAGGGACTGAACTGGGGTCTCTTGCATTGTAGGCAGACGTGTTACCATCTGAGCTATTATGCTAATGCTATTCTAGCCTGGAATCTCATTCATCTTGGTACCTATTGGTTAAGTTTTTGTTTTTTTTTTAATCTGGCTTGCACAGACTTACAGGGAATTTTATAATAGTATTACATAATAGTAACAATATATGATAAACAATACTTTGAAATGTCTGAATACATTTATGAATAGCAAAGATTTTTACTATGTTCCAGCAAGATTTTTTTTAAAGAAGCAATAAAATAAACCACTGTTAGAAGATAAAAAATAATAATGGTTAACCTTCTTATAATACTAACCATGTGTTACATTACTTTTTGCTCATCACAACCCTCAGAGGTTGTCCTATTAAACTGCTTATTTTTTAGACTGAGAAACTGAGGAACTTCTTTCAGTTCCTTTCAGTAACTTGCCCAAGGTCACATGGCTAGCAAATGCATAGCTGGGTTCTACACACAGAGAGTCTGGCATTTAGAATCTATTCTGTAAACCACTCTGCTAAAGAGACTCTCTCTGCCAAGAAGCAAAGAAAAAAACAACTCACACAAAAATTTCAAGTCAAGATGAAGAGGGAAAAAGGATCTTTTATAGATTTATGATTTTTAATGCCTGTTCAAGATATAATAACTATTTTCACTACTCTTAAAATTTTACTTAAGTGTTAATTCAAACAGACTTATTAATATGATTCGGTTCTAAGAACTGAGATTTGCAAGTAGTCCAGAGCATGGAAATAACGTGGCTAAGGCATTCACTTTATAACTAACACCAACAAAAGCACCAAGAACAAGAATGAAGCTATCTATGAGGTAATTACCATGATCCAGGCACTATGTTACAGCAGTACCTAGATTATTCTATGTAAACTTCAAAAACATTCTGTCAAGTGAAGTGTTTATTTACCCCAATCTATAGATGAGACTTTGGCCACCTCACGCGAAGAGTTGACTCATTGGAAAAGACTCTGATGCTGGGAGGGATTGGGGGCAGGAGGAAAAGGGGACGACAGAGGATGAGATGGCTGGATGGCATCACCGACTCGATGGACGTGAGTTTAAGTGAACTCCGGGAGATGGTGATGGACAGGGAGGCCTGGCGTGCTGCGATTCATGGGGTCGCAAAGAATCGACATGACTGAGCGACTGAACTGAACTGAACTGATAGATGAGAAAACTGAGGCCTCGGGAGGAGTTTAACATTTGTTTGAAGTCAAATAAATAAATTAAATATGCACTCTGATATATCTAGGAAGGAATTAGGCAGTAAATGGCTTTCCTATTTTTATAGGGTCATATTTTGTTGGTGCTAAATATTTACTCACTTCATGATTTAGGGCTGCCTGGCAAGTCTCACGCAGCAGCCACTAGACGGAAGCCACACAGTGTGGTTAGAGGACCGAGCCCGAGCTCAGGTCTAGATGTGCTGGTGAGATCGGCTAAGTGCCACAGGGGGACACGAAGTCAAGAAGTTCCACAATAATTGTCTTCCATAACAGTTTTCTTGACCATCACTTCATAACTTTCCAAAAATGCTCTACTGAAACTCATGAATAAACATATTAAAAATTGCAACTATCTCCAGTTACAAAGTTTTTGTTTCTTTCCTAAAAAGGTACTCAAAAATTTCTTTCTTCCTGAAATTCAGATTCATCAGAACAGCGAGAAGAGTCATTTTTATGAGAGTAGTTATCTAATACAAAGACTTCAGCTATGCAAAAAGAACAAAAAAACAACAAAAAATGCTGACAATTCATACAGTTAACTTGAGCAATTTGGTGACTTTTCCAAATCTTATTTAATGCTGTCTCATGTTCAAGCCAGAAAAACAACTTAACTTGAAATGTTGGGAATTATTTTGGCTGATAAAAAATGAGATATTGTCATTCGGTTACAACTTTCAATAGCAGTTTACAAACGTAACTTTAAAATAATTTGGAAAATAAATAAAAAGACAATAAACCCCTAAGGCCAAATAAAATAATTTGGCTTTCTCTTTTTTCTTCTTTGCTTCCTGTTTTCCTGTATTTATATATTTGCTCATTGATCCCTATTTACTATTTCATCCTAAGAGCAAGGGGAGGAAAACTGATTTTCAAAAGCTCTTATAACTTCCCCAACCACATGCAAGCCTATATATTTAATAAACTTGACTCAATTAGGTCTTTGTGACTATGTACACATATACATATTATACACACAATGTGTATATATGTACACAGTGTATCACACAGTATACCACACTGAATCATTAATTAATATGGGTTTACCTTTCTGTCCAGCATTAGAAGGCCTCTCTTGCCAGCATCTGGTGGCACACCCAAGCATGCAGGGCAGGCTGTTTTCAAGTCAGAGGTAGCTTTCAGAGGTAGCCACTGAAATGGTAGCTCTGCTACCATTGTATCACTCTTGTATTTTACTTCCGTTTTCCCCCCTCCCTCTCTCCTTCCCTTTTTTTCCTTTCTCCTTCCTTCCTTCATTTTTTGAGGGGTAACTTTCTTATCTTCTGCATCTTAGCTTCCACTTCTGTAATTTATAAATCTTAGTTCACAGAGTTCTACAAGGATGAAATTAGGCAGTGTTTCCAAAACACCAGTATGTGTTCAATAATTGATGGATAATAGTTTTAGACAACCTGAAGGACCACAAGGGCAAACATAGTGTAGGATGCATGAACTGGCATGCAAAGTGCTCCCTCAATATTTGTTGAATAAATGAATTTATTAATGAAAGACTATCATGGTGTGGCTTCCAAAGGCCCCTTAGAACTACAGATCTGCCTTAATACCACAGGGTCGAGTCAGAATTTGGGCCAGTCATCTGCTCATGGTTGTTGCAGCACATAGCTAGAGAGCCTCTCCCCAAAGCTAAACATGCATGAATAGGAGTGGGAGGAATGGGGTTTTGTCTTCGGTAATTATTTAGGAAGATGGTGTGATGAATCATGATCTTGGTGGAAAATGATGAGCAGGAATGGCTTGGATATTAGAGGCAGTGATTATTGCTTACTGTGGGAATTATTTGCTCAAAGTGTTTGGGCTGGCTCTCTTTTATTCAAGGAATCCATACAGACCCTTAACAGAACCTCCATGAGCCATGTTTACGTGTCGTATTGAGTTACTTTAAAGCTGTGGAGCTTCTCAGGACTAAAATTTTTAAAAAGCAGAGACAGAGCCCAGAGGAAATCCCTGAAAGCTTGCACTTATTTTAAGATGGAGAAAACTATGTGAAGTCATAGAACATAGTCAACCTCCTATTTTAACATCTAACTTCAATATAAGTAGTACAGTAATGCAGCCGTGTGTATACATTAGTGCTATATATTCATATATATGTGTGTGTATGCTTATATTCATACATGCTTATACAAACATACACAAACCAATGTTGCTTAATCCTTATCCTTACAGTAATACTGTCAGGTAGGGCCATCTTTACCATTTTGAAGATGCAAAAACTGAATCTCTGAGAGGCTGTATCCACTTCTTTCGGTTAGGCAGGGAGCGATGAGACGAGCTGGGCTTGGTGACAGTGATGTCTGGTCCTGGGTTCACACTATCCCACAACTTTTTCTCATAGAAACAACTGGGGCCAAATACTCCCTGAAGCCAGTGGGAATTTTCAGTTTCTTTTGAGTGATTTGCCAAAATTCAATGAGATAGTAATAATGATCAGTACTAGTAAGTAAACAGCATAGTGAACTAACAACTAACTGGGCAGTTAGAAATCCACTGGTGTTTATTCTCCTCTAGCTCTTCTTCTTTAACCACTGTACCGTATTATCTCAAAGTCACAGAGCAGTTATCAAATCACAGCTTAAAACGTCATCATGGATTACCCAGGCAAGCTAGCAATCATTAAGATACTGTTCTCAGAGAAAGTCAGGTTCCCAATCTGACACAGAAAACTTGCACATAAATCTTTAAGACACAAAACAGGGGAACTGCTTTTTAGTTACTAGCAAAGTTCGACAGGATATTACTGTGGGAATTGAGAGCACAGAAAATCAAATATCCTGTCTCGTAACTGTCAGAGACTCAGATTTGCAAGTCTAGAAGCTTCCATGAGTCTAGGTAGTGCACAAAGGTAGAAGTTCAGCTGTCTAGATATAAAGCGTTACCTTCTGTGTATCTCTGACTCTTGCCCTTCACATGGCTATAGTGTATGCGGAATGTGGGCACAAATATAAGGAGTTAACAAAAAACCCTGGGAAAGGTTTCAGAATTCATAAGAAAGGAGATTAAATATGCACATGTGTCTGTGCTTGTGTTCACATTCTTTATAAAAATAACATCAATAATTTTAAATTATAAAGAGCATTAGCTATGAAAAGTTACATACATGCAGTGGAAGTGCCTGTGATTTTTATTAGTGTTTCAGCAGTTTACTTATTTTCTAGATATTGTAGGAGTATGTGCTCTCTAACGCAACACAGCAAGTGTTAGTATATCTCATTATTTACAGATGCTTTGAAATTAAAAGTGTTTCTTGACACTTCCTTATCAAGATGGAGCAACATTGAGTCACAATGGCGCCATCTACTGGGAAACTATGGAACTAGGACATAGCATCATCATCTGCATTTAGTGAAAGCAGAAAGCAATATACTCTGATACTCTTTACTTGAAGAAATGCCATTAATTAGTGATTTTTCTTCATGAGCAGGGAGTTAATGAGTATAGTGTCTTGAGAAGCCAAGTTCCCACCACAGTTTCCTCATACTTTTTTTTTCTCTCTTTTAATTTGATGTTATTCTGGGGGTGTGTGTGTGTTATTTTCCTTTTCACTTGAGCCAGAACTAAGAGAAAGTATTTCTTAAATTACTTTTAAAAAAGCAATGTTTTAAATTAATACTTAATCACTGAAATTAATAATTAAACACAAATTTCAGTGTATGGCAAGTTAGAGGAGCTGTTCGTAAGGCTAATATGCAGTTATTTCTCCTAGGAATTTCACCGGCATTTAAAAAGCCCTTGATCTCTCAGTTTGTGCAATACATAATATCAGGTTTGAGTCAGTGAAATCACCCCCAAGCTTTCACTACTGTTTGTCAAAGGATTAGCTGACATTTTATATCAAAAGGAAACTATTCAATATATCCCATGGTAGACTTAATTGTTACCCTCAACCTATAACAAGACTTTTGGAATGAGAATGAGAGCAATATGCTGTATTATCAGATTTTCCAGAAAATATGACAGATATTTATATATCTGGGGCTTCCCTGATATATAAACAGGTATTTATATACATGGGTCCTCCTTGGTAAAGAATATGCCTGCAATGTGGGAGACCCAGGTTTGAACCTTAGGTCGGTAAGATTCCCTGAAAAAGGGAAAGGCAATCCATTCCAGTATTCTTGTCCGACTCTTTGTGACCCCATGAATCGCAGCACGCCAGGCCTCCCTGTCCATCAACCAATTCCCGGAGTTCACTCAGACTAGCGTCCATAGAGTCAGGGATGCCATCCAGCCATCTCATCCTTGGTCGTCCCCTTCTCCTGCCCTCAATCCTTCCCAGCATCAAAGTATTTTCCGATGAGTCAACTCTTTGCATGAGGTGGCCAAAGTACTGGAGTTTCAGCTTTAGCAACTTTCCTTCCAAAGAAATCCCAGGATTGATCTCCTTAGAAGAGGTAATTTTGTGCAGGCCAAAGGGATAAGAAGGCTCTGCAAAAATCTGGAGCCAAAAAAGTCAAGACAGAAGGTAAAGTACATAAAAAGTCTTGAAATGGGAGTTAGTTGGGCAGGAAAGAAGACACCTCTCATGTTATTAAGAGAGAATGAGACTGGTAGGAAATAAGTTAGAAGAGGAAGAGGGAGCCCTATCTCCAGAGCATGAGGATGAGGAAAAAAATAGATCAGCAAACAAGAACATAGTAAGCATGACATAGGGTGAGTCCAGCAATGGGATAGGCTCTCAGATTTGTCATCTTTCTTCTACTCTCCACTTTCACGATATGTGGTGGATATTACTATTCTGATTCCAAAGACAAGGTAATAAAGGACAAGATGAACTAACTGTCTCAATGTCTCAGTGATTAGTAAAAAGGAAAGCCCGGATGTGAACCCACAGCTCCATTCTGTTTGCACTAGCCCATGTAGCCATATTCAAATTTGTCACACTTGAGTTAAGAAAAGATTCTACAAAAGTTCAGTGACTGGCAGGAGGAATTTCCTGTGGCTGCAAGAACATGGAAGGTGAATCAGAAACATTTAAGATCAGACAACTGGTTTAACTGAACAAGGAAACTTTTCCAAACAAGTCTTATGTGAACTGAATGAAGAACTGAATAGAAAATGTACTGAATAGAAGTCGTATTTTTCTAATTGCTACCAGATAAATTTTGCTCATTCTGAAATTTCTTGTTTTAAAGCTTGTGTTCAACTTGACTAATGGGATTTATAGTTTTCTAAAACATAAGCCAGCATAAGTATTATTAAAACAAATTATACTTTAATGTCAATTTTAAATTTAAAAGTTAAATTGGGGGAGGTGATATGATTTTTTTCCTTCATTCATAGATATCAAAATTTTTTTTTGCTCAGTATCTCAGAATCATTATATAAGAGAAAGCATTATACACTGATCTGTGAGTGAGTGAAGTCGCTCAGTTGTGTCCAACTCTTTGCAACCCCATGGACTATAGCCCACCAGGCTCCTCCCTCCATGGGATTCTCCAAACAAGAGTACCAGAGTGAGTTGCCCTGTGCTCCTCCCCATTTCACACACTGAGGCTCTAACTTGTGAGAAGGTCTTTAAGGAGGTAATTAAAGTTAAATGAAGTCATAAGGGTGGGGTCTTAATCCTATAGGAGTAAATCTTTGTGACCATGAATTAGGCAGTAGTGTTTTAGATATGATATCAAAAACACAGTTGATAACAGTTAAGCAAACTGGATTATGTAAGTATTAAATAAAAACAGTGTCATGCTTCATAGGGCACCTTCAAAAAAGTGCAAAGAAACGTACAGAATGGGGGGACACACTGCTCATCAAATATCTCATAAGGAGCTTGTAGCAGGAATATATAGAGGACTCTTACAGCTCAACAATCAAAAAATAACCCAATTGAACTGTTAAACACAGAGTGACCATATGACCCAACAATTCCAGTGCTAAGTTTATATCCAGGAGAATGGAAAACATGTCTCCACACAAAATCTGTACACAAATCTTCAAAGCAAGGTTATTAAAAATAAGTAAAAACTGGAAATAATTCAAATGTCCATTAACTAAAGAATCAATAAATAAAATGTGGTAAATCTATTAATGGAATATTATTTGGACACAAAAAGGAATAAGTACTGATACATGCTACAATATGTCTAAACACTGAAAACATTATTCTTGGTGAAAGAAGCCAGACACAAAAGGCCAGACTTTGTATGAGTCCATTTATAGGAAATGTACAGAACAGGCAGACTCATATACAGAGAGCAGATTAGCAGTTGGTAGGGGCAAATAAAGCTAAGGGGAGGGAAGCAAGAATGAAGAGTGAGTGCTGATGGGTTCGATTTCTTTTGGGGTGATAAAACTGCTCTAAAATTAGATAGTGATGATGACGGCACAGCTCTAAGAATAAACTAAAGATTAAAAAATACTGAATTGTATGAGTTAAAAGCATGCATTTTATGTTATGTAAATTTTCCTTCAAAAAAGCTTTCTTTTAAAAATATCATCGGAGGTTAATTACTTTACAATATTGTATTGGTTTTGCCATACATCAACATGAATCCGCCACAGGTATACACGTGTTCCCCATCCTGAAACCCCCTCCCTCCTCCATCACCGCACCATCCTTCTGGGTCGTCCCAGTGCACCAGCCACAAGCATCCAGTATCATGCATAAAACCTGGACTGGTGACTCGTTGCATATATGATATTATACATCTTTCAGTGCCATTCTCCCAAATCATCCCATCCTCTCCCTCTCCCACAGAGTCCAAAAGACTGTTCTATACATCTGTGTCTCTTTTGCTGTCTCGAATACAGGGTTATCATTACCATCTTTCTAAATTCCATATATATGCATTATTAAAAAAATTAAAATATCATTGGTAATAAATCAACTTATTTCAAGTCTCTGAAATAAAAAACTGTTTGCAAGCCAAAAGTATTTATTTACTCTGTTAAGTTACACCATAAATGTAAAAGATACTATCACAGCATAGGAAAAAATTAATCTGGATTTTCTTCCATATGAAATCAATAGTTTGATTACAAGTTGAAGCTAATAATAACAATATGATGCAGGGAAATACTGTTAAATTTTTTTCTCTATATAAAATGATTAATTTATATTAAATTATATCCAAAATAATAGAATAAATTAATCATATATTTATTGTGTTTTATTCAGTCACAGGAAAATCTAATATATAATAGACTCAAAGTGAGTAAATTTGTCATGCATAAATTTTTTAAAAACATAAAATATGCATCTAAGTTTTATTAACCAAGAAATCTCACTTGAAAAACCACCACCTTTGAAGAGCTAAATATAACTGAATATATATAAATATATACATGTGTGTATACATATATTCCATGAGAAAGCTAACTGAATATGAGGCAAAATAACTCTGAAAACCTTATCTTCCACAGCTCACATCCAAAATACTATAAAATGACAGATCATTAATGGTGGTTTTTCACAACTCTCACTTTGAAGTAGGGGAACTCTGCACTTTGATGCTCTCCCCTTGGGCTCTGCTCTCCCCTCCCTACTTTCCTGCACAGACTTACAAGCCTACATGTTAAAGAATTTTCTAGTTCTCTGTCTCAATATAATATACAAAAAAGAAACAGCTTAAGACACAATGGCTCAAACAATCCCGTGTGTTAGTTGCTCAGTCGCATCTGATTCTTTGTGAGACGATAGACTGCAGTTTGCCATGCTCCTCTGCCCATGGAATTCTCCAGGCAAGAATATGGAGTGGGTCACGCTTCCTTTCTCCACAAACAACCCTACATTGACATTTTCCCATCCTTGTCCTTTCAGGAGGGACACCTACCATGTGCCAGACGCTTAGAAGTTGGACATAGTATAAACGCTATGGGTTTTGGAGTAACATTCATCTGGGTTCATATTCAAGTTCTACCACAAACAAGTACTGTAAATGACTTAAAATAATTAATTCTATTAGGTGGCCCAAAAAGTTCATTCAAGGTTTTCTATAAGATTTTAATGGAAAAACCCGAATGAACTTTTTAGTCACCCTTTATCTCTTTATCTTGCTGCACTTAAGTTTCTTGGACTATAAAGTGGATACAGGCTTTCTTAATAGCTGCTTGGACACTGAGAAGATGTAATGAATCAAGATGCCAGAGAACCAGTATGGAATGCTGGATTTGAGCAGACCCAGGAGCCAGACTGCCTGACTTGTAATTTCAGCTCTAACCCCTTAAAAACTGTGACACTTTTACCAAGTTATAGAACTTCTCCAATGCAGTGTCCCAATCTGCAAACTGAGGAAGGTAATCTGGCCTGTTTTACAAGTGGGTTAATATGATTAAATGAAACAATATGCTGGGGGCATAATAAGTGTTGCCTTCTAATACTGCTAATTAATATTGGGTGTAGGGAAGCTGAGGCTTCCTAGGTGGTATTAGTGGTAAAGAACCCGCCTGCCAGTGCAGGAAACATAAGAGATGTGGATTCAATCCTTGGGTCGGGAAGATCCCCTAGAGGAGGGCATGGCAACCCATTCCATGTTCTTGCCTAGATAATCCCATGGACAGAACAGCCTGATTGCTATGGTCCATAAGCTTGCAAAGAATTGAACACAACTAAAGCGACTTAGCTTACACATGTGCACGTAGGAAAGCTGAGCCCACTGACTCCACAAGCTGTGTTCAGCCACACAGAAATGAAAAAGATGATAGTCCAAAATATCAGGTTTTGAGCTGAAGTCTCAATGGGCTTCCAAAGGTCTATGGAATCCTAGAAATTATATACAAACACGAATGAGCACAAGTATATTTGAAAGGTGGGTATGGAAGAGGGTCAGTGGATTTTATATGATTTTTCCAATGGGACATAGACCAAATTTAAAAGGCCCCAGGAGCTCATAGTTTAATAATGGATAATACTTCTTTCTCCTATGAATACAGGACAAAAAGCCTGTATAAGAAAACTGTCATTTAGAGCAATGCCATGAGCTACAGTGATACAAACTCTGTTTACTCCCAATTTTTTCATGGTTCTACCAAGCAGGCTGAGTCATCATGTCCCCGAGGCTTCTTAGAGAGGTTCACTTACTATTGACTCAATGAGTATAAATTAAGTTCCAGAGCCAGAAGATGGGTTTCCATGCTGAATGAAATAGGAATGGCCTTGCCCCTAAAGGAATTTATAATCTCACAGGGCTAGAAAGCCAGTAAAAGTCAAGTGCAATATCATGAACAAAAGGGAGGTTGGCTGAGCACAGAGGAAGGTCAGGAAACTGAAATTTTATCCTATAGGAGAAAGGGAAATTAGAGTCAGTTTTGGGGCAAAGCGATGCTTAGGCTAAGACCTGATCACAATTAGTAGAGAGGGAAGCTAAGGTCTCACTTATTTCCCCCTTGAATAAAACACTGGATGTACAGAAGTCCTGAAGTTCAAACAGAAGAAGTAATACAAAAAGTGAGGCCTGAAAGGGGTTTTTGTCATAAGTTTGGAATTAGGGATTACATTTTCCTGGAAGAGTTACTCCATTTTTGTGTATTTCTTTTTATTACATTATAGTGTAATAACTTCTTTCCATCCAACTTATTTCTCCTATAATTTCACTATGAGCACCTTGAGTTAGGTGCCACGTCATATGGATAACATATCCCAAGCTAATCACTGAGGCTGAAGAGCTGTTTAACAAGCCTCTGTTGAAAAAATGAGTTAAAAAAAAAAAGTACTAACATCACAGACTATTTTGATGCAGGTGATGATAAGAAACAACTGCTGATCACCACTGTTCTCAGATTTCCTCTGCTTTTCTTTATCTATAGCCCCATCTCAGCATCGGTCTGAAAAGACTTGTCCATAATAAGCACTGCCAATCAAAGTGTTTTGTTTTGCTTTCACTTATGATCACAGAACAGGCTTTTTACAGTGCAGCAGCAGATACAATCTTTGGTATTTGGCTCTTCTCCACTATGCTAATTTTTAATTGGATATGTAGGAACTTGAACTCTGCAAAGAAATTTTTAGCTTTCCCCAGCTATATCCACTTATGAAACTCAGTCAAAAGCTTGAGAATAAGGGGTACCTCATATTCTGCTGAAATCATGCCCATTGAGCTTTATTCAAATAAGGTGGACAAATAGAGATTTCACATGACATCACTTGGCCTTCTGCAAATACTTTCATGCCCCTGCCAACTGAGGGTCTTGATGTTTCCCTGGGTTGTTTGGGACTAGGTTGTTGAGATTCTGAAGTCAAGTTCTCCATTACTGCCTGCCAACTAGGAATGTGAATTAGAATAGCTGAGGAGATGGCAGGATCAATGAATGGGCAGACATTATTTGGTTAAAACCAAAAAGAAGCAACAAGAGGCAGACATTTATAGAATGCTCCTGGTCCAGTTTTGTTCTTCACAACCTGAAAAACATATTTTGACCCAGATTACACTACTGGTGATTCTGTTACCATATATATAAGTATGTATGTCCATTGATTTTCTTCCATACTGGTCCCTTCATTTGTTTTCTCTAAGGACAAAACTCTAACTTAAAATAACTATTAAAAGAGAAGAGCAGGCACTGGGAAATTAAATTTCAATATCTGGAAACAGTCTAACAGTCTGCGCATTAAGAAACCTTTCTCATCACACAACAAGCTACTAGCACTCATGTAATACACTGGATCCCTTTGAAACTCTCCGGAAGCAATCCTGTATGTTTAGACATAGTGGCATCCTGGGAATATGAGCAGTGTGCATGTGAACCAAAGTCAGCCAAACAGCAGAAATAGAGATGCAAACGTAGAGAAAGGATGTATGGATACCAGGGGAAGGAGGTTGGGAAGGGGAGGAGTGGGATGCACTGGGAGATTGGATTGACATATATACCCTACTATGTATAAAATAGAAAACTAATGAGAACCTACTGTATAGAACAGGGAACTCTACTCAATGCTCTGTGGTTATCCAAATGAAAGGAAATCTAAAAAAAGGGATATATGTATACATATAGCTGATTGACTGTATAGCTCAACTGTATATAGCGGCAACTAATGCAATATTGTAAAGCGACTAAACACCAATAAACATTAATAAACAAATAAAAACACCTCAGTTGATTCTAATGTGCAGAGAACAAAACGAACAAAGTTAGACCACACCAAATCTAACTTTAAAAGTAATAAGATTTGGCTGATTTGAAAGGTGAAGACTATTTCCTGTGTAATTATCAAAGTAGATGTTAAAATAAGTTGTTTATAGATTGTGCTGAATTTTTTAGCAATATAACATATTTAACTAAAAGTGCACAAGTTGTTTGACAAAATAAACACACCAATATAAACAAAACAAATCACTCCCAGGAACTCCCTTCCCCATGACTCCTCTCAGTCATTTATTTCTCCAAAGGAACACACAATTTTAAATCTTACTATAGCAGATAGCTTTGTCCATTTTTAGACTTTATAGAAAATAAACCATACAGTTTGTGCCTTATATGCCTGACATTTTTTGCTCAACATTGTCTTTGTAAGAGTCTATGTTGTATATAGCCGTGCTTTGTTTATTTTCATCACATGCTGTATTCATATCTATGGATTGAATATTCTCCAATTTACTTTTGTGTCCCATTGTTGATGAAAATTTAGGTTGTTTCACTGGAGGGTTTAAAAACACTGCTGTTAGGAATATTCTGGAACACATCTTTTTAAATTATTTATTTCTTTTTTAATTGAAGGATAATTGCTTTACAGAATTTTGTTGTTTTCTGTCAAACCTCTACATGAATCAGCNTCTCCAATTTACTTTTGTGTCCCATTGTTGATGAAAATTTAGGTTGTTTCACTGGAGGGTTTAAAAACACTGCTGTTAGGAATATTCTGGAACACATCTTTTTAAATTATTTATTTCTTTTTTAATTGAAGGATAATTGCTTTACAGAATTTTGTTGTTTTCTGTCAAACCTCTACATGAATCAGCCATAGGTATACATATATCCTCTCTCTCTTGAACCTCCCTTCCATTTCCCTCCCATCCCAGCCCTCTAGGTTGATACAGAGCCCCTTTTTGAGTTCCCTGAGACATACAGCAAAGTATTGGCTATCTATTTTACATATGGTAATATAAGTTTCCAGGTTACTCTCTCCATACATCTCACCCTCTCCTCCCCTCTACCTGTGTCCATAAATCTTTTCTCTATGTCTGTTTTTCTGCTGCTGCCATGCAAATAAATTCTTCAGTACCTTCTTTCTAGATTCCAGACGTATGCATTACTATGCAATATTTATCTTTCTCTTTCTGACTTACTACACTCTGTATAATAGGCTCTAGGTTCATCCACCTCATTTGAACTGAAACAAATGTGTTCTTTTTTATGGCTGAGTAATATTCCATTGTGTATTTGTACCTCAGCTTCTTTATCCATTCTTCTGTCGATGGACATCTAGGTTGTTTCCATGTTCTAGCTACTGTAAATAGCACTGCAATGAACAATGGGATACATGTGGGGTTTTGTTGGCTTTTTTTCAGTTTTGGTTTCCTCAGGGTATATGCCTAGGAGTGGGATTGCTGGGTCATACTGTGATTTTATTCCTAGTTTCTAAAAGAATCTCCATACTGTCTTCCACAGATAGTGGCTGTATCAATTTACACTCCCACCAACAGTGCAAGAGTGTTCCCTTTTCTCCACACCCTCTCCAGCATTTACTGTTTGTAGACTTTNAGGATGAGATGGCTGGATGGCATCACTGACTCGATGGACCTGAGTCTGAGTGAACTCCGGGAGATGGTGATGGACAGGGAGGCCCGGCGTGCTGTGATTCATGGGGTCACAAAGAGTTGAACTCGACCGAGCGACTGAACTGAACTGATGGTGGTTTTATTCCTAGTTTTCCAAGGAATCTCCATAGTGTCTTCCATAGTGGCTATATCAGCATACATTCCCACCAACAGTTCCCTTTTCTCCACACCCTCTCCAGCATTTATTGTTTGTAGATTTTTTTTTTTTTAATGATGGCCATTCTGACCCGTGTGAGGTGATCTCTCATTGTAGTTTTGATTTGCATTTCTCTAATAGTAAGCAATGTTGAAGACCTTTGCATATGTTTGTTAGCCATCTGTATGTCTCTTTTGGAGAAATGTCTCTTTCGGTCTTTTTTTACCTGCAGGACTTCTCAGCACTTTTAATAGACTAATTGCATCATTGACCCCCCCAGACTGAGTAGGATTTTCCAAAGCTCAATTGACTGCAGCATCTGGAATCCCTGACAAATTCCTGAGTGTTCTTCTGGAGTCATGCTAAGAAGGCTAGCCTAGGATAATGGGCATTAGTAGAGGAAGCTGACCTTGCTTTTTAGCAGTTGTACTACAATGTACCGTGCATTTGTATGTGTTTCTGTTTGGAGACTGTAGTGCTTTTAAAGTGGTGTCCTGATAATTCATTAGTTTTGAAATTTTTTTTTTTGAAATATACCCTCTATTCTCTTCAGCTCCAATTATATGTATTACTTTCATCAACGTATTCTCTGTTTCAGTGAAATCTCTTTTATACTCTCTTTTCTCTGTTCTTTTGGAGAAGATGTTCCAGTTTACTCATTCTCTTTAGTTGCATCTGCTCCACTGCTAAATGCCTCTGTTGGGTTCTAATCACCCTTGTTTGGTTCTTTATATTTTCTAATTATCTGTGAAAATTCTTAAGCAGGCATTTTACTTGTTGAAATTATGAAACAGTTATTTTAAAGGGTATTATATCATCTGTCTTTACTTGCTCTGTTTTATTCTGTTTTAAAAAGTTATTTGCCTCTGGGTTCCCTGGTATATTGGGTTTTTTAATTTTTTTTATTGAGACTTGAGACTAAAAAAAAAAAAAAAAGTAGAGGAAAGATGAAAGACAAAACCAGTGGAATTCGTCAGTCTTATTGTCTGAGAGCTGGGAGGGACCTGGTTGGCAATCCTACCTCCATCATATTACAGACAAGGAAACCAGTCCAAAGAGTTGATGTTGTCCAGCCATTCAAATGAGAGACAATCGAGAGAGATTAAGAGCTTAGGCTGAAAGCAGACCGAGAGCATCTGTGCCTGCTAGGACTGATTTGTGGAAAAGCAAAATAAAATCTGTGAATAGCAAATGAATTAATGCATGTAAGGCACATGGCATAAGTGGTAGCTTAAAAGGTAGTAGGTATTATTAAGAGCCAGCTAATTTGAATCCAGCATAGATTCCACCCAGCATTCTTGATTTCCTGTCTGATGTTTTTCCTGGTGGCCCATGGTGGGCAGGGGAAGAGATAAGAAGGAGCAGAGGCATGGAAGTGGGCATGCACAGGTATGTCTAAAATATGAGGGAGTCTACTGTGACTTGATTGTTTAAACAGAAACGATACTGACAAAGCAAGGAGAGGCCAAATTGTGGAGGCAGGGTTAGTGAGGCAGACAGATGGTCAGTAGAAAGGCCATCTCTACTACTCATTACCTGGATGATCCTAGGCAAGTTACTCAACCTCTCCTGATCTACCTCATCTATAAATTAGGACAGTGAGAGTACCTTCCTCATAGGTTTGAACATTAAATGTGTGCAAAGCATGACGACCAAGAAAGGGTTGCAGATGTCATGATCATTGTTGTTAATGTCATTGCGGGGGTCTCCAAGACACAAGCATCCTGTTGGCAAGTCTGACACGTCCACAGTGAATAGTTCTGTGCTGCTAGGATTCTCTTCATGGCTGCTTCCTCCTCTGTCATGGTTCTCTTCTTTTCTTCTCTTGATGTCTTTATTTTCTAGAAGCTAGTCGGAAACCCTGCAGATCAGCAGGATTTGTAATGCCAAGTCAAGGGTCTTCAGGAGAAATACCAGTTTTGATTTGTCTTGAGATCTATCACTCAAGCCCTGGATCCGCTTGTACCACCTATTCAGTAAACGACACAGAATGCAGTGATGCGTCATTTGCATTCCACAAGCGCGTTTCCCAGCACCTTTGTTCCCACACTGATAATGCAGTAAACTCACTTATTCACATCTGCAGCGATCTGTGGCTTGTTTAATGTTTATCTCCTCCTCTAGCCTGTGAGTTCCACAAGGATAGGACTGGGTCTGTTTGGCATATAGTTCAGGGCCTGGCATGCATCACACAACAAATACTTTCTAATTTGCGTGTTCTAGGTAATGTACTAAGTGTAGGATGTGTGTGTGCATGCACACAAGAGACACTTAAATACTGAAAAATGATGGCTCAGCCTGAATTAGTGAAAAACTTGAATTACAGGTGACTTGTATTTTTTGTACTTTTCAAGGACTTCAATCTGGATGAATAAAGCATTGGTTTGATAGATTCCTTTTAGGACCTGCTTAGTAGATAAGTATTATTTTCGTTTAAAAATTAAAATGGATCATCAACATTCATTTAACATATTTATTGAGCACTTCCTATGTTCCAGGGAATACAGTAGAATGAATAGACAAGAACCCCAACCCTTATAGAGTTTGTATTCTATAGAAAAGACAAATAAAATCTTTCAAATGTCAGTGCACATAAACTGGGGGAGATAGAGGGAGGAAAGGCTGCCTTGTTGATGACAGACCACAGGGATTAGAATCCAGGGGTAAGAGATGTCCTAAGGGCCTGGGCTTCCTGTAGTGAGGGTCTTGACAGGGTCATACAAAGTCCTGGGGACCCAACCTTTGCTTGCCAATGATGGAGTAAGGCCTGAACGCAGGAGCGTTCGATAGAGAAGCTATGTACCTTAAGTGTTTGAAATCGATTCATTCTCTTGTGGACCTGTGTTGTCAACAGACTAGAGGACAGACTAGGACTAGTCATCATTAAGAGCCCTTACACTAACTTTCATCTAGCTGATGCACAATAAAAAAATATTTAGTGTGATAACGAAAAAAGCAAGCGACTTCCAGCTTTATATAGTTCCATGATGTTATGTAGATACCACCCTGGTATTTTCTTACAGCCCTAAGATAAGGTCTTGTACATAGTTCAAGGCAGCACTGCACCATGATTAAGAACAGAGACTTTGAAGTCAGACAAAAGTTCAAAATTCTACTTCAGGTAAGCTATGGTCTTCCGAGGTGGTGCAGTGGTAAAGAATCCGCCTGCCAAGGCAAGAAATGCAGAAGAGGCAGGTTCAGTCCTTGAGTCTGGAAGATCCCCTGGAGGAGGAAATGGCATCCCACTCCAATACTCTTGCCTGGAAAATCCCACGGACAGAGGAGCCTGGTGGGCTACAGTCCATGGGGTCGCAAAGAGTCGGACGTAACTGAGTGACTCACACACCCGCCCCCACACACACTCAGGCCAGCTACTCCATCTAGCTGTGTTGTCCTACGGGTTGCAGAACCTCTCTGTGCCGTAGTTGTCCACATCTGTAAAATAAGAAATCATGGTTCCCGCTTTGTAGGATTGTTATAAGGATTAAATAAGATAAAATATGAAAAGTCTAGGGCCTGAAACATAATAAGCTTCCCATAAACAGTAAATATTAATAGCATTGAATATTGTTGCTGAATGAATGGAAGGAATTCGTGGAGCTAATATTAAGACTTGGATAAGCACAGACATGTAATGACCTGCAGTGCTGTGCAGGTAGGCATGTTATCTATATTCTGGTCTCTGCATTCTACATGAACTTGTGATGGGTTGATTAAACATTATCTTTTTTTATTTCACCTCCATCTTCTGGGGCTGTCACTTTAAGCCTTTACAATGCTGCCACACTGGCCTTCCAATATGCCTAACATTTGGAGAACATATTCCTAGGTATTACCTTGTAATACTCTTTTACATATTTGCATCATTTAAATAGCCCCCAGGTTCTGTAGTCTTCAGTCCCAAATTCTCAAAAAGAGTCTTTTTTATTGAAGTGTAGTTAACTTACTTACAATGTGGTGTTAGTTTCAGGTGTACAACAAAGTGAATCAGTTATACATATATATTATTTTTCATATTCTTTTCCATTATAGTTTATTATAGGATATTGAAAATAGCTCCTGTGCTTGTTGCTTATCTGTTTTCTATTTAGCAGTTTGTATCTGCTAATCCCAGACTCCTAATTTAATCCTCCCTCCAGGCTTCTCTCTCTCTCTAGTCAGTCTTGTCCGATTCTTTGTGCCCCATGGACTGTAGCCTGCCAGGCTTCTCTGTCCATAGAATTCTCCAGGCAAGAATACTGAGATAGGTAGCCATTCCCTCTTCCAGGGGATCTTACTGACCCAGGGACTGAACCCAGGTCTCATGCATTGCAGGCAGATTCTTTACTGCCTGAACCTCCAGGGAAGCCCCCCAAGAGGCTTAGTAAGTGAAATATGATTGGCTAATATAGAATCAGTGCATACTTTTCATGATAAAAATATCAGCAGCTGATATTTACTGAGGACCTGCTATGTGCCAAGCAGCATGCCTATTCTGCAGCTGGGAAAATGGAATCGCGGAGTAGAAAAGAAAATGTGAGCAGCTGATAAGTGACAGAGGCAGGGATTGACTGCCGTCAGTGTGCAGTTTTGCAAAGTCCTTCCCATTTACTGACTCAGCTGTCCAGATGCACTGGGTAGGGGGCAACCAAGCCTCAGGGCCATCATTCCTCTCTCTGTGGGGATGTTTGTATGGAGCATGCCTAGAGTTTCTAAGTTCCTGGTCCTAATGAGATTACCTTGCAGAGAAACTAAGGTGGAAATCTAGTATCCAACTATGAGGACACCAGTCAGAATCCATGGGCCTTGGTAGTGCCTACCAAGAGGTAAGGGCACAGACTGAGACACTGGCTCAGAGATGGTATCGTGTTCATGTTTTTCTGTTTCAATGAGTTTTAACTCTCAAGTTCAATTCTGATTGATCAGGGTTTTTTTGTTGTTGCTGTGAAAATCAGTGTTTTGGCTTGGCTCATGGTATAATTCAGCAAGGTTTGGAAGACAACTCATTTTATATTAGATTTTCTACAAAAAATTTGGTTTAATTTCATATTGGGGGTATAGTTGATTAACAAAGTTGTGTTAGTTTCAGGTGTACAACAAAGTGACTCGGTTATACGTACATGTACATCTATTCTTCTTTTCACATTTAGATTATTACAGATATTGAGCAGAGTTTCCTGTGTCATACAGTGGGTCTTTGTTGGTCATCTCTTTTAAATACAGTAGTCTATATACGTCAGTCCCAAACTCTCAGTTTATTCGTCCCTCCCTGCCTCTTTGGTAACCCATGAGTTTGTTTTCAGAGTCCGTGAGTCTGTTCCGGTTTTGTGAATAAATGCACTTGTGCCATTTTTTTAGATTCTGCACATAAATGACATCACATGATATTTGTCTTTCTGTTACTTCAGTTACTATGATAATCTTCAGGCCCGTCCATGTTGCTGCATATGGCTTTTCATTCTTTTCAATGGCTGAGTAATATGCCATTATGTATATGTACCATCATCATCCATTCATCTGTTGGTGGACATTCAGGTTACTTCTGTGTCTTGGCTATTGTACACAGTGCTTTTTTTTGTGGTATCTTTCTTTTGGTATCATGGTGATGGTGGCCTCATAGAATGAGCTTGGGAGTGTTCCTCCCTATACAGTTTTTGGGAAGAATTTCAGGAGGAGATGATGTTAGCGCTTCTCTAAATGTTTGATGAAATTCACCTGTGAAGCCATCTGATCCTAGACTTTTATTGGGAATTTTTAAATCACAAGTTCAATTTCAGTACTTGTGATTGGTCTGTCCATATTTTCTATTTCTTCCTGGTTCAGTCTTGAGAGATTGTACCTGTCTAAGAATTTGTCCATTTTATTGGATTTGGTTGCTTGTAGTAGTTTGTTATGAGCCTTTGTATTTCTGGAGAAGGCAATGGCAACCCACTCCAGTGTTCTTGCCTGGAGAATCCCAGGGACGGGGAGCCTGGTAGGCTGCCATCTATGGGGTCGCACAGTTGGACACGACTGAAGCGACTTAGCAGCAGCAGCAGTGTCCATTGTAACTTTTCCTTTTTAAGGAAAACTGCTTTACAATATTGTGTTGGTTTCTGCCATACATCAACATGAATCAGCCTCAGGTATACCTATGTCCCCTCCCCTTTGAACCTCCCTCCCATCCCATCTCACCCCATTGTTACTTTTTATTTCTAATTTTACTGATTTGAGCCCTGTTTTTCTTAACGAGTCTGGCTAAAGGTTTATCAAGTTTATTTATCTTTTCAAAGTATGAGCTTTTAGTTTCATTGATCTTTTCTATTTTTTTCATCTATTCATTTATTTCTGCTCTAATCTTTATGGTTTCTTTCCTTCTACTAACTGGGGTTTCTTTCTCTTTCTCTAGTTGCCTTAGGTGTAAGGTTATGTTTTTTGAGATTTTTTTGTTTGTTTGTTTCCTGAAGACAATATTGCTATAAACTTCTCTCTTAGACATTTTTTATTTTGTATTGGAGTATAGCAAATTAACAAACAATGCTGTGATGGTTTCAGATGAACACTGAAGACACTTAGCCATACATATACATGTATCCATTCTCTCCCAGACCTCCTCCCATCCAGGTTGCACATAACACTGAGCAGAGTTTCCCGTGCTATACAGCAGCAGGTCCTTGTTGGTTATCCATTTTAAATATAGCGGTATGTACATGTCCATCCCCAATTCCCTAACTATCCTTTCCCTCCACCCTTAACCTGCCCCCTGCTCCCCGCAGCCCCAAGTTCACCTGTTAGAACTGCTGCCGTGTTTGGGATCCTTGTGCTTTCATTTTCATCTGTCTCTAGGTGTTTGTTTCTTTCTTCTCTGACTTCTTCAGTGATCCACTGGTTGGTTAGTAGCGTATTGCCTAGCCTCCATGTGTTTGTAGTTGTTTTACTGCAGTTTTTTTTTTCCTTATAGTTGATTCTAGGCATATAGCATTGTGGTTGGAACGATGCTTGATATGATCTCAATTTTCTTAAATTTACCAAGGTTCCCCCACTGGTTGCCAGGCCCCAAGGCTGGGGAGCCTGACATGGGGCTCAGAGCTTTCACTCCTGTGGTGGAACTTCTGTAGTATAATGATTCTCCAGTTTGTGGGTCACCTACCCAGCAGGCATGGGGTTTGATTTTATCGTGATTTCACTCCTCCTACCATCTCATAATGGCTGTTTCTTTGGATTTAGAATATCTTTTTGGTATGTTCCAGCATTTTTTTGTTGTTGATGGTTGTGATTTTGGTATTTTCATAAGAAGAGGTGAGATCACGTCCCTGTACTCCACCATCCTGTCTCCACCTCTAGATTTTCTACATAGCATTTGATAGCTACTCTATGAGTGCATTGAATGGACAGGAAGAGAAACTCTTGGGGGAAGAGTTACTCAGTAACCTGCAGGCTGATGTTTTGTTTAGCCTAAAACTGTAATAGAAGCACTTATCAAGCAGAGCCATACTCAGCTACCATTATGGTAGGTCAAAAATAATTAAATGTAGGCAAATATGTATAGCTCAATGTCATGCAAGCTAACCACTTATAAGGACAAGATTTTGTTAAATTATCTGTCTTTGGTTCCAATCAAGCAACAAATTTTTTTTTAATTTATTTTTTATTGAAGGATAATTGCTTCACAGAATTTTGCTGTTTTCTGTCAAAACTCAACATGAATCAGCCATACGTATACATGTATCCCCTCCTTTTCGAACCTCCCTCCCATCTCCCTCCCCATCCCACCCCTCTAGGTTGATACAGAGCCCCTGTCTGAGTTTCCTGAGCCATACAGCAAATTCCCGTTGGCTATCTATTTTACATATGGTAATGTAAGCTTCCATGTTACTCTTTCCATACATCTCACCCTCTCCTCCCTTCTCCCCATGTCCATAAGTCTATTCTTTATGTCTGTTTCTTCACTGAAACCCTGTAAATATTCTTCAGTATCATTTTTCTTAATTCTATATATATGCATTAGAATAACGAGATTTATCTTTCTCTTTCTGACTCACTTCACTCTGTATAATAGGTTCTAGGTTCATCCACCTCATCAGAACTGACTCAGATACGTTCCTTTTTATGGCTGAGTAATATTCCATTGTGTATATATACCACAACTTCTTTATCCATTCATCTGTCGGTGGACATCTAGGTTGCTTCCATGTCTAGCTTTTGTAAATAGTGCTGCAATGAACAATGGATACATGTGTCTCTTTAAATTTTGGTTTCCTCAGGGTGTATGCCTAGGAGTGGGATTGCTGGGTCATATGGTGGTTTTATTCCTAGTTTTTTAAGGAATCTCCATACCATCTTCCATAGTGGCTATATCAGTTTACATTCCCACCAACAGTGCAAGAGGGTTCCCTTTTCTCCACACCCTGTCCAGCATTTATTGTTTGTAGATTTTTTTATGATGGCCATTCTGACCCGTGTGAGGTGATATCTCATTGTTTTGATTTGCATTTCTGTTAATAATGAGCAAATTAAGCATCTTTTCTATGTGTTTGTTAGCCATCTGTATGTCTTCTTTGGAGAAATGTCTGTTTAGGTCTTTTCACCTACTTTTTGATTGGGTTGTTCATTTTTCTGGTATTGACTTGGTTGAGCTGCTTATATATTTTGGAAATTAATCCTTTGTCAATTGTTTCATTTGCTATTGTTTTCTCACATTCTGAAGGTTGTCTTTCTTGCCTTGCTTATGCAAAAGCTCTGCAAAACCTTTTACGTTTAATCAGGTCCCACTTGTTTACTTTTTACGAACCTCCATGTTTCTGTTGAGCATCTACCTAGAAGTGAAATCGTTGGACCACAAGCAGTAAGTTTAGTTTTAATGTATATTACAAAACAGTTTTCTAAACTGACTGTGCCAGTGTATCTCCTAAATGGCAATTTTTTGAGAATTTCAATAGATTTAGGTCTGCAGCCTTTGTTAGCACTTGGTACTATTAGGGTTTTGTTTTCTGTTTTCGAAGGCATATTAAAGGGTTAGCATTGGCATCCTACTGTGGCTTTATTATTTTCCTGATGAATAATGACGTTGAACATTTTTAATGGGTTTATTGGCCATTTGCATATTCTCACTTTGAAGTGCCTGTTAAGGCCTTTGTCCTTCCTCTCTGCTGTTGTATTGGGTTATCTGTTCTTTCTTACTAATTTAGAGAAGTTTTTTAAAAAACTGTGTAAACTATAAAAAAAATCCTCCAGTGATCATATGTATTACAAATATTTCTCTCATTCTTATTTATGAAATGGGTCTCTGATAAGGATAAGTTTTAAAATTTTTAATAGAGTTCAAAACCTCATTCTTTTCATTTAAAGTTTGTGCTTTTATGTGTCTCTCTTTGTGAAAAAATGTGCCTAACCAAAGATTTGGAAAATATGACATTTCCAAGATATTTTATTGCTGGGAACTTCATATTTCAATCTCTGATCTACTTGAAATTATTTTGGGTCTTTCTGAAGTAAGGAGTAAAATACAGTTGATTTCCTTTGTAAATCTAATAAACCTAGGACTATTTATTGAAAAGACTATAATTTCTTTAGGGCAAGTGAAGAAAGACTACACTATCAAACAAAGGCTGAGTCAATCCAGAAGGGATACACATCACATGCTATTTTCCAGATCAAGTCACATGGCCCAACTAGCTGCAATGCACCAAGAACAGTAAATGACATATCTGTGAATATTACTATTGCTATAAAATGGCCAAGATAAGTATCATGCTTATATCATATGAAAATATACTTTCTGAATTATTTTACTATTCATGCATTGGAGGGAGGAAACAATAACATATTCCTATATAAGAAAAGACCCAATTGGAGACTGATATTTAAGAATTAGCTAAAAGCAGGAAAAACTTTAAATTGTTGCTTTCCAAGTAGAAATCATACAGAAAGTTTGATTATGGGCATTACGTACCACTTAGTACATTAATACCATCTTCCATTTGTGTTCAAGTTAATAATAGTGTCTCAGGGGTTTCCTGTTGATAATCACAGATTAATTAAAAAAAAAAAAAGAGTGAATAAAGACCAACAGANGAATTAGCTAAAAGCAGGAAAAACTTTAAATTGTTGCTTTCCAAGTAGAAATCATACAGAAAGTTTGATTATGGGCATTACGTACCACTTAGTACATTAATACCATCTTCCATTTGTGTTCAAGTTAATAATAGTGTCTCAGGGGTTTCCTGTTGATAATCACAGATTAATTAAAAAAAACAAAAGAGTGAATAAAGACCAACAGACAGATAGACAAGTATGAAGAAAACAGTATGTCAGGCTCACTACTTGTATTCCCACATGTGGGAATAATCACTAGGAAATAAAAACAAACCTCCAACAGTACCATAAATTATTGTGACTGCAAAAGAAAAGTACATGTATCTTTAGCAATGATGTCTCTATCTTATTTATATTTCTTAGTATAATACAAAATAAGCAACTCTCATCATGGAAATTTTATATTTTCACCTTGAGGTTTCCTAGACTTCAGAACTTTCTGAGAGTTCTCAAAAACTGGATTAAGACAATTCCCCTACTTCAGCAGTTCCACATAAATCTATTTCAAAGGGAAGCAGAACATTCTTAGTAGTGAAAGGAAATTTCCTAATTTTCTTAAACTCCTAGGACACAGACTTTGAGTAGCACTACCTATTACATTGATCATGTGTACATAAAATAACAGTATATATAAACACATATAATTGGATTTATCATATGTTACAACTATCTACACAAGCCGATTGATTACATCGTCCTTGGGAACAGGGACCATACATTAGGTTTATTTTGCTTTTGAATACTCACTGTATCTGCTGAAGAACATAAGGAAGTTAGTCCATGAAGCGTCCTCCTCGGTACCCTCCCCTTATTCATTCAATTCAGATATCAGAGAACTGTATACAAGCAAGTTCTTCTTGCTTGTATAGGGATAGGGTGTATATTTGTGAAAAATCTTTGCAAGATTTTCACAGTATTTTATTAAGATGAATTCTTTATATTCTGTTTCTAATCACCCAGACTCACAGAATGTTGCAAGTGTTGGATTTTTTTAGAGACTATAATAAATAATGTGGGGATATGAAGAATCTATTATTGAAATACAGATTTTAAGTTCTTCAAAACCATTCTCATATTTGGCTATAAGTTTATAACTATAGAGATATGTGTTGTTTTATCTAAAAGTACAGGGCAGAGATAGATTTATAGTGATTCTAAGTTTTATGGACATTTCATCTTGTTCATTCACTCATTAAAGAATGCACTTATGAATTCCTTATTGAGCACATGATTTACCTCAGGTTTTGTGCTAGATTATCAAGAAATATATATAAAAACTGCTAATATCCATTGAGCAAGTCTTATGTGCTAGGCACCCTGTCAAACCCTCTTCCAAGAGCTTCTCTTGTATTAACTCTCATTAGCCCTATTAAGTTACCCTTATATGATTCAGAGAATTAAGATGTTTGCCCAGGGTCACAAAGCTAGTGAGGGACAGAGCAAGAGACTGGAACCAAGGCTGTCTTGTTCCACAGCTGCAGTCTCTAATCACTGCACTATTCTGCCTCTACTCTAAGGAGAAACAGCTTGTTAAACTGGTGTGCTAGAAAACATCTGAGTTTTTTCTTAGTTAACTTTTATTGAAGTATATTTGCTTTACAATGTTGTTAGTTTCTGCTGTATAGAAGAGTGAATCAATTATACATGTACATATATCCCCTCTTTTTTGTATTTCCATTTAAGTCGCCACAGAGCGCTGAGTAGCCTTCCCTGTGCTATACAGGAGGTTCTCATTAGTAATCTATTTTATACACAGTATCGATAGTATATAAAATCGGGAAAGGAGCATGTCAAGGCTGTATATTGTCACCTTGCTTATTTGAATCATATGTGGAGTACATCATGCAAAATACCAGGCTGGATGAATCACAAGCTGGAATCTAGATTGCCAGGAGAAATATCAACAACTTCACATATGCAGATGATACCACTCTAATAGCAGAAAGCAAAGAGGAATTAAAGAGCCTCTTGATGAAAGTGAAAGAGGACAGTGAAAAAGCTGGCTTAAAATTCAACATTCAAAAAACTAACATAATGACATCAGGTCCCATCACTTTATGGCAAATAGATGAGGAAAAGTGGAAACAGTGACAGATTTTATTTTCTGAGGCTGCAAAATCACTGCAGACAGTGACTGTAGCCATGAAATTAAAAGATGCTCTTTGGAAGAAAAGCTATGACAAACCTAGACTGTGTGTTAAAAAAGCAGAGACATCACTTTGCCGACAAAAGTCCATCTAGTCAAAGCCATGGTGTTTACAAGTCATGTATGGATGTGAGAGTGAGACCTTAAAGAAGGCCGAGTGCTGAAGAACCGATGCTTTTGAACTGTGGTGCTAGAGAAGACTCTTGAGACTTCCTTGGACAGCAAGGAGATCAGACCAGTCAATCTTAAAATAATCAACCCTGAATAGTCACTGGAAAGACTGATGCTGAAGCTCCAATATTTGGCTGACTCATTGATGGCAACCCACTCCAGTATCCTTGCCTGGAAAATCTCATGGACAGAAGAGCCTGGTGGATTGCAGTCCATGGGGTTGCAAAGAGTCAGGCACGACTGACCGACTAACACACACTGGGAAAGACCTCGATGCTGGAAGAGACTGACAGCAGGCAGAGAAGGGGGCAACAGAGGATGAGATGGTTGGATGGCATCACCGACTCAATAGACACGAATGTGAGCAAACTCCAGGAGACAGTGAAGGGCAGTGAAGCCTATCCTGCTGCAGTTCACCAGGATGCAAAGAGTCAGACACAGCTTAGCAACTGAACAACAACCACGTCGATCGCAATCACAATTTACGTGCCCCATCTTTCCCTCCTTGGTATCCATCCACATGGAAAACAACTGAAGTTTTAATTTAGTGGCTATTTACATCTTAGAAAATTTCTTTATTACACTTAAGAGTTTGATAGGATAAAGTAGGTAAAGAATCCACCTGCAATGTGGGAGATCTGGGTTTGATCCCAGTGTTGAGAAGATTCCCTTGGAGGGCGGCATGGTAACCTACTCCAGTATTCTTGCCTGGAGAAGCCCCATGGACAGAAGAGCCTGTCTATGAGATTGCATAGAGTTAGACATGACTGAGTGACAAAGCACAGCAAATCTTAGAAAATTTCCTTATTACACTTAAGAGTTTGATAACATAAAGTAAAAACTAGCACTAAATTCTAAAAGAAAAAGATGTAAAATATATTATCTAACTGTTTATCACAATATTTAGGTCTCATAAACTCTGTTTTTGCCTGAGTGCATATATTAACAAAAAATGGTGAAACTGTAACTGAAGATTTTAAAACTTGAGGGTACATTGTTCAAGTACACACTGTTATAGAGCAACAATCTTTGAAAAAGATCCTGTGGTCCAAAGAATAAATCTAAACTTCACAACTGTGCTTTTTTTTTAAACACCACCTAACTCTGTTTTTGCCTGAGTGCATATATTAACAAAAAATGGTGAAACTGTAACTGAAGATTTTAAAACTTGAGGGTACATTGTTCAAGTACACACTGTTATAGAGCAACAATCTTTGAAAAAGATCCTGTGGTCCAAAGAATAAATCTAAACTTCACAACTGTGCTTTTTTTTTAAACACCACCATTGACTTGTCTTCAACTTCTGCATCAGATGACTAACAATCACTGAAATGGCAAACAGCTCTAACACTGAAAATTAAAATTTCAAATAAGCTTTGTACCTGCAAACGGCTCTGACTTTGAGAAGGTTCTGTGAATCAAATGGTTTGCTAACAGCACCAATCTGTTACAAAACCACAGCTCTTGCTCACCTAATAAAGCCCTTTTTTCATTGCTAATTAAGATAGTGCCAAAGAAATAAATAGATAAATAAAGTTCCTTATTCAGTCATGAACACTGAATGTTCCCAGTAGGTGGTCTTTTCACAATTCAATTTCCCCAAGGGGACTAGAAGAGGAAATTAAACAACAAATTGTACTCCTGATGAAGCAGCTATTCCGTAGGGAGTCCTGCTAGTCAAATAGCTCATCACGTTAACAGAATAGCAATCCAGAAACCAGTGCCCGACAACAAAGGTTCAAAAAAGTTAAGCTCTTAGAACACTGTTCCTCTTGCAACACTGTCTCCAGTGGAAACTCCTGGAAACTGCTGAGTGGTTTGCCAGTGGCATTCTAATCAACTATACAAAGCAAAGATCTATACTAAGTCAAAATATTACATCATTACATATCTACATTAACATACTTAACTATTTATACATATTTTTCATTCAGTCAGTTCAGTTCAGTCGCTCAGTCATGTCCGACTCTCTGCGACCCCATGAATCGCAGCACGCCAGGCCTCCCTGTCCATCACCATCTCCCGGAGTTCACTCAGACTCACGTCCATCGAGTCAGTGATGCCATCCAGCCATCTCATCCTCGGTCGTCCCCTTCTCCTCCTGCCCCCAATCCCTCCCAGCATCAGAGTCTTTTCCAATGAGTCAACTCTTCGCATGAGGTGGCCAAAGTACTGGAGTTTCAGCTTTAGCATCATTCCTTCCAAAGAAATCCCAGGGTTGATCTCCTTCAGAATGGACTGGTTGGATCTCCTTGCAGTCCAAGGGACTCTCAAGAGTCTTCTCCAACACCACAGTTCAAAAGCATCAATTCTTCGG